>CM064908.1:1872624-2192624 GCA_032727855.1 Quercus ilex subsp. ballota | reverse complement strand
GTCATTGCATAAGCTCACAAATTGCGGTTAGGGCTGTGAAACAAAGGGAATTAACCAGCCTGAACCCAGCCCTATTAATGCATTCCATCCTCTAAAACAGTTTTTTTTTTTTTTTTTTTTTTTTTTATATATATATAAACTTGTTTAAGCAATATAGAAACTTAATAAGAAAAAATGTCCAATGATAGGATATTAGATTAGAAGGCAAGTGGAATGAAAATATCTATACCAACATTCAGCATTAAATTCCAAATTCAATTGATGAACCCAAGATGTCTAAATGAAAAGAGCAGGTTAATTCATCAACCACCACCCCGCCCAACTTCTTTTCCCCTATGGCATAAAGATACACATATACTCATACATATATATACATGTAGAAAAGTGAATATCAATGTAAATCTCCAATTTTGGCACATGCTAATTATTTTCAAATAACACATCATGACTCATGCATTAACTATCTTACTTTTAACAAGCAGAGAAAAAACTTGCTTGCAGAAAGGGGGCATACGTTTCTCACTCTTAATTTAAGTTCCCCTCTTTCAATACATAGCATACATTAAAATAATAAAAAAATTTAAAAGAAAGAAAGAAAGAGCAAATAAATTAATTTTCCATCTATTTTTTATGTGCATATAATGTGTTACACACTGCAAGAGCTAATAGTGGACTTTAATATGGAAATGGCTTTCTATAAATTAAGCCTTCTTGATATCTCAACTAAGAAGCCAAAGAGTTTTCATAATGACATCATTTCAAATAAACTCCAAATAGTCAACAAGAAACTGGAATACCTTAAAAATGTACATGGACTGAATGATCACTGGTCTCTTGTAACCCAGAGAGAACATCAAACTAGAAAATTTCTCAGAGCTGGAGAATTTTTTAAAGGCCGGTTCAATCTCATGCAACGCTGCACATATAGATATACAATATATACCAATGCCCCATTCATTACAAGATTAGTTTTGATGAAAAAATGAGTAGGCAACTTCCATATAGAAAATATGTCTAAACCGCCACAGAAAATGAGTATGCAACAACTTCACAACTTACCATGGCCGACTTTATTGATGGAAAGTTCTATTGGTTGCCTTAAGTTTCCATCATCCCCAAAAGCTTTCTCTGCCAAAAGTAACAGATACCAATCAGAATAGCACAGTAACAATACCCTTCCATGAGCACCAAACCAAAAGCTCTTACTAGTTAAAGCAAACATAATTCCCAATAAATAAACCTATCAAAAAAAAAAAACTTTGCTATAAAACAACAATTATCCACTAAACTATGAATCTCTCCTCTCCGAGAAAAAGCAATTCAGCACATAACATAACAAAACCTTTCTAGCCTTGCCAATAAAAGATCAGGACCTAATATTTGGGACTTAAAAGTAAGGATCCATAGAAACCCAAAAATTTGGACTTAAAAGTACCAAACTCTTTTCTTGATGAACACTATTCACGAATTCCACAAAACAAAGTACTAAGTGCTCTAATTGTTACAAAATAGAAAACACCAAACTACTCAACTTCCTTTGCAATATTGTCACATAGACAAAAGGCAGCCAATGAAACAACAACCCGAAGGTGCATTTTTTCCCAAGTTTGGTCCCAAGTTAATAGTGTAGCTGCAGGTATTTTGAATGCTAAAGTTTCAAGCATACTAAAACAGGGTTCTTGGCACTTCCCTCCAGCAAGTTCTGAAGCAAAGGTGCATTTCCAATCTGGGTTACCACAGATTGCTTTTGCTGATGAAGATTCTGTTCAGTGGATGATTTCAACATCTAGGAGATTCACTTGCTCCTCTGCTTGGAATGAAATAAGGGTCAAGCATGAGGAGGTGGATTGGTGGAAATTGATATGGCATCATACATCCATTCCTAAAAACTCTTTTATTTGTTGGTTGGCTACTCTAAACAGACTATCAACTCGGGAAAGGCTGGTTAAATGGCATTATGATGGTGAATTCAATGTGTTTTCAGTAGAAACACAATGGAGAGTTGTGATCTTTTTTCCTTTTTTTTTTAATGTTCCTTCACTGGTAGAATAGGCTCTCATCTAATAAGTTTGGTTCAAGTTGAGTTGGTGTTACATGGCCTGCGCTGCTTAATTGGGGATTAGATTCTGTTAAAATGAAAGGGTTCAAATCCATCCTTTGCAGATTGGTGTGAGCTGCATCAATGCTTCAAGTTTGGCTATAAGGGAATGCTAGAGTGTTAAATGGTAGAATTTTGTCAGAAGAACGCTATCATTCAACTAATTAAGAATGATGTGAGGCAGCATCACGTGTAAGAGGTCGTAAGGCAATTACTAATTCTCTTTGTAATAAAAATCTATGTGGTAGATGGAATTTCTGATTCAGTTGGTATTAGAACAGGGCATGTTTTGTAATTCGGGTTGGTATGGTCCCTGCTGTATGAGTAGCCGGCTTCTGTTGTGGATTGGTGTTTGTATCCTACTTTGTTTGATCAATACTTCATCCAAAAAAAAATCACAACCAAGTCTTAGTCCCAAAATTTCAGCCAGCTATATATCCTTAACAGACTAATAAGAGTCGGTCACATGTATTCCTTTTCACCCCAAAAGGCAACTAATCAATACACACAAAAGCTGAAGATTAACAAGCCAACAACATACATACCCTCGAAGAAAAACGAAACATTCTCAGCACTTTCAAAGAAGTAATTGTCGGTCGACTGTTGCTGAAATAAAAGAACCCAAAAAAATGGTTTTGAATTATTGAGTTCATATAATCAAAAAAAAGAATTCAAAGTTATGAAATTGATTTATCAAAATTGAATAAAGAACCTGGTTTTTGGTAGAGAAAATTGAGGTGGAGGAGTAATCAAACTCATGTAACAACTGCTCCATTCTCTTCACCATGGCATCGATTTCTTCGGGGCTCGCAAAAGATTCAAGCACAATGAAACCTGCACGAAATTAATATTAAAAAACCAAGTTTTAGAACAAAATGAAAACAAAAAAAAACAAATATTAAAGGTGGTTTTTTTTTTTTTTTTTTGGTTTTGAAGAAACCAGTTTTAAGGATTGGGGAAGTGGGTTTTGGTTTACCTTGTGAGTTGAAGGAGTGGAGCTGGTCGGAACTGAGGTTTCCGATGATTCCCATGGTGTCAGTTTTTTCTGTGAGGTCAAACGGTTGAATTTTTACGGTATCGGATTAGAGTCTGAAATATCTCACATATGACTTTGTGTTTTTTAACGTTGTTCTCCAAAAAGGAAAAGAAACAAGGCTTTTTGTTAAATGGTTACGTTGCCAGTGGAGTCAGTGCAACATTAAAAGTTGCGCAATTCTTAAATAAATAATTTAATAATAATAAAAACTGATTTGATTGTAATAAAAAAAAAAATTTACTGTATCCATAAAATAATAATAATAATAATAAAATTTACTTTAAGCAATGCAGATGGCAAGCCTACACATAAGTACAATGATTTTGGTTAACAAAAGAATTAAAGCCTACACATTCTCTTTGGTCAACAAAGAATTGTGGAAGTACAGGTTTTATCTAGCTATACTTTGCTTTCTCTTTTTATTTCTTTAAAATATCAATTAAAGATTAAAATTGAACTAAATGAAACAGTAACTTTATTGGATGGATGGTATTGTTTTCCCACCGTCTTGCTTTGCATATTTCAAGGATTACTGCGTGAATAACATTTTCCATTTTGCGTGAGTAAATTCTGTGTATAAATAGAATGACGTTGATAAATATTGAATAATGAGTACAAAAATTGACTTTTCAACCATTTCTTCCATGGAGAATTCCTATAACATCTTTTAAAAAAAAAAAAAATTTATTTAATAAACTATATTCATTTTTCATACATTATAAAATACAAATTAGGGCAAGTTACCTTGCCGTGAAACAAAAAAAAATGATTAAGATCAATTCTAGATTTTATTTATATCATAAAACAAAAATGTAAATTATTTTACTTTTAAAGTACATCGAGATTTATATTAGTCAAAAGAAACATTAATTTTAAAATTTTTTATAATTATGTCATAAAAAGTTATTCTCATTCTAATAAGAATTTTGATCACAAACAAAGTTTTTTTCTTTTTCTTTTTTGGAGAAGAAATACGATGAACTTTTATTAAATAATTCCAGCTAAATCAGCTTGAATAACAGAAAAACAATGTGGTGGAACACTTATATTATTTTCTTACCCACCACATTCTATACAGCTAAATCAGCTTGAATGACAGAAAAACATGATATGTCCACGACATTTTTAATAATAAATCTAAGTTACGAGTTATTATTTTTTCTAATTTGAAACCACTACTTATATTTTTTTTTACACACCAATTAAATCCAAAATGACAAATTTATTATGAAAATATTGTAAACATAATAATTCAAAAACACAAATACAGTAATTATCAGAATATCTATACAATAAAAGCACGTATTTATTTTTACAATTATCTCATAAAATAACGGAGACAAAAAGGGTTTTCAATGTTTTGCACTTCCTCATTAACAAAAAATTTACTTGGCTTACTTTGAAATTAAGGTTGAAGGAGGCTGTGTTCCGTGCGCTTGTCTCCATCGACTTCAGAAAACAACACCAGTTTGTTTGCATTTGGGCTGATAGGTGGGTCTTTAAAATCTTTTCAGTTTCTCTCCTTTTTGGCTTTCTTTCTCACTCTCTCTTATTAGAGCATCCACAGCAGTGGAGCTAAAATTTTAGCTTTTTAACTCCACCAAAAGTTACTTTATCTATTTTACCTACACACATACTGCAGCAGTGGATCTATTTTAGCTTTCAACATAATAAAATAGTATAAACATCATAATAAAATAATATAACCACTACAATAAAATAATATATCTCATTACCCAAAAAACATTCTTAGCACCAACCACAACCACCACTACCATTAGCTACACCCACAACTGCACCCACAACCATCACCGCCACCGCCACTCATCAACCAGAAAAACCCAACCACCATTCATCAACTATCAACAAACCCCATTCATCAACCATCAACAAAATCAAAACTCATTCATCAAAATAAAAATAGAACCCATCATTAACCATCAAATTAGCCAAAAGCCACCGCGAAACCAGAGAAACCTAGCCACCATTCATCAACCATCAACAAAATCAAAACCCATTCATCAAAATAAAAATAGAACCCATCAATATATTCTAATCATAGTGTGATCACAAAATAAAATAATTTTTTTTTTACCTTTGAGTTACAGTGCACATCTATCTTTAGATGTGCACTGTAGCTGAGAAGCAAAAGATTTTACTTATAGCTCCACTGGTGTACTCTTCTTTTATGATCAGTGGTGTTAAAAAATAACAATATAGCTATTTAGCACCATTACTATGAGTGCTCTTAGCTTTTTGTTGTTTTATTCTATAAGTTTTTTAGTCTGATTGCCAAAGCCTTGGGCTTTTTTGCTCTCCAATTCTAAGAGGATGACCTCCACGTGTGTGGTGAAAAATTAGACACTTCAAAAGGTACACAGTAAACACTATTTTATCTACTCTCCATGTGGGTGATGTGACTCCTCTTCAATTTCTTTTTTTATTTTATTTTTTATTTTTTATTTTTAAAGAAGATCCTTTTTTGTTTTGTTTAATTGTATATATTTGTTTTGTTTAATTGTATATATTCTATAATATAACATATAAATCACCTAGTATATGTTTGGATACGGATGAAAAGCTAGCGTCTACGTCTGGCGTTTCCTTCTTTTTTTTGTTTTGATGCACTCGGATTATATTGTTCTGGAGACAGTATGCACTGTTCATAGGACCCACAACTACTTTATTCAGAAAAAAATATTAAAAATAGGTCCCCCAGCATTATTCACACATTTAAAAATTATTTTGCTACAGTATTTTCAGTTTTCAGCAAAATAAGCTGTATTCAAATGGACCCCTAATATATCATATAAGTATATAACCAAAAGTATACATACAAAAATAATATTGATTTATATAGACTTATAAAGTATTTAAACTCCAACAAAGACTTTTGAGGGAAAAAAAAAATTAATCATTTCATTTTCTAGTCGGCTCCCCACACATAAAATCCTGACTCCGCCACTGATCATCATTCCAACTTTCCAAGCATTATTACTATTTAAAACTCAAAATACGTGAAGAAAATTTTTGGGATGTTAAAGTTTAGTGGGAGTATTTTAAACATTACACAATAAAATATTTTCTTCCATGGAGAATTCCTATAACATCTTAAATTTTTTTTAAAATTAATTAATTTAATAAACTAGATTCATTTTTCATACATTATAAAATACTAATTAGAATAGCACGTGACTTGCCGTGGAATAAAAGTAGTTATTAAGATCAATTCTAGATTTTATTTATATCACAAAACAAAGATATAAATCATTTTACTTTCAAAGTATACAAAGATTTACATTAATTAAAAGAGACATTAATTTTAAGAATTTTGATTATTATGTCATAAAAAGTTATTCTCATTCCTATAAGAATTTTGATCATATACAAAGTTTTTTTTTTTTTTTTGAGAAGAAAGACGATGAACTTTTATTAAGTAATTCCATCTAAATCAGCTTGGATGACAGAAAAACAATGTGGTGGAACACCCTCCATCCACACACAAAGTTAGGACAGCTATCTAACATATAAATATCTATTTTACTATAATAGTATGTTAGTACCTGTAGGGTCTCGTTTTACAGCCCAAACCCAAATGATATGGAATATTGGCCTAATGAACCCAGTACAATAAATTTGTAGAGAGTGGGTCAAAGAACTAAACCCTCTATGGATTTAACAACGGCTAGTATAGATTTGAAAAATGATCAAGCAAAGATCAGAGCACATAGAACTGAATGAATTCATTGTCCAAGGAGGCAAATCTTTGTATAAATCAACAAAATTGACTACAAGTGCAACTTTGAATGCTACAGTGTCTTTTTTCTAGTTTTTCCCGATCTCTTCCTGATGGAGGGTCTCTCACATTATATAGCTCCCCTTTGAACCATCTTGACCCTACACTTGTTGATCATCTAAGCCTCAATTGAGTGCATGTCCCATCATACATCCCTTTTGGCTCTTTGTGAGTTATGATAGCCAAGGCATCACTGTTCAGGTGTCTTCTCTACATAAATGCGGCCAGAAAAGTAGGTGCAATGCATTTAATGCAATGGTAGCAGCTTTTTCTTAGATATTTCTTAGTTCTTATCGCCTTTATACATGTATGATGCACGTTCTTATCGTGGGAGTCTTCCGGAGGATCACCTAGGTTGTTGGAATACAGATTTGAACCGCATTCACCACGTCCGAGGAGTTACTCCTTGGACACCCTCCATCCATTCCTTCCTTACAAGACTTTAAACTTGGAACCTCTCACGGTTATTTGCCCCTCCTCGAACATACCCACATCCTCGGATGAGGCCCAAGGCCCAATACACGATTTCGGGCCTTTATCCCTACAGTACCTATTTGCAAAAGACAATATATCCACTCACTAAAATCTTCTAAAAATGATAACAAATATCCTCATCTTCCAACAATAAGCAACTGAGTTTTATTTAAAAAAAAAAAAAAAAAACAAAAAGCATGTGTCATCGAATTTTCCATTAGATAAATTATAAGTTTTGAAAATTTATAAACCTATAAAACCAATGTTGTTTAGATAATAAATAAAACATCTTATATGATCATTCTAACTTTTCAAGCATTACTGCCATCTAAAACTCAAAATACGTAAAGAAATTTTTTGAGATATTAAAATTTAGTGGGAGCATTTTAAACATTACACAATAAAATATTTTAAGAATCATAAGCTTTCATTAGAGTTTAACTGAGTGAATAACATATAAAATATTTTTTATTTTCCAAAGTATTAAGGGAAAAATTGCTTGAATTTAAAGTTTAAGAAGAAATTCTAAAGTACTCCCAACATAAATGATGAAAAGTGTTTGTATCCTAAGTTTTTGTTTTTTTGTATAAAACTATGTATTTTTACTTTTACTTAAATGGTACGTAAGGAAAAAAAAAAAAAGTCAACCAAGAAAACTGTATGTGATATGGTGAATTTTGGCTCAACAAAGTTGACTAAACCAATAAAAAAAATTATAGAAACACAACAAAATGGCACAACATTTCCATAATACTTTTATAATTTTGTTATATTTTATAATTTTGTTATATTTTATTTTGACTTGTAAAAAATTGACCACTTAGCAGTTTTGAAAATATTGTGACGATAACAAGATGTCTTAACATGTTCACAAAGAAATGTTATGTCAACGACATTTTCACAACAAATAATAAGTAGTAAGTTGTTATAGGTGGGCAAAAAAGTAATTTTATTAGTAAGTTTAAATTAGAACCAATAACAAGTTACCACATATGATTTGTTATGAAAGTATTATGAAAAATGTTGTGAATGTAGCACTTACCTTTATTTTTACACAAACCTTTCCTCACAATGCATCACCAAAGTGGACTGAATCAAGAACCTACAACATTACACTAAGCAAATGGTATAATTTTCAATGAAGTAGCTCCTCTTTCTATGCAAACATCTCATCACAATGCATCACCAAAGTGAATCGAATAAACTAAATGGACTAAAATGGACCGCAATGGACCAAAGTGAACCAAAATAGACCTAATGGATTGAATTGGAGTGAATGGGCCAAAGTGGATCAAAGTGGACCAAACGAATCGAAGTAAACCAAATGAACCAAAGTGAACTGAAATGTTACATTGATGTGGCTCATCAGATGCGTGGCAATAATAAATACTATATTTCAACTTTTATATATATAAATTTTCACATCCTAATCGTGCATTTCGAAAAATAATTAGAAAAAAAAAAGTAAAAGTAAATTCACCTCGAAATTTCCATGTCAATTCACATTTTCCAGCCCCTAAATTTGTTTTGTTTAAGGTTGCCTCCATTGTAAAGTACAACCACATACAGCAACTTTCTTTAACTCATCCATTTAATCAAACAAGGGTAGTTCCTAGGGGCGAATCCCCCGGGGACCCCCTAGTTACCACTGTCCCTGCCTTATCGCACTAAAAGCTTCTACTGCCAAGAGGTTTAATTTTCTCGATTCAGGAATAGCTACATGTTTGGACAAGGGCCACAACACAATTTTAACTACCAAGAAGCTATGAAGCACGGGTGCGTTTCGGGACTCGGGTGCGGGTGCGGGTACGGGTGCGGGACTCGGCAATTTTTGAAAAAGGTGGGTGCGGGTGCGGCGGGACTCGGCAATTAAAAAATTATTTAAAATATTTTTATATAGTGAATTTAATATTTTTATATAAAAAATTCAAATAAATGGTAGAATTTATTATTAAAAAATAATTATTTATGATTTATTTTTAATAAAATCAATATTTTTGGTAATTGTAAACAAAAAAAAACCACATTTCAAGGAGGTTACTTTAATCATTTTTCAATTCCCAAACCCACCCACATTAAATAATTGACTTTTCCACCTCCTTAATATATTCTTTTCAGTTTCAGTTTCCAAAAAAAAAATTCTTTTGTTACGTACCATTTTCTTCCATCCTTTTTTATTTTTTTGGTGTCTTCTCATCTTCTTCTTCCTTCTCTTTTTTTTTTTTTTTTTCCTCTCACAAGGCCAGATGAAGCAGAAGAATGGCAGCCGCTGCCCATTTCGGCCTGTTTCGGCGGCTGTTTAGGCCGGAATCGGCCATATCGGCCTGTTCCGATGGCCGTTTCGGCCGGAATCGGCCGTATCGGCATGTTTCGGTGGCCGGAATCGGCCCGTTTTGGCCCGAATCCGCGCGAATCTGGCCGATTCGGCGTGAATCTGGCCGAGTCGGCGCGAGTTGGAGCGAATCAAAAAAAAAAAAAAAAAAGGGAAGAGTCGGCGAGTCGGACGCGGGACACCGCGTCGGGCCGCGTCGGACTCCGGTGCGGCGACCTTGGAGCCGCGTCGGTGCTTTCCAGCCAAGAAGTTTTAAAATTCATATTCTGCATGCTTAAAACAGAAATCAGAAATGCCTCACTTCTGCATGGTACTTTCTGCTTTCCAGTAAATTGGATGTCCATAACTAGACATAACAGTATAGAATCCTTGAATATTATATGTGTGTGTGTGTGTGTGTGTGTGTGTGTATACATACATAGAGAGAGAGAGAGAGAGAGAGAGAGAATTCTTGAAGGTAATCTTACCCACTGACAGACACCCAGGACATAAGAAGCGTAGAACAATAACATAAAACCAAGTTATATTTGTGACATTGCACAAAAAAGAATGAGGATGTGATTAAAAAAGAATGATAAGTGTGTTGTCTCTAACAAAAGGCATCCTCAAAAGAGGGAGGCCAAAAAGAAAAAGGAAAGAGCTACAAAAATGATTTTGGAACAAAAAGAATCCTCACCCTGATTTCTGGCAAATGTACAGATGGTTCAACCTGTGTCTTACAGTCTTACACATGCAGATCAAACTCCAAAAAATGTACAAACATGGCAAAACCGGGGTGTGGTGTGAAGGAATGTGATGCGTCATTTCGCAGCTTGTTAGATACAGCAGCTGCAACTTAACATATGAAACAATGTTCAGTCTACGTCCGGGAAGCTCTGCAATGGGACAACTTCTGGAATGGAAAGAATGTCCTTTCTATGTTCTTTGGCATCATATACAAAAAGATGAAAGTCCCCTACGGCCCAATCCCGGGAAATAATCAGATCAATGTGACCTCCAACAAAATCCTTGAAGCTCCCAAAATTGATGTGTTTGCCCTCTCACCAAATGGAAAGGGGAAAAAATGAAAGAATTACAACATGGAAAAATGGGGTCAGCAGCAAGATGTGCTCAGAAAGTTACAGGGAGAAGAAACACCAATCATATTCTCTATTTAGGCAGATCATGTGCTGATGATGATCTTGATTCTTCTGTTTTGTTTGTATGGCACATGCAATCTGGGCATGGAAAGGAATATATGGACTCATTTGGCTTTCTTAATTCAAATCCCTTGGAATCACTATGAGCCCGCATATTCAGCATTTGTCGCCTAAAACTTCTCCATCTGGGAACCAAATAAAGAAAAATACATATCAGATAGTGTCACTTCTATTTATTGCGGGTTTAGAGCGCTTTGAATAAGAAACGGCCAAAAAATATGAGTCCACACTCCACAGTAATTAAGCATTTTTATTACTGTCTTAGGAATGAATTTAATATTTACGTAAGGGGAAAAAATTAAAAAAAGAAAGATACTCAAAATTTAGTACCTTAAAATTTGAAAATCCTATCGAGTTTGTCACTCCAATAGTATTGTTCCATAGAAATGAAAAAAAAAAAAAAAAAAAAAAAGCTTTCTTAAGGAGTATATATGTCCTAACCAGGTTGTTGAAATTGAAAGATACGTGTGTTGCCTAAAATACATCATTACGCATAATAATTCTGTCAATCTTAGTTCTCGCCTAAACATTCAGCTAAAAACCTAATTTGGAAAGGCAAGTCTTGACTACTGAAGTGAAGTTTAGTAAATTTTTCCTCCTTTCAACCATTTCAGTCCACATGAAATGCAATTGACCATTTGTAAAATAAAAAGATTTTACAATGATATAATAAATACGTACCCAACATGGGGATTATCAAAGAGTAGCGCTAACTTTCGCTTGTCAGGCCTAATTGTCTTTGCATGTCCACCATACAAGTATCTCCGGTGGCCCATTAGAAAATGAGGAAAGTTTCCACCTTGAGGTGTTACAAAAACCTCACTGTGAAGACAGACAGTGTAGTCTACAGCAGCCATCATATTTACTGTACATTAATGAAATCTGTTTCTACATTAATGAAATTTTCCCTCTGCACATCATATTTACTGTACATTCAAATCTACAAAATCTGTTTCTACATTAATGAAATTTTCCCTCTGCACATCATATTTACTTTACATTCAAATCTTCTTATTGCATTCATAAAATCTATTTTTTGTATTAATTAAAATTGTTCACTGTTTTGTCATAAAAATTGTTCACTGTTTTCTACATAAACTATTTCTAGCATTGGCGCAGTTATTGCACTTAAATGATTTTTGTGTTTTTTTTAAATATGTAACCATATGTATAATGGACAAACTCCATGAAAGAAAAATGAATGATTCGTATAAATCACCTAATGGTAAATGCCTCGAAAAATTCGAACTTGTAAAAAAGTTCGAATTAGTTGAATGTAGAAATTCGAGAAAAATCGATGGAAAATCAATGAACGTACCAAATCATGAAGGTGTACATAAGATGTACAGATGGTCTAGACTTGTTGAGAAAATTGATTTCATTGAAAGTACAAAATAATGAAAATTCAATGGAAAAGTATGTACGTTAGGTGTTTAGATCGTATGAATTTGTTTAAAAATTTGAATTCGTTGAATGTACAAAACTGTGAAAACTCAAGGAAAAATTGTGTACATTAGATGTACAGATAGTACGAATTTGTTGAAAATTTTGAATTCGTTGAGTGTGTAAAATCGTGAAAATTCAAATGAAAATTGAAGAACATACCAAATTGAGTAAACTTAATGGAAAATTAATTACATTAGATACACAGATCATCTATTTTTTTGCATTGATAAAATCTGTTTTTACATTAATAAAATTTGCTCTCTGCACACCATGTAGCTTTCGGTTTCTGTTGTTGCACTTGATGTGATTAATCAATGCTTACCTTTGGAACCCTAATGAGTGTTGTTGCATTGTTATCCTTCATCTCTATATTTTGTATATATATCAATTTATAGTAAATTCATTATTAAATTTTTTTTTTTTTTTGGTTGGTTGTAATTTCAACACTCTTTTTGCTATAACATACTACTATTTAATCAATTAAATCATTTGATTTCCTTACATATTTTGTGTTGATTTCTTACTTTATGTAGTTACTTCTTTTCATTTATAAGATGATTTAATAATGCAGTCACGAGAGCAACCCTATTCAAGTCCTTATTCATGTGATCAATGCTACTTTGTTGTTGCTTTCCTACTTCTTAATGTTGCATATTGAAAACAAATTTGAGAATGTTGAGTGAACTTCCATTATAAATAAATATATATATATATATATATATATATATATATATATATAAAAGAAAAAGAAGGAAGAAAAATTAAACAAAAGGGAGATCCAGAAGTGGATGAACCTTATAAATGTTGGCTAATTTTGTTTTAATTAGATTTTCTTTTTTGGTTGGGGAGCTGTATTAGCGATTGGGTTCTAGATGGGTTATTAAAATGAGTACTAGGTGTTCGATGAAATCCTGCAAAGAACCTGGGATAGAAAAGGTTGTGTTTGGGTTATTCTAAAACAAAATTAAAAGGAATTGGATTGGGTTACTCTCCACAAATTTGCTTCCAAGGAAGGATGATCACACCATTCTCTTTAGCTAGATTTTTTTTTTTTCAATTGCTAGAAATATTTTTCTCTCCATCATAGTGGATGTTACAATTTTAGTTGTTTAGAATAGGCTTAAAAGAAAATCTATTTGTAAGACAACACATTTTTATGGATAGCATACTGAGTGTTATATACATTTTAAATTTGAAATTCATACCAAGTGTTATTTTTAAAAATTTATAAATTCAATTGCATTAGCTACATACTTATTTAATTAAATTTATTTAAGTACGACTTTTGAAACAAAATGTTTCTCCAAATATTTACCTAAAATTATTTGAATATATTTGCTTTCTCGGATTCTAATTATTTCTATGTACAAAAATTTATTTGTGGACTCTTACAAAATTTACATTATTTTTATTTCTATTTTGTTGAAAATAGATGTATTTTTTTTTCCAAGAACCTGAAAATACATGTACTTATGTAATTCTCGTGCATTTGCACGGGTTTAAAAGCTAGTTTCCTTAATATGCTAATGTACACGTACGAGAGTCTTAGAGGCGTCGGGCACATCATGGTCGGCAAACCTACAAAACTAAGTACAGATACCACTGCAATAGAGTTCATTTAAACATCAAATTTAAACATGAAAAACAAATTCGATTATTGTGAAATTTAAACATGAAAAAGTATTTAGATTTCGCTTTTAAATTTAGAAAACACGATTTCACTAGGTGTTTTATGAGAAAACAGTAAACAATTTTTTAAATAGTGAACAGAGAATAATTTGCATAAAAAAGAGAGTGAAATTTTTTTTCAATAATGCTGAACAGAAAATAATTTTATGCAAAATACTATAAATAGTTTATGCAGAAAATAGTAACAATTTTCATGAGAAAACAGTGAACAGTTTTACTTAATGCAGAAAACAGTTTTACTTAATGAACAATTCCACATTCAACTAATTCGAACTTTTCTAGAAATTCGAATTTTTCGAGGCGTTTACCGTTAGGTGATCTATCCAAATCATTCATTTTTCTTTCATGGAGTTTGTCCATTATTCATATGGTTACATATTTAAAAAAACACAAAAATCATTTAAGTGCAATAACTGCGCCAATGCTAAAAACAGTTTATGCAGAAAATAGTGAACAATTTTTATGACAAAACAGTAAAAAGTTTTAATTAATGCAAAAAACAGATTTTATGAATGCGGTAAGCAGCTTCGAATATATAGTAAACATGATGTGTAGAGAAAAAATTTTATTAACGTAGAAACATATTTTATCAATGCAGAAAAATAAATTCGATTATTGTGAAATTTAAACATGAAAAAGCATTCAGATTTGGATTTTAAATTTAGAAAACACGATTTCACTAGGTGTTACATGAGAAAACAGTGAACAATTTTTTAAATAGTGAACAAAAAATAATATACGCAAAAAAGAGAGTAAACAATTTTTTAAATAATGCTGAACAGAAAATAATTTTATGCAGAATGCGAGAAATAGTTTATGCAGAAAACAGTGAACAATTTTTATGAGAAAACAGTGAATAGTTTTAATTAATGCAAAAAAAAAAAATTTATGAATGCAGTAAGTAGATTTGAATATACAGTAAATATGATGTGCAAAGAGCAAATTTTATTAATGTAGAAACAGATTTTATCAATGCAGAAAAATATATTCGATTATTATGAAATTCAAACATGAAAAAGCATTTAGATTTGGCGTTTAAATTTAGAAAACACGATTTCACTAGGTGTTTTACGAGAAAACAATGAACAATTTTTTAAACAGTAAACAGAAAATAATTTATGCAGAAAGAGAGTGAACAATTTCTTAAATAATGCTGAACAGAAAATAATTTTATGCAAAATTGTAGAAATAGTTTATACAGAAAATAGTGAACAATTTTTATGAGAAAACAATGAACAATTTTAATTAATGCAGAAATTAAATTCATATTTTGAAATTAAAATCTCTATATTTTACAATGCTTCTGTTTAAATAAATAAAAACATAAAAAAGTCACTTATTTTTATCTTTATGTTTATTTGTTCATTATCCCCAAACAAAAACAAAAACAAAAACAAAAAAAAAAAATTTACACAGTTCTCGAGTTTGGGAAACTCGAGTACTGTGTAAATTTTTTTTTTTCTGCATTTTATTTCTAAAAGGTACTCGAGCCTAGTATACTCGAGTACTTTTGATGGAACTCGAGTTTCTCAAGCTCGAGTACCACATAATTTTTTTTAATCACAAAAATTCTATGTCAGCAATGCCACGGCGGCAGAATTGAGAGGAACTCGAGTTTCTAAAACTCGATTTCTAGAAAAAGTGGTACTTTACTATTTATTTCCGAAACAGTGATTTTTTACTAAAAATTTCAAAAAAAAGTGGTATTTGACCATTTTGGCCCAGGTTTTATCTAGCTATACTTTGCTTTCTCTTTTTATTTCTTTAAAATATCAATTAAAAATTAAAATTGAACTAAATGAAACAGTAACTTTATTGGATGGATGGTCTTGTTTTCCCACCGTCTTGCTTTGCATATTTCAAGGATTACTGCGTGAATAACATTTTCCATTTTGCGTGAGTAAATTCTGTGTATAAATAGAATGACGTTGATAAATATTGAATAATGAGTACAAAAATTGGCTTTTCAACCATTTCTTCCATGGAGAATTCCTATAACATCTTAAAAAAAAAAAAAATTTAATTTAATAAACAATATTCATTTTTCATACATTTTAAAATACAAATTAGGGCAAGTTACCTTGCCGTGAAACAAAAAAAGTGATTAAGATCAATTCTAGATTTTATTTATATCATAAAACAAAAATATAAATTATTTTACTTTTAAAGTACATCGAGATTTATATTAGTCAAAAGAAACATTAATTTTAAAATTTTTTATAATTATGTCATAAAAAGTTATTCTCATTCTAACAAGAATTTTGATCACAAACAAAGTTTTTTTCTTTTCTTTTTTGGAGAAGAAATACGATGAACTTTTATTAAATAATTCCAGCTAAATCAGCTTGAATAACAGAAAAACAATGTGGTGGAACACTTATATTATTTTCTTACCCACCACATTCTATACAGCTAAATCAGCTGGAATGACAGAAAAACATGATATGTCCACGACATTTTTCATAATAAATCTAAGTTAGGAGTTATTATTTTTTCTAATTTGAAACCACTACTTATATTTTTTTTTACACACCAATTAAATCCAAAATGACAAATTTATTATGAAAATATTGTAAACATAATAATTCAAAAACACAAATACAGTAATTATCAGAATATCTATACAATAAAAGCACGTATTTATTTTTACAATTATCTCATAAAATAAAGGAGACAAAAAGGGTTTTCAATGTTTTGCACTTCCTCATTAACAAAAAATTTACTTGGCTTACTTTGAAATTAAGGTTGAAGGAGGCTGTGTTCCGTGCGCTTGTCTCCATCGACTTCAGAAAAAAACACCAATTTGTTTGCATTTGGGCTGATAGGTGGGTCTTTAAAATCTTTTCAGTTTCTCTCCTTTTTGGCTTTCTTTCTCACTCTCTCTTATTAGAGAATCCACAGCAATGGAGCTAAAATTTTAGCTTTTTAGCTCCACCAAAAGTTACTTTATCTATTTTACCTACACACATGCTGCAGCAGTGGATCTATTTTAGCTTTCAACATAATAAAATAATATAAACATCATAATTAAATAATATATCCACTACAATAAAATAATATATCCCATTACCCAAAAAACATTCATAGCACCAACCACAACCACCACTACTATTAGCTACACCCACAACCGCCACCGCCACCGCCACTCATCAACCAGAGAAACCCAACCACCGTTCATCAACCATCAACAAACCCCATTCATCAAGCATCAACAAAATCAAAACCCATTCATCAAAATAAAAATAGAACCCATCATTAACCATCAAATTAGCCAAAAGCCACCATGAAACCAAAGAAACCCAGCCACCATTCATCAACCATCAACAAAATCAAAACCCATTCATCAAAATAAAAATAGAACCCATCAACATAAAATCCAGTCATGGCGACAAAATCAAAACCCAGCACTGATGATCATGGGTCTTGGTGTTTGAGACGGAGAAAGATTGAGAGACAGAGTAGAGGAAAAATGAGATAGTAGAGAGATAGGGGCGGAGAACGAAGAGGGTTGGGTCGGTGTTGTCAGCGTTGGGCAGGGGCTTGGGTCTGCGACGAGTGGAGGAATTGAAGACTGTGAGGACCGACTGAGGGGAGAGAGGAGCAACGGGTAGAAATGGGGAAGGAGGAAAAAGAAAAAAAATATATTCTAATCATAGCGTGAACACAAAATAAAATAATTTTTTTTTTTTTTTTTACTTTTGAGTTACAGTGCACATCTATCTTTAGATGTGCACTGTAGCTGAGAAGCAAAAAATTTTGCTTATAGCTCCACTGGTGTACTCTTCTTTTGTGATCAGTAGTGCTAAAAAATAGCAATATAACTATTTAGCATCATTACTATGAGTGCTCTTAGCTTTTTGTTGTGTTTTTTAGTCTGATTGCCAAAGCCTTGGGCTTTTTTGCTCTCCAATTCTAAGAGGATGACCTCCACGTGTGGGGTGAAAAATTAGACACTTCAAAAGGTACACAGTAAATACTATTTTATCTACTCTCCATGTGGGTGATGTGACTCCTCTTCAATTTCTTTTTTTATTTTATTTTTTATTTTTTATTTTTTATTTTTTATTTTTAAAGAAGATCCTTTTTTGTTTTGTTTAATTGTATAATTCTATAATATAACATATAAATCACCTAGTATATGTTTGGATGCGGATGAAAAGCTAGCGTCTGCGTCTAGCGTTTCCTTCTTTTTTTTGTTTTGATGCACGCAGATTATATTGTTCTGGAGACAGTATGCAATGTTCATAGGACCCACAACTACTTTATTCAGAAAAAAATATTAAAAATAAGTCCCCCGGCATTATTCACACATTTAAAAATTATTTTGCTATAGTGTTTTCAGTTTTCAGCAAAATAAGCTGTATCCAAACGGACCCCTAATATATCATATAAGTATATAACCAAAAGTATACATACAAAAATAATATTGATTTATATAGACTTATAAAGTACTTAAACTCCAACAAAGACTTTTGAGGAAAAAAAAATTAATCATTTCATTTTCTAGTCGGCTCCCCACACATAAAATCCTGACTCCGCCACTGATTATCATTCCAACTTTCCAAGCATTATTACCATTTAAAACTCAAAATACGTGAAGAAAATTTTTGGGATATTAAAGTTTAGTGGGAGTATTTTAAACATTACACAATAAAATATTTTCTTCCATGGAGAATTCCTATAACATCTTAAAATTTTTTTAAAATTAATTAATTTAATAAACTAGATTCATTTTTCATACATTATAAAATACTAATTAGAACAGCACGTGACTTGCCGTGGAATAAAAGTAGTTATTAAGATCAATTCTAAATTTTATTTATATCACAAAACAAAGATATAAATCATTTTACTTTCAAAGTACACAAAGATTTACATTAATCAAAAGAGACATTAATTTTAAGAATTTTGATTATTATGTCATAAAAAGTTATTCTCATTCCTATAAGAATTTTGATCACATACAAAGTTTTTTTTTTTTTTTGAGAAGAAAGACGATGAACTTTTATTAAGTAATTCCATCTAAATCAGCTTGGATGACAGAAAAACAATGTGGTGGAACACCCTCCATCCACACACAAAGTTAGGACAGCTATCTAACATATAAATATCTATTTTACTATAATAGTATGTTAGTACCTGTAGGGTCTCGTTTTACAGCCCAAACCCAAATAATATGGGATATTGGCCTAATGAACCCAGTACAATAAATTTATAGAGAGTGGGTCAAAGAACTAAGCCCTCTATGGATTTAACAACGGTTAGTATGGATTTGAAAAATGATCAAGCAAAGATCAGAGCACATAGAACTGAATGAATTCATTGTCCGAGGAGGCAAATCTTTGTATAAATCAACAAAATTGACTACAAGTGCAACTTTGAATGCTACAGTGTCTTTTTTCTAGTTTTTCCCGATCTCTTCCTGATGGAGGGTCTCTCACATTATATAGCTCCCCTTTGAACCATCTTGACCCTACACTTGTTGATCATCTAAGCCTCAATTGAGTGCATGTCCCATCATACATCCATTTTGGCTCTTTGTGAGTTATGATAGTCAAGGCATCACTGTTCAGGTGTCTTCTCCACATAAATGCGGCCAGAAAAGTAGGTAGGTGCAGTGCATTTAATGCAATGGTAGCAGCTTTTTCTTAGATATTTCTGAGTTCTTATCGTCTTTATACATGTATGATGCACGTCCTTATCGTGGGAGTCTTCCAGAGGATCACCTAGGTTGTTGGAATATAGATTTGAACCGCATTCACCACGTCCGAGGAGTTACTCCTTGGACACCCTCCATCCATTCCTTCCTTACAAGACTTTAAACTTGGAACCTCTCACGGTTATTTGCCCCTCCTCGAACATAACCACATCCTCGGATGAGGCCCAAGGCCCAATACACGATTTCGGGCCTTTATCCCTACAGTACCTATTTGCAAAAGACAATATATTCACTCACTAAAATCTTCTAAAAATGATAACAAATATCATTATCTTCCAACAATAAGCAACTGAGTTTTATTAAAAAAAAAAAAACAAAAAGCATGTGTCATCGAATTTTCCATTAGATAAATTATAAGTTTTGAAAATTTATAAACCTATAAAACCAATGTTGTTTAGATAATAAATAAAACATCTTATATCATCATTCTAACTTTTCAAGCATTACTGTCATCTAAAACTCAAAATACATAAAGAAATTTTTTGAGATATTAAAATTTAGTGGGAGTATTTTAAACATTACACAATAAAATATTTTCAGAATCATAAGCTTTCATTAGAGTTTAACTGAGTGAATAACATATAAAATATTTTTTATTTTCCAAAATATTAAGGGAAAAATTGCTTGAATTTAAAGTTTAAGAAGAAATTCTAAAGTACTCCCAACATAAATGATGAAAAGTGTTTGTATCCTAAGTTTTTGTTTTTTTGTATAAAACTATGTGTTTTTACTTTTACTTAAATGGTACGTAAGGGAAAAAAAAAAAAAAAAAGTCAACCAAGAAAACTGTATGTGATATGGTGAATTTTGGCTCAACAAAGTTGACTAAACCAATAAAAAAAATTGTAAAAACACAACAAAATGGCACAACATTTCCATAATACTTTTTTAATTTTGTTATATTTTATTTTGACTTGTAAAGAATTGACCACTTAGCAGTTATGAAAATATTGTGACGATAACAAGATGTCTTAACATGTTCACAAAGAAATGTAATGTCAACGACATTTTCACAACAAATCATAAGTAAAAAGTTGTTATTGGCAGGCAAAAAAGTAATTTTATTGGTAAGTTTAAATGAGAACCAATAACAAGTTACCACGTATGATTTGTTATGAAAGTATTATGAAAAATGTTATGAATGTAGCACTTACCTTTATTTTTACACAAACCTTTCCCTACAACATTACACTAAGCAAATGGTATAATTTTCAATGAAGTAGCTCCTCTTTCTATGCAAACATCTCATCACAATGCATCACCAAAGTGAATAGAATAAACTAAATGGACTAAAATGGACCGCAATGGACCAAAGTGAACCAAAATAGACCTAACGGATTGAATTGGAGTGAATGGGCCAAAGTGGATCAAAGTGGACCAAACGAATCGAAGTAGACCGAATGAACCAAAGTGAACTGAAATGTTACATTGATGTGGCTCATCAGATGCGTGGCAATAATAAATACTACATTTCAACTTTTATATATATAAATTTTCACATCCTAATCGTGCATTTTGAAAAATAATTAGAAAAAAAAAAAGTAAAAGTAAATTCACCTCGAAATTTCCATGTTAATTCACATTTTCCAGCCCCTAAATTTGTTTTGTTTAAGGTTGCCTCCATTGTGAAGTACAACCACATACAGCAACTTTCTTTAACTCATCCATTTAATCAAACAAGGGTAGTTCCTGGGGGCGAATCCCCCGGGGATCCCCTAGTTACCTCTGTCCCTGCCTTATCGCACTAAAAGCTTCTACTGCCAAAAGGTTTAATTTTCTCGATTCAGGAATAGCTACATGTTTGGACAAGGGCCACAACACAATTTTAACTACCAAGAAGTTTTAAAATTCATATTCTGCATGCTTAAAACAGAAATCAGAAATGCCTCACTTCTGCATGGTACTTTCTGCTTTCCAGTAAATTGGATGTCCATAACTAGACATAACAGTATAGAATCCTTGAATATTATATATATATATGTGTGTGTGTGTGTGTGTATACATACATAGAGAGAGAGAGAGAGAGAGAGAGAATTCTTGAAGGTAATCTTAGCCACCGACAAACCTTAAATGGGGCAAGTTCCTCATTTGATGCCAGCATCTCCTTAGTTTGCAAATTGGGAAACATTTCCAATAGTGGAGCCATGTATCTTTCAGAATTGTATATCTTTCCAGATGCCAAATAGATATATGTGCTTCTATCAAACCCCATTCCCCTAAGCATCAAGCCTACCTGATGAGATATAAGAAAACATGAACCTATATATATATATTTTTTTTTTTTTGAGAAAACATATATGTATATACATGCATACATACATATATTAAATACAAATTAAAATTAATAGAAAAGCTCATAATAGCATTCAAAGAATTAACTTATGTTCTTTCATCTGTAGCATGAAGAACTCTACAAATATCACTCTACTGACTGGAAAATCCAGTCAGTTTATATGACAACCTTTGTTTTTCTTCAATCCAGCTTGATAATCACATCAACTATGCTTTTGGCTTGTATAAAAGAGCAGCAAAGACATTACTACTACTACCCAATGTCTACAAGGTTCATGAGCTTTACAAATGCATTTGTTTCACCCAATTGGTCAACTAAAATCTAGCACATCAACCTTACATCTGTCCAGAGTTGACTAAAAATAAGGCACTTGACTGAACGTAGAATTCAAGCCTTCGCTTCTCCTCGGATTTCGTTCACTTTCTAAAACAATCTACTAAGTTAAAGAATACATTCTTTCTTTTTTTGATAAGCGAAGAAGACAGACTTTTCAAGATTCTTGCAGCCTAAATAGTTTCTAAGCAAATGCAATTGCTATGCAATAAGAAAGAATCCAATAGATCAATTTATCAAGATTTTAAGGGAAACAAATCAACATTTGATAAATATTGGTTTTAACCCAATGTAGGTAAATGATGATAAAATGAACAATCATTTAAAGCAATTTTCTCTATTTTTGACCTGAACAGTGAACACAATGCATTGATAACAAAATTTTGAAGCATTAGCATCCTATGGCAGGGTAATGCGAAAAGAAGTCCAAGTCTATACATCATTAAATGTAAAAATAGAGCAAGAGATATTACCTCTAAAGGAGTAAGGGGACATTTGCCATTGATCCTGATTGCTCCAGGACGTATAACTCGACCAGGTTTTGTAAATTTCCCTTTCCAACCTTTTTCCCTTGCTGCTCTCATGTCATTCGTTTCTTCCTCTCCACCATCATATACACAGCAAGAGAAAGCAACCATATCCTGCACACGAGAGAATAATTAAAACTTGAAACCAAAATTGAGATGCTAATCTCAATGCTAATGGTTATAACATAAATCTTCTTATTTAACTGAATCTAACCTCCTCAAAGCGAAGATGCACAGAAATATATTTGCCACCATTATTTGCACTGCGTTCTTTCATTCTTGCAACCAAACTTTCTCCCAATGTTCGTATAGGACTTGAAAACCTTAAGGCTTCATAGTTTGCTAAGCATCTAAGCCGTTGGACAGCTGGAGGAGCATCAATTGACAGTCGATTGACAAAAGGAGATATTCTTATAACCCTGTTTTATTTAAAAGAAAAACATTTGTTTCAAAGTTGTGCAACATTAAGCATCATTCTGTATTCATGAAACACAATGATAAGCATTGCATGAGTTCCATGAGTATTTGCCAATGCCATGCCATGACAATTGCTACTGTTAAATTATCGATTGTCCAAAAAACTTAGGCTATTAGGAACTTGTGATTTTTGTAATTAGTCAATTAGGATTTCCTACAACAAATAGAACTAGGGTTTAGCAATCCTTTATAAGCAAACTATTGTACTCCTTTTTTGGAGTTAGTTGATATTTTGATGAATGAAAAAAAAAATGGCCTTTTGGTCTCTTCGGTCAAGTGCTGACTCTAGTTTCACCCTAGGTGCTAACTCTTAGGTCATATCCCTTTTATTTCCCGTCTTTCAATTTTATTGTTCATTTAGTTATGGTTGCCTTGCATCACCTAAGCTCTTCCACTGTATGCTAAATAAAAATTGGTGATTAATTAACTGAGAAACAAAATGCTTCGAAATCATTTTGTAGTAAAGTTATTAGATTCCAGTTGATTGAGTATTTAATTGTGTAATTACCACCTAACACTGCCGGGAAAGAATACACCTATAAATATAAGAAAAGTGCCATCATCTACATGTGCCAACCTTTTCCTAACATGACAAAATACATTATGACCTAAGCTACATCCAAAAATAAGGTCAAACCCAACTATTTACTTGAAGTTCATCTTGTAATGTGGGACGTCCGAGGATGAATGAAGGACGCCCAAGATCTGCAGAAGTATCGCCGAGGATGATCCTGTCTTCGGCCAACCGAGATCACGGAAGGGAAGAGCAACACTCCACCCAAGGCAATCTCCCCAAAATACCCCAAGGAAAGGGCAAGCGCAAGTGGTCGGCCATGGAAGCCTGGAGGAGGAGCAATTCCGGAAGAGGCTGTCACCTCCATATTAAATGCTCACAACCTCCATTCTGGCCCCATTAATAAGGAAGTGACCCCTGAACAGTGTTGTCTAGGTAGCAACGTCTCACAAAAGCTGAGAAAGGCGGCTGATGGGACAAGCACCCATGTAGCAACCTGCATGATCAACAAATGAAGGGACAGGATTAACTACAAAGGGAATATATATAGTGTAAGGAACCCTCCAGGGGAGGGGGGGACAGTTCTTGTAACTTTGAACTTCCAAGGTACACGAGAGAGGAAGGCTCCTCAGACGGTGTCGAGGACCAACTTTCTTGTGGAAACTTGGTTCAGTTCCTTTTGATTGTCCCACTAACCCACAATTAATCGTCGTCCCATTCGCTAAGGCCTAGCCCTTCTACCCACTCTCTACAAATTCATTGTATTGGGCCAACTGGGCTTGAGTCCACTCATCCCCAAACGGAAGTGCTCAAATCCGGTCCCTACAAAAATATATAATCATGTTGCAATGAACTAATACTTATTTCATCAATAGTGATTCATCAAATGTTGTTCAATGATTACAGCATTCCGGTGCCAAATTGAGGGTCCCTTTGGAAACTGCTTATTTGGTTAAAATTAATTTTTTTTTACTAAAAGTGTAAAAAAAAAAAGTTAAAAGCTAGCTGAACAATACAATGTGACCTATGAATAATACCAAAAAGTGTAACAGGACCTATAAATAATACCAAAAAGAAGTTTAAAACTAAAATAAATTGAAACTTTCATTTGCTCCCAAACAGAGTTTGAATTTGTCATTGTTCTATTGTTTAATTTTTTATTCTTTTCCAATATTATATTCTTTTAAAAAATGGTTAACAACTCTGTTTTTGAATAGTTAGAAATAATCATTGATGCTTCTATGAATAAACATTTATTCATGATATCAAGTATATTTTATATGTTTAAGTTGTTGGGGATATTACACAAAGTAATAATGAAAGAACAAGATTAACACAAAAGACAAACATAAAATAGATAACTTAAAGGCACTATATCGTTTTCCTTAGACAATATTTGCCCCCCACACTTTTGTGGTTAAAGAGTTGTCACAACTTTGTCTCCATGATACAATCAAGATGTTGGGTTCTATAAATAGCAATTTTGGAGAATGATCACAGGATTTCTTGTGTTTCTCTCAAACTTACTAGTTTGTGGAGTTTCAAGTGACCAAGACGTTGTGTTTCAAGTGAACATAATCCTCTATTTATATACACAGGTTTATGTTTCATGAAAAGGCACATATGGAGAGTTAGTTATTTTTTTAAGTGAACAAAAGTCTCTATTTTTACCCATAGGGTTATGTTTCATAAAAAGACACATATAGAGAGTTAGTTATTTTTTCATAAAATGGTTAACAAAGATTGAAACCTCTTCCACCTTTCTAAACAGTCACCAGAAAATTCTGATTTCCAGATTTTCACTTTGAAAATTTCAGAACTTGAATTTTCACTTTATGAAACCATATTCTCCAAACTCAAAAATCATTATTACAACCTATTCTTGTATATACCCATATATACAACATAAGTAACTTCTTTTAATTAATTAAGTACGTTTTAATTATATTAATGAAATTTTTTTGAATTAATTTTTTTTCAACCTCTTTATTTTGACATTTCTTGGGCTTTGAACTAAAATCCTGGATCTGTTGTGGGTGCAAACTAAACATTCTTATAGACACATAATAATTACCAAGAGTGTTAGGACATATGTGGATATTGTTAGAGACATATGTTACGTAAATTGGCTAATCTTTTGACAAAACGCATTTTACTTGTAATTTGGTAGATCTAGGATAGGTTTATTACTTCAAGGAATAAGAGTTCAAGTTTAGTATTGAAGCCATACAAATCTATCCAAGAAACAAGTGAAGAAGTGTTGTTCATTAAAGCTCGACAGATAGCTCGACAAATCCATATCCATCGAGGTTTAATGTTGATGCTCGACAGCAGCTGTATCTGTCAAGAATTATGAAATTTAGATTTCCAGATCTAATTTAATGCATATCCATGTGTAGTTGTGTAGGATTTATTTTTTCACAACCTTAGACAAATATAAGAATTATTTTAAGGGCCGTCAAAAGTGATGCAACTCAATGCAAATTGATTGTGCATGCAAATTGTGATCGGAGACAGAATTTGCCCTAGTTCATCATATTCCTTATAGAAGCTGCTGCGTCTATGCACCGAGAGTTTTGTAACAAAAGAGCTTCTTGATCTTTATCGCTGGATGAACTGAAGAACTTTGTAGCCATCATCCTCCTCAAGTTGGTGTGTTAGTCACGTACTTGGATCCGTGCATCAATTGGTTTGTCACATACTTGGGGCCGTGCATTGAAAGGAGAGATTGTCACTACATTACAAGTCCAATTGGGTATTGGGGTAAGGGTTCAACTATAGGTTGGTATTAGGTACTGAGATTCCTTTTACTTGTAACCGCTTGTTTTGATAATAATGGATTCTCATGAGTGGTGACCTTAAATTCACCCAGTGGGATTTTGCCTCAGTGGTTTTCTCCATTTGTAAACAAATTACCTGTGTCAAGTTTATTTTCCGCTACATTTAACTTAGTCGGTGATTTGTTTATGCTACCACACTTATTGCATGTAATTGAATCTAATTAATTTCACTTGGCTAAATTAATTGATTAAGTTACCAAAGGGGTCAATACATTTTTGGCCTATCAAAGAGTGTATGGAAAGGCGTAAAATATAACATTTTTAATAATTTAGAGAGACTAAAAATGATTTTCAGGCAAATTTTAGGGACAAAATTAATATTTTAGCCATATTTAAAAATGAGTATTGTAGGGACTCCAAATAGATTGGACCCAGAAAAAGGATGGGTTTCTAGCCCAACGAGCCCAACAATAAATTTTTAGAGCGTGGGTACAAGAACTAGTTCTATTTCATAGAAAAAGTCATAGTTACAGTATAGTAAAGGATACTTCAAGCTAACTGTAAGATAACAACTCTCCTCGGCTAGTTCTTAGGGGGTCTCTCTTTCAGTTCTCTTTTTCCTTTCTCCCTTTCTTCCCTCTTTTTTCAAAAGTCCTTCCTAATGTCACCTGTTTTCATGTTATATACTGCCTTTCTTTCACATTCCCACCATACACGTGTAGTTTCTATCCTGAGAACGTCTTTCTGTCCCATCCAACACCTCCCGAAACTTTTGCTTAGTGGCCATAAAGCTGCTTGGTTACTGTTCAGGTATCACCTCCACATTAATGCGGCCAGGGAGTTAGCTAGAAAGCATTTAATGTGGAGGCAGCAGTTTTATGAGATATTTGCTATCTTCCCCGGTTCTTCCTGAGGTCTATATTCTTCTTCTCGTTCAAATACGACTTTGTGGGGTATCTTGGATAAAGAGGTAGTTACCTCTACCTCAGACCATGGTATCCGAGGTGAGTCCTATCCTCGGCCGCATTTTGTGCTTTATATATATGATTTCTATCACACCATATCTCTGTAACTATCTTCGAACAAGCGAATGTCCTCGGACTGGGCCGTTGGGCCCTAAACCCATTTCTCACGATTCCTACATCTTTTTAGATAACAGGCCCCACAATAGCCCCTCAAAATCTCGCTTTTTGCTATTTCGAAAAAAATTGAGATTTTAATATCCCACCCTCACATTCTTTGCGGATTTCCTTAGCCTTCAGAGCGTCTTTCTATCTGCCCAACGCGCGTACCTGACGTTTCGGCGTCAGGGGCATGCCCTCATTAAATGATGACGGCCCCTTTGTCCCCCACGTTCAACGGTAAGATGTGAATCCAACGGTGGAGGATTTTTGGCATTTATGGGCGGGATTTTTCCCGCTTACAATTTCTGCGCCACTATAAAGAGCTTTTCAAATCAACTTCCTTTTCAGTTACAAAAATCACACCGTCTCAGCGTATATTCATTGAACCTGCCTCTCTCTCTCACTACTCCACACTTTAATAAATACTAACAGTCTGTCCGAGGAGCTCATTTTCAAAACCTGTAAGTTTCTTTAACCCACTTTAGTTTTCCATCTTCTTCGTTTATTTTTCTTCATAACTGTTAAGAAATGGGTAGATTCAAGCATCTAGTTGATTCCGATGAGAAAATAGAGGCATTCAGAGCCTAGTATAGGATTCCCTCCACGGTGGGTATGAGATATGCTTCCACAGAAATATGGGTAAATGATAGGAAAACTGGGGAAGTAGTTATCTCAATGATCGCTTTTATAGAAGGGGGGATGACTATCCCTATGGGTAACCTTACCAGGAGTTACCTTAGGTTTTTTAGGTTATCCCCCACTCAATGTGCCCCGAATATGCTCAGAGTGCTTGGGAGTATAGAAGTCCTAAATGCCACGATGAACCTAGGTCTGACCCATCACGACGTGAATTGGGTGTACAATCTCAATCATTTGAAGGGCCAGGGGTACTATCTGAAATCTAAGTTCCCTGAAGTAAGGTTGATTCAATGTCTCCCCTTATCGAACAATGGCCTAAAAGACGATTTTCTTATTTTTTCTAGGGAATGGCATGATGGTTTGCACTATCCGACTAAAGAGGGAACACCAGGTGGGATTTTTGGGCTATGAGCCTCTATACTCTGAATTGTGTTCTTCAATTTATGTTACCTTTGTTTCTAACAAAATTTTTCTTTTACTGTAATGATTTCGCAGACAAGCGTGCCACCAAACCTCAACTTAGACTGGTTAACAGGGAGAGTTTAGATAGAATCCTGAGGTCCGAGGTATATGTAAACCCATCAAACAGACAACTGAGAGCAGCCCACATAATCCTTCGGTACAAGCCAATTTCCAAGACGTTTCAAGTTCCCAAGTGCGTGATAAAGGCCAAAGATCCTCGGCTTCACCATATCAGTGTAGCCTTCAAAGGATTCATCGTTCCCAAGGGTGTTCCGATTCCTGAAGGAACTCCTTTCACTCAGCCATTACCTGAGGCCACCCTTTCTGTAGGAGCCTTGTCATCACATTCTACTCCTCGTGAAGTGAAAGAGGAAGGAGAGGAAGAAAGGGAGGAAGAAGAAGAAGAAGAAGAACAGTCTTCAGGAGGAGTTGTAGAGCTATCAGATTCTGCAGACGAATTTGAAGTTTTCAACCAAGCTCAATCACCCGAGGCCAACTCTGAAGACATGGGCATTCAAAGGAGAAGCCAAAGGAGTTTGAAGGACGTAATCGAAGGCCAACCTGGGAGAGGAGTGCCAGAGAAGTCAACTCAACCCAGTCTCCCCCCACCTCCCCCTTCTCAGCCACCCCAACCACATTGGACTGAACCTAGTGACCCAAAAAGGAGGAGAGAGCCCAAAGATAAAGGAGTGGTGGAGGATGAGAGATCTTGCCCGACCCATGAAGCTGAGGACCAACGAGCTGCGAAGCAGCAAAAAGTTACCCACGGGTCTCAACGTGCGACGGAAAGGGCCACCATTCAGTCCTCGGAACCTGAGGCCTGGCTCCCTGCTCCCATGCTCAGTGGTGAGCCTCTGAGGGAAGATGCCTCGATCAGGGACTTTAATGGGGGGATTGGGTGCCAAGTCGCCTCAGTTTTAGAAGAAACTCTCCTCCTGCCCAAGGATATGGCCGAACTGAGGAGACTGAAGAGGAACGAAGTTTTTCAAAACGCGAAAAGATACTTGGGCATGGTAGGATGTCTTTACTAATTTATTATTATTATTTTTCCTTTACACTAGACTTCAAGTATTGCACTTCTAATTCCCTTCCTCTTAGGCTGTTCAAGCCACTTTTAGGCTGGAGGAGATAACCAATTCTTACTACCAGCAAATTGATGATGAGAAGAAAAAGAGGACCACAACTGTGCACACACTCAAAGCGGCCGAACAGACTAACGTGCAGCTGAAGAAAAAGCTGGCCGAGGAAGAGCATGCTTGGAAGAGTGCTGATTCAGCTTTGGACAATACCCAAAAGCAAGCCGAGGACCAGAGGAAGCTCTTGCGTGACGCTAATGCCCAACTGGCAGCCTCCAAGGAACAGATATCATTTCTGCAGAAACAACTGGAGGAAGCCCAAAGACTTAAAGATCACGCTGAACAGGCTAGGGCCGAGGCTGAAAAGGCAAAAGCTGAGGTTGAAAAGGAAAGAGACATAGCTGAGCAACATGGCTATGATGTTGGCGTTGCTGAAACCGAGGAAAGTTTCCGAGCTGAGGTGTCTGTCGTTTGCCGAGCATACTGTGCTCTGACTTGGGGAGAAGCTCTCAACCGGGCTAGAGTAGAGACTTCATCCGAGCTTAGAAGGCCTGAAAACATTTATTTCCCCCCAGCTATCTGAGCCCCAGGTCCTTCTGCTCAACCAGAAGAGGTACTCGCCACAGTCGTCGAATCAGCCAAGGAAGCTCACACTCAGGCCCCTTCCCCTCTCAATCAGCAAAAGCAAATTGAAGTGCTTGAAGTTGCCAAGGGCATCTCCTCAGATAAAGAACCAGAAGGGCCTAAGGACGGAGCGGCTTCACAAAGCTTCGAGCAAGCCCTAGCTTCAACCACCTTACCTGTTGGAGAAGATCCAAAGGCAAAGGAGAAAGATGTTCCTCCCGTGGCCACTGGCAAAGCTTCTCAGCCTAAGCTCCAGATCAAGTTAAACAAATAACTGATGTAGTCAATCTTTCCTTTATTTTTCCTTTTTTTTTTTTTTTTAACTGGTTAAGGACATTTCTACTTGTATTAAGCATTTCCCTTTCCAAATTTACATGAGATGTTGTGATTTTGTCTATCATATGAATAATTTCTCATGCGAATGTTTTTATTTTTACATGATCCTTGGCTATAGAGGAATGAAATCTGGTACTGTAATGGAAAATTTAACGTTAAATATGATAATCAGGAATTAAAATGGACTATAGCAGCGAACTTGCCTTAGACAGGATTGTTTTAAATTTATTAAGAAGTGTCCATATTTGAGATAGCGTTCTACGCGTTTAACCCCGGGAGGCACTCAACGCTTTACAATGCTTTAAGTGATGCTCATGGAGTTTACTTTGATACACAAGTTTAGTTGCACGAATCTCATCTAATAAGCACTGATTACCACTAAATTTGTCGTATAAACGATTTATCACATCTTAGTCTCTGTGCAATATTTCGATTGAAGTCCTAGGGTATTAATTTCCACTAAGTTGTGGTCCGAGGACCTGACATGACTTAGCTTCTGTTTAATACTTCAATAGATTTCTCAGTGTATTAATTTCTACTAAGTTGTGGTCCGAGGACTTGACATGACTTAGCTTCTGTTTAATACTTCAATAGATTTCTCAGTGTATTAATTTCCACTAAGTTGTGGTCCGAGGACCTGACAAAACTTAGTTTCTGTTTAATACTTCAATAGATTTCTTAGTGTATTAATTTCCACTAAGTTGTGGTCCGAGAACCTGACATGACTTAGTTTCTGTTTAATACTTCAATAGATTTCTCAGTGCATTAATTTTCACTAAGTTGTGGTCCGGGGACCTGACATGACTTAGTTTTTGTTTAATACTTCAATAGATTTCTCAGTGTATTAATTTCCACTAAGTTGTGGTCCGAGAACCTGACATGACTTAGCTTCTGTTTAATACTTCAATAGATTTCTCAGTGTATTAATTTTCACTAAGTTGTGGTCCGAGGACGTGACATGACTTAGCTTCTGTTTAATACTTCAATAGATTTCTTCGTGTATTAATTTCCAGTAAGTTGTGGTCCGAGGATCTGACATGACTTAGCTTCTATTTAATACTTCAATAGATTTCTCAGTGTATTAATTTCCACTAAGTTGTGGTCCGAGGACCTGACATGACTTAGTTTCTGTTTAATACTTCAATAGATTTCTCAGTGTATTAATTTCCACTAAGTTGTGGTCCAAGGACCTGACATGACTTAGTTTCTGTTTAATACTTCAATAGATTTCAACGAGGATAGGACAAATTATAAAAGGAAGTAAAACAGAACTTGTTAATAATAATACCTCTTTAGGTTGCTTACATTCCAGGGATGGAGTACAGTCTTTTCATCTAAATCTTCTAAGGAGTAAGCACCTACCCCTGCTACAGATGTGATACGATATAGCCCTTCCCAATTAGGCCCTAACTTTCCCCAGTTTGGATTTTTTGTAGTTCCCAAGACTTTTCTCAACACCAAATCCCCCGGGACTAATGGTCTCAACCTGACATTTGCATCATAACCTTGCTTTAACTTTTGCTGATAGTAGGCCAGTTGAACCATTGCATTCTCTCGCCGCTCGTCTATCAAGTCCAAACTCTTCTTCAATAGTTCATCATTCCCGTCCGAAGTGAATGCACTAGTCCTCAGCGTTGGAAAGCCCGTTTCAAGAGGAATCACAGCCTCGGCCCCATACGTCATTGAGAATGGGGTTTCCCCTGTTGACCGCCGAGGTGTTGTTCTATAAGTCCAGAGGACATGTGGCAGTTCCTCCACCCATCTGCTTTTTGCGTCATCCAGCCTCTTCTTAAGCCCCCCTACTATGACTTTATTGACAACTTCGGCCTGTCCATTCCCCTGTGGATATGCCGGAGTGGAATATCTGTTCTTTATACCCAGATCGGAACAGTAATTTCTAAAAGCCCTACTGTCAAATTGTAGGCCATTATCCGAGACGAGAGCTTGAGGAACCCCGAAACGAGGGATGATGTTCTTCCAAACAAACCTTTTGACATCCACGTCCCTGATATTGGCCAGGGGCTCAGCTTCCACCCACTTTGTAAAATAATCTGTACCAACTAGCAAATATTTCTTATTTCTTACAGCTTTAGGGAAAGGGCCAACGATATCTAAGCCCCACTGAGCAAAAGGCCAAGGACTTGAAAGAGGGTTAAGAACTCCCCCCAATTGATGGATGTTCGGTGCAAACCTTTGGCACTGATCACACTTCCTAACATACTCATGCGCTTCTTTTTGCATGCCTAGCCACCAATACCCTTGAGTAATTGCCCGGTGAGATAAAGACCTTCCACCAGTGTGGCTCCCACAGATCCCTTCATGTAACTCTTCTAGAAGTGCTTCTGATGTCTTGGGATGTACACAAAGCAAATATGGCCCAGAGTAAAAGCGTTTGTATAACTTTTTGTCTTCGGACAGCCAAAACCGAGGAGCTTTTCTTCGTATCTTTTCAGCTTCTGATTTGTCCTCGGGCAATATATCCTTCTCGAGGAACAACAGTATAGGATCCATCCAACATCGGGCCGAGCTAATTTGACTGACTTGCAGTAAGTCCCCTGTCACTGGGGTTGGTGTGTTTAAGTCTTCAACCATTATCATGCGGGGTAAGTTCTGCGCCGAGGAAGTAGCAAGAGTAGCCAATGAATCTGTATGGGCATTTCCACTTCTAGGGACGTGAGATAATTCAAACAACTCAAAATCTGCTTGCATACGCCTAACTTGGCTCAAGTAACCCTGCATTCTGGTGTCACGAGCTTCCAACTCTCCCTTGACCTGACCAACGACCAGTCCTGAATCCAAAAACATCTCTACTACTTTTCCACCCAACTTCTTAACCATCGTCATTCCCATTAATACGGTCTCATATTCTGCCTCGTTGTTAGTAGCTAAGAATTCCAGCCTCAAAGACTTCTCGATAATTACCTCTTCAGGAGATATTAATACTAGTCCCACTCCTGAACCCCTTAAATTTGCCGCACCATCCACATACACTTTCCAGGGTAAAGCAGGTTGCACCGAGATGAGGCTTATTGATTTTTCATCCATGCCACGCAGGCTTGTCTCTATTTCCTCAGGGCCTTTAGCAAATTCAACCACCAGATCGGCGAGAACCTAGCCCTTCATGGAGGTGCGGGGCATATACTTAATATCAAAAGCCCCTAGAACCGTGCCCCACTTTGCAACCCTGCCAGTGTAGTCTGCACTCCGAAGTACTGCTTTAAGCGGATATTGAGTCAAGACGACCACTGTATGTGCCTAAAAGTAATGGGGAAGTTTCCTTGTAGCATGCACCACTGCCAAAATGGCCTTTTCCAAAGGCAGATAACGTACTCCAGCTTCATGAAGAGACTTGCTCACATAATAAACTGGCCGTTGTACGCCATTATCTACTCATATCAGAACAAAACTAATCGCGTAAGTGGTTATCGCCAAGTAGGAGAAAAGGACCTTATCCACCTCAGGACTAGACATAATGGGTGGCCGAGATAGATACTCTTTAAGTTGCTAGAATGCCAGAGCACACTCCTCTATCCATTCGAATCCCTTCCACTTGTGGAGTAGCAGGAAAAAAGGCCTGCACCTATCCGCCGCTCATGTCGTAACTCCCTCTTTAGTTTGTTAATCTCATGTTGCATCTCCCTGTCATTCTTTACGTGGGAAATATGGCTTTTCCCCCGAGACTGACTTCTATCTGTGTGAGTGGTTCGAACGCTTCCCTCACGATTCCCCCTATGCTCGTGGACTACCAACGGATTACTATGCTGAGAACCACCAGATTCTGCTTGGTATGGATTAGCATCCACCTGCTGTAGGCCAGCCACTGGTTGCTACGGTGCTCCTCCTTCCATCACAAACACTGCACTTGCCCTTCCTCGTGAATAGATCAAGTTCTCCCCACAGACGGCGCCAATTGTAGGGACTCCAAATAGATTGGACCCAGAAAAAGGATGAGTTTTAAGCCCAACGAGCCCAACAATAAATTTTTAGAGCGTGGGTACAAGAACTAGTTCTATTTCATAGAAAAAGTCAAAGTTACAGTATAGTAAAGGATACTTCAAGCTAACTGTAAGATAACAACTCTCCTCGGCTAGTTCTTAGGGGGTCTCTCTTTCAGTTCTCTTTTTCCTTTCTCCCTTTCTTCCCTCTTTTTTCAAAAGTCCTTCCTAATGTCACCTATTTTCATGTTATATACTGCCTTTCTTTCACATTCCCACCGTACACGTGTAGTTTCTATCCTGAGAACGCCTTTCTGTCCCATCCAACACCTCCTAGAACTTTTGCTTAGTGGCCATAAAGCTGCTTGGTTACTGTTCAGGTATCACCTCCACATTAATGCGACCAGGGAGTTAGCTGGAAAACATTTAATGTGGAGGCAGCAGCTTTATGAGATATTTGCTATCTTCCCCGGTTCTTCCTGAGGTCTATATTCTTCTTCTCGTTCTAATACGACTTTGTGGGGTATCTTGAATAAAAAGGTAGTTACCTCTACCTCGGACCATGGTATCCGAGGTGAGTCCTATCCTCGGCCGCATTTTGTGCTTTGTATATATGATTTCTATCACACCACATCTCTGTAACCATCCTCGGACAAGCGAATGTCCTCGGACTGGGCCGTTGGGCCCCAAACCTATTTCCCACGATTCTTACATCTTTTTAGATAACGAGCCCCACAAGTATTTATGTCACTTTATTATTTTTTAAGTTTTATTTACCACTTATTTTCCCACCTTTTTTTTTTTTTTTGAGAGAGAGGGTGTGACTGAGAGAACAAATGGAACGTAAGTATTTTATGTATTGGCCCAAAAGGCCCAAATGTATCGTAAAGCTCATCTATATTTACCTAACACTAGATGTGCTAGTCTTTATATATACCCTAATAGGATTCTCTATAATGTGTAGTTCATCATATATCAAAATTAGTCGCTAATACGTTGCATGTGATAGTTAAATGAAAAATGCAATACCACCAGTAATTTTTTAAAATTATTAAAAATCAAAATTAAACTAAAATACATTACAGTTATTATTTTAGTAAAGATTACAAAAAAAGGTTAAGATATATATTGCCCCATATATATTTAACAAGTGGTAGAGTCATGATTTTAGGTGAGGTGGGACAAGATTAAAAGACAAACTTGAAAGTAAAATTAATCTGAGAAATGTTAATCAATAATAATAACATAATAAATACACCATTATATGTTAAGATGTTATAATCTCCCCCCCCCCCACCCCCCCCCCCCCCCACCCCCATTCATGAAATCCTATTTTCTCCTTCTTCTCTTTTTCGCTTCTAGCTTTTGGTATATTCTGATTCATTAAGCGTTTTTTTTTTCGGTGTTATTAAAGATTAATTCATTGGAAAAAAAAAATCTTTCATCAAATTTACATACCCATCAATGACCTCATAGCATTTGCTTTAAATGTTTTATTTATATAAACGTATCTAGTGCACTAAAAGACTAAATTTAATATTTGCCATTAGAAAAGTTAGATGTGATTAACCAACTCTTCGTTTTTTTTAATTCTTTATTAACAATTTAATAAGTCACATAATGAAAGCAAAAGAAGGCTAAGGGCCTGTAACGGCTTGCATACTCATGTGTTTTTCACATGTCCCATTCAAAATTGGTTCTGCGATGTCTCACACTATATTATATAATTGATATATAAGATAAATTATGTAATACTATGTTGACACATGAATATTCTCTTAAAGGCTTCATCTCATTCATATACAAATGTTTATAAATAAACTCTAACTTACATCGTTTGCCATTTTTTTTTAATTGGCAAATTGTTCGGAAACAAAAAAAAAAGTGATAGCATTTAATTTATTGTCCCTACAGTAGCATTAAAAAAAAAAATGAAAGTCATAACAAATATAAACTATCAAATTTCATCTCCATACCAACTGCTCTTGGTCTTGATCGATGTGGGCCCTTCCTCCTCAAGTATTTTAATTGGTAATTTGTAGAAAACATTCTTGAAAGGACCTCTAAGAAACTTAGGTAGTCTTTTCATAATCTTATCAAACTCATCCTGAATATAAATAGCAGCTCGTGGACCCCATTTTCTACTATAGTTGATCCAAGGTGGCTCAACAACTACTGTGCCCAAATACTCGGCTGACAGTAATGTATAACTAAATCATGTATCCAAGTACAAATCAGCCTTTTCACAATCATTCCTTAATCCAATTCCATCACTCCCATCCAAAACAAGTCCAGGCTTTGAATAAAATGCGTGTCCATGCTTTGATGCATACACAGTAACCTTGTTACGATCTTGAAACTCGATATCTGTAGCATCCACCCATGTACCCCCACTATGTTCAGAGAAATAGATACTCTTTAGCTCTCCATTGAAATTGTTGGCTCTTAAGGTCACATGTTTCCAATCACCAGTATGTTCACCTAAGTGATCGAATTTAATATTGAGAAATTTAAACTTTATGGTGGCAGGGCCATTAAATGGATAATAAATCCATATAACTATGTAACTGAATGTAGCACCAAACACGGGCTTTACATGCACATAAACCTTAGCTCTTGCTAAATCTCCTCTCTCAACCTTGTCTCTGGCGTCTGAGTTAGCTAGTAAATCCAACCAATAGGCACCATCATCTGAACCACCTTGAGGAAGCTTTGAGCCGTCGGGCATAATTGGAACAGGATTTCCCTCATCCCCTCTATTATATAATAGTCCCCCATTGTCAAAAAACCATTCCACTGAAAAAGGCAGGTATTTTTCATCAAGATGAAAGTACCCCCATGGAGAGTAGGCTTTAATTATTGGCTCAATTTGTTCTAGAGTTGGCATAGAAAATAAATCAGAATTCGTATTCTTCAAGCAAGCTATATTAGACATAACCCCACCAACTTGGGCTACAAATGAACCCAAATGAACTCCCATAGCTTGGGTCCCTCTAGTGCTGGGCCTTGTAGTTAAACATTGATACCTTCAGCACCCCAAATCCAGTTGAAATGCTCACATTGCTTAGTGAGCTTAGCTTTAACACAACTTATTTTATCTAGGGATGGCTTCTGAGTTGCGTTTGTGACAACAAGCCCTAAGGCTTTGTAACCATCTGGGCATGTTGACCACCAGACATAGCCAAACCCATCTTGATCGATATTTGATGAATACATGTTGCTCCACTCATAATTGAATCCACCGGAGCCTTTACATTTCCACGTAAGTACCTATCGAAGGCTAGGACAGATCATCCAGTGAAGGGCTTGTTGTTGGGTTGGCTATAGTAACCTAGCACCTTGTATCCTTGTGTTGTATCATCAGTTGTTGAGGGTTCAAAGAATGTTGCTCCAAGGTTGTCTGGACCACCTGAACGAGTCCTCTAAACTACTTCGAAATCTGTTGCTTCTGACACTATTAAATCTCTTAGACTCAGAAACCTAGTTGCAAATCCTGTTCCTATTATAACATAGAACACCAAAAAAAAATGTTAATAAAAATTGCACATGTTGCCCACACTTACTAAACCGTTCTCACAATTTTAAGACTAAGACTTACTATTGTTGTTATATGCAATATATTGTGTTCCAACAAAAAAGAATATAGGGTCAAACTTATTACACACTAGCTTGTGTTTACATGCAAGTGATAAATAAAGCATTAAAATCATGGGTTTAATTTCGAAACAGTGAGTTAGACCCACAATTTTAGCGTGTAATAAACACGGCCTAAAAGAATATACAACACCAATCAAATGTTAGTCTCAAAATTTTGAAAATGGTTAATGGAATCAATATTATAAAGATGATATTGAGAGATATAACCTGATGGCCAAATTGGTAATGGAGCGAGTAGCTTAAAAACAATTTCAACGGGCAAGGGTGGATTTGCTTTAGGACATGGTGACATTCTACATATAACACAAATACAATCTCCAGCTACCACAATAACCAATAATGTGATCACAAAAGAAGCAAATTTTGCTAAATTAATTGGGAATAAGAAGGCCATCTCAGCTTCTTTTTTATTTTTTTAATCAACTACCAGGTTTCTATGTCATGGAAGAAAGATTGGGTTTGAATAAAAAATTCCCAAACTTTTCCTCAATTTCACTTTTGCTAGGGCCTTTCTTTTATAGTTTCCGTTCGCCTATTTTTGTTTACCTTTTTTAAGTACCTTTTTATTTAATATTTTTTTTGGTATATTTATATTTTACGATTTTAAAAAGGAAAGTGCTACTGGGTTCATAATATTTTCACAGCATTGCTATGTTCCTAAGATTTTCATAACTTTTTTTTATAATTGATAGTGACCTTAAAAATGAGTTAGAATATTCTTAACTTTTCTTATCCAGGTTAGCATGAGACAAAATAGAATTGATTTTCAGGAGAAAAAAAAAAAAAAAAAAACGTTACCCATATTTTAGAGGAGGTTGGCTACAGTAGCTTTCTAGAATATCTTCCCCTATATACTTTTACCCTATAGCATATCATTTGCTAAATAAATGTTGAACAAATATTTGACAACTTGTTTTCCTTAAATAGGAGAATTGGAGTTTGAATATTCCTCCCTCATTGTAAAGAAGAATTGGTATTTGAATATTCTCCCCTCATTGTTGTAATTATCAACCATTCAAAATGTGGGGGCTGGGTTTTTGGCTGCCCAAGCCCAATGGACCCGGGTCAAAAGCCCAAAGAACCCCGCAATGAATTTATAGAGAGTGGGTTGAAGGTCTAGGCACCTGCCGGCGCTCGAATGGCGTGGACTCCGGCCTCTTTTATTTAAAGAACAAAGTATTTAGAGCAAATTACATCTGGGATGGGCTCCTCGGCCCATGGCCGAGGAGGCTCTTACCCCTTTCCTCTCTCCTTCCTTCTCTCTTCTTCTTTCTTGTTGTTTTCTGAAGAGTCCCCCCCCTTTTAGAGGAATTCCTTACATTATATATCCCCCTTCCAATCAATCCTAGCCCTACATTTGTAAAGGGATTAGGGCATCACTTGAGTGCCTGTCCCATCAGCCACCTTCCCCTTGTCTCTGTAGGTGGCAACAACCAAGGTGGCACTGTTGAGGCGTCCCTTCCTCATTAATGCGGCCAGGACGTTAGTTGGGAGCATTTAATGTGGAGGTGACAGTTCATCTGGGGTGCGCTCCTCCACCATGCTTTCATGTCCGGTATTTGGTACCCGCTATTCATTCCTTGAATGCTCGGGGAGGCTCCCTTTGACTAAGTGCTGCTTGCGCGTCCTAGGACCTCGGACTTCCGGGGATGCTGTCATCCTTGGCGTTGTTTAGAGGGTGGCTGGGTGCCACACTTCAGTCCTCGGTCAATGGGCGCATCCTCGGACATGGGCCTTGGGCCTGGTTGGGAGTGGGCTGGGATTGTCTGACCATTTCTTGGCCCCACAATAGCCCCTCAAAATCTTGCTATCCGCCTCCTCGGGCGGAAAGGGGGATTTTGATATCCCCGGTCCTGCCCCGCGTCCAATCGTGTCTTGTCCTTTGTCAGCGCTGGAGCTCTTGCGTCTGCCCAAGGTGCGTTATTGGCGCTTCGGTGTGTGCAACGTGTCCTGCATTAAATTCGGGCGGCTTTGTGCTCCCCACGTTCGGAGAGCAGTTAGCAATCGAACGGCTGTGATGCGCCTAGCATTTATGGGCGGGAAAATTCGCGCGACTCTCCTATCCAGGGCATAAATTCCCGTTCGAACCGTTTCCACCTTTTTCCATTCCATGATCACGAGTCCTTGCGCTTCCACTCAGAGTCCAGCCAAACTTCCACCACCATCTCCAGCATAAAGAGTCTGTCCGAGGAGTTTTTCCTCATTTCTGTAAGTCGCTCTATCCCTCTCTGAGCTTTTCTTCCTTTTGTTCTGTCTCTTCTTTTATCTGCTCTTTCTTTAGCTCTCTTAGGCGTCATTTGGGATGGGTAGACTCAAGAAGTATGTCTTTACTGAGGAGGCGATGGAGAAATTCATCGCTGACTATAGGATACCGGCCAATGTGGGCTTGAGGTATTGCGAGGAGGGGGAGTGGGAGTTCCGGAGGCAAGAGGGCGAGGTGGTGATTCCCATCATCGCCTTTCTTGAAGGAGGGATGAGGATCCCTATGGGACCAGTGACGAGGGGCTATCTATCATATTTCCGGCTAGCCCCCACTCAGTGCGCCTCCAATATGTTCAGAATTCTGGGTAGCGTGGACGCTCTGAACGAGAAGATGGGGCTTAGACTGACCCATCATGACGTGAACTATTGCTACAATCTCCAACGCTTGAGGGACAAGTCCTACTATATGAGGACGAGGGACGACAGGGTTCGGCTCATCCAGTGCCTCCCTGAGTCCAACAAGGGAATGAACGAGGACTTTCTCATCGTGTCCGGGGCGTGGCATGATGGTATCCATTGCCCGACGACAGAGGGGACACCAGGTGGGGTAGTAGGAATAGGAGGGGGTTCGGAGACTCTAGCTTATCTTATGCGTTATTTCTTTTTGTACTGTTTCGGTTGCTAATTGCGAATGCATTTTCTTCTTGCAGATCCGCACTCCCTCGCGCCTCGCTACAACTTGATCAACAGGGAGGACTTGCAGAGGGTGCTCAGGTCGGCAGATTTTGAAAACGAAGCAGATCACCAAGTCCGGGCCGCTCACAAAATCTTGGGGTACACGCCGCTCCAAAAGTCATTCGCGGCCCCGAAGCACGTGATCAAAGCAAAGGATCCTCGCCTACAGAAAATAGCAGTGACCGAGGACGGATTCGAGCTTCCCAAGGATCTCCCCACTTCGGAGGGCGTCACAGTAGCAGTACCCTCTGCCTCTCAAACATTCTCAGAGGCTGCGGAAGAGGACATTGAGGGGGAAAGGGAGGCTACAGACCCTTGTCCTGGAGGGGACGATTTTGACGTTTTTGGGCAGATTCATCAGTCCGAGGACCATACCGGAGACGTGGGGGATCCTCAGCCGACCCTAGCAGTCCCCTCGGATCCCGAGATTTCTCCCCAGCTTGCGATGGGCTACAAGAAGAAGGACCAGCCCACACTATCCGAGCTGATCGAAGGGCAACCGGGGAAGTCCAAGCCGAAGCTCCCTCCCCCTTCCCCAAAGAATCGTCCTCCTCAGACTAGGTCTACCTCGGCCCAATCCAGGCTTCCTCCCCCTCCACCTCGGACGAGTCCGTCTTCTCGGCACGAACCTTCCAGTTCCATGCAGAAGAAGGACAAGGGCAAGAGGCCCGTTGAGGAAAAATCTGGGCCAACCCGCGAGGGGGATGACGGTCGGCGGCCCTCGAAGCAGCTGAGGATAGGCTCCAGGTCTCAGGATAGGCAGGTGGATGCCCCGGCCGAGGCCCAGGCATGGCTGCCTACCCCAATGCTTCGTGGGGCTCCCCTACGGGACGATTCCTCCCTCAGGGACTTCAGAGAGGGCGAGGGCTCGCGCGTGGCCGACGCCGTGGAGAGATGTCTGCTACTTCCCGTGGATATGGAGCAGCTGGGGACCATGAAGAGTAGGGAGGTCTTCCTCAGCCTCAAGCGTTATTTGGGGATGGTAAGGCCTCAACACTTGCGCCCCCCTCTTTTTTTTTTTTTGTTTAGCTCGGCTTATTATCATGCATCTGCTTTGGTTTTGGCAGGCTGTTCAGGCCACCTTCAGGCTGGAGGAGATGGGCCACGACCACGGAAGGGCAACGGAGGAAGAGTGCAAGAGGCGTTTGGAGGCCACCCAGGCCCTCAAGAACTCCGAGGAGGACCTTGCCAAGGCCAGGCAGGAGTTGAAGACCGCGACCCAGGCTCGGGACAGCGCATTGTCAAGCCTCGAGGGTGCGCAGAGGCAGGCCAAGACTCAGACGAAACGTCTGGGTGAGGCAGAGGAGCAGCTGAAGATCGTAAAGGATCTAATTACAGACCTGACGAAGAAGGAAGCTGCTGCCGAGGATGCCAGGAAAGTGGCCGAGTTCGCTAGAGACGAAGCCGTGAGGGCCAAGCTCGAGGCGGAGAAGGGTAGGGAGGAAGCCTGGTCCCTCAAGGAGGAGGCTGAGGAGGCTGCCTATGCTGCTGGGGCATCCGAGACAGCCGCTGCCTACAAATCCCAAGTCCCTGGGTTATGTAGGCGCTACTGCTCCGAGACTTGGATGGAAGCCCTTAGGCAAGCTGGTGTGGAGGCCTCTTCTGTGCTGTGGAAAGATGAGAGCGTGTACTATCCCCCTGTCATTCGCGAGGCCGCCCCAGACAGTCCAGGCGGCTCTGAGCCCGAGGAAGCTGCCGTGGAAATTGCTGCTACCTCAGGCGGGGAGGTTTTGGATACTGGGGCCACTGGCGAGCCAGACCAAGGGGATACTCCTTCCCTGGTGGTAGAAGTGAGCGATGGCTCTAACGAGGACGCCCCCCAGCAGGTTGCAGGGCCACCCCCTGATACTCAGGTTCCCTCTGCTGAGGAAGTTGTTACTTCCGCTGCGCCCCTGCAGGCTATTCCACTCAGCCAGAGCTCAGAGGGTCCCGGAGACGCCCTGGTCCGGCCACCCACAGGAGCAAGCGATTGAGCAGAAGGAGTATGCCCCCTGGCGCCTCTGCTTGCGTTACTTTACTGGCCCCTTTTTTATCTTCTTCTTTTTTTTTTTAGCTTTGTGACTGCAATGCGGTTCTCACCATGTAACATTTGTGAACTCAATGGAACGCGAGCTTTATTTCTTTCCTGTTTGTTGTGGTTGTTTACTTTCTTGCACGTTATTCGTTTTTTCTTTACTTGTGTGATTTCATCTTTAATTGCACCGCGGCCAGTCGCGGTATCAATTGTTGCAGCGAGGGCATGTGTGCTTGAGTGGGCCCATCTTTCCCTAAGGGCTGGGTAGAAAATTCTTTAGGTTGACACTTAGGTTCTCCTTGATGTGATTGACTTCCCCACAAGCCTGAGTCCGAGGACCGTACAGTGCTTTGGGTTCTGGCTAACACTTAGAATCCCCTGAAGTGGTTAGTTTCCCCATAGGTCTGGGTCCTGGGATCATGCAGCGCTTTTGGTTCTGTCTAACACCTGGAATCCTCTGAAGGAGTTAGTTTCCCCATAGGCCTGAGTCCTGGGACCATGCAGTGCCTTGGTTCTGTCTAACTCTTAGGATCATCTAAGGTGGTTGGTTTCCCCGTGAGCCTGAGTCCGAGGACCGTGCAGAGCCTTGGTTCTGCCTAACACTTAGGTTCATCCCAAGTATTTAGCTTCCCCGTTAGCCTGAGTCCGAGGGCCAGGCAGTGTCTTGGTTCGGTTGCTGCCTTCGAGATAAGTGGCCAGCTCCCCATACTGCCTTCAATGTAAGTGGCTAGCTCCCCATAGGCTCGAGTCCGAGGACCATGCAAGACCTAGGTACAGTTGCTGCCTTCAATGTAAGTGGCTAGCTCCCCATAGGCTCGAGTCCGAGGACCATGCAAGACCTAGGTACAGTTGCTGCCTTCAAGGTAAGTGGCTAGCTCCCCATAGGCTTGAGTCCGAGGACCATGCAAGACCTAGGTACAGTTGCTGCCTTCAAGGTAAGTGGCTAGCTCCCCATAGGCTCGAGTCCGAGGACCATGCAAGACCTAGGTACAGTTGCTGCCTTCAAGGTAAGTGGCTAGCTCCCCATAGGCTTGAGTCCGAGGACCATGCAAGACCTAGGTACAGTTGCTGCCTTCAAGGTAAGTGGCTAGCTCCCCATAGGCTTGAGTCCGAGGACCATGCAAGACCTAGGTACAGTTGCTGCCTTCAAGGTAAGTGGCTAGCTCCCCATAGGCTTGAGTCCGAGGACCATGCAAGACCTAGGTACAGTTGCTGCCTAGCGCTGGGCGTCTGGAGCGGTTAGTTTCCCCATATGCCTGAGTCCGAGGACCATGCAGTGCCTTGGTTCAGTCTAACGCTTGGCATCTGGAAGTAGGAGTTTGTCCTCGATTTGTTTTACTGGGGACGATTCCTCCTTCGGAAGGCTCATGATTTTGCACGTGGCATTGATCTCACCTCCATCTCGAGCCCTCATCTCTGTCATTTGCGAAGCGTCCTTTGGCCGTTCGTATTCCGTGCCTGACGCTTCAGTGCGGGAGACGCGCCTTCATTAATGGCCTCGTGAATTGATGGCTTCATTATTATCCAACGCTTCGGTAACCCTCTTTTTGGGCTCCGCGTGAATTAATTCTCACCAACCCTATCCCTCTATATAAGGCCTTCTGGGGGGAATGGTTTCCTCATACTCCATGAGCTTCCCAACACAAACAGAAAGAACACGCCCTTCTAGCTTCCCAATCTGCTTTAAAAACCCCGCCGGGATTGCGACCGGAGTTAGGCGATATGGGGCGGCTTTGGACGGACATAAGAACGTCCGCGCCAAGAGCCGTCGTGGCCATAGCCCCCACTGGGCTTTCGGTGCGGCAGAATCTAGGCGTAACCCCGATGGCGCCATGCACGGTGGCCCGGAGGGATATTGTTGAAGTACCTAACGTCCCTCCTCAGAGCGCACCCCCGACGGAGGAGACATGCGAACTCTCATTACGGGCAGTGCCCGAGTGTTGCCGTCACCGACGGCCAACACTCGTGGGGGTTGGAGAGAATCAAGGGAACATCATGGGGAGGGCGTCCCGGAGCCCTTGTATCTGCTCCTCGCTTTGTTCAAGCTCCGCCGCTCCGAGAAAGGAGTCGTTGAGGGCCTTGGAACGAGCTAGCCCCAGCCCCCTCCAGCCCGCTTATTGTCAAGTTCTCCCATTCTCTTGATGCCAATAAGAGCACGGGTTGACACTTCCCTCTAGCTAGTTTTAGGACGGGTCCACCTGGGCCTCTGATTGTAGGACTAGCTGGTAGGAATAATTGTAAAACAAGCCTGCCTGAGCCTCTGATTGTAATCTGTAAATTTTTCTTTATGAAATAATATAAAGTCTTTCTCTTTTTTTCTTTTTGCTGATAAATCTCTTGTCTTCCAATTTTTATCTTTCTGCAATGTTCTTCCTTTTGATAGTTCCTCTTTTTTTTTTTGCATCACCGCCGATCTTCCATAGAATGGTTACTTAGGATGGTCACCCGTTGCGCCCACCGGTGCACTAATCCTTCCCACAAACGGAGCCAATTGTGGGGGCTGGGTTTTTGGCTGCCCAAGCCCAATGGACCCGGGTCAAAAGCCCAAAGAACCCCGCAATGAATTTATAGAGAGTGGGTTGAAGGTCTAGGCACCTGCCGGCGCTCGAATGGCGTGGACTCCGGCCTCTTTTATTTAAAGAACAAAGGATTTAGAGCAAATTACATCTGGGATGGGCTCCTCGGCCTATGGCCGAGGAGGCTCTTACCCCTTTCCTCTCTCCTTCCTTCTCTCTTCTTCTTTCTTGTTGTTTTCTGAAGAGTCCCCCCCCTTTTAGAGGAATTCCTTACATTATATATCCCCCTTCCAATCAATCCTAGCCCTACATTTGTAAAGGGATTAGGGCATCACTTGAGTGCCTGTCCCATCAGCCACCTTCCCCTTGTCTCTGTAGGTGGCAACAACCAAGGTGGCACTGTTGAGGCGTCCCTTCCTCATTAATGCAGCCAGGACGTTAGTTGGGAGCATTTAATGTGGAGGTGACAGTTCATCTGGGGTGCGCTCCTCCACCATGCTTTCATGTCCGGTATTTGGTACCCGCTATTCATTCCTTGAATGCTCGGGGAGGCTCCCTTTGACTAAGTGCTGCTTGCGCGTCCTAGGACCTCGGACTTCCGGGGATGCTGTCATCCTTGGCGTTGTTTAGAGGGTGGCTGGGTGCCACACTTCAGTCCTCGGTCAATGGGCGCATCCTCGGACATGGGCCTTGGGCCTGGTTGGGAGTGGGCTGGGATTGTCTGACCATTTCTTGGCCCCACAATATATATATATATTTTACCTATAAAAAGTTTTTAAAAATAATATCTAAATCAATATTCTCAGGATATTCATTAACATTTCTCTATTATTATTGTTATAAACACTATTATGTAGGTTAATTTGGATAAGTGGGTGTCATACGGATGTGTGCTAAATCTAATTAACATCAAGTATTTTTTAGGTCAAAATATTTTTTAGAGAGATCCAATTGTAACTGAAACTATTTTTTAGTGTATAATTAATATAAATGCTACTAGCATATTTTTATGTTCAATCAAAACTTGTTTATATTCATTTCTTTAATACAAGAGTCAAACTCAAGTCTAATGTTTAAAATAAATTAATGTTAATATAGTCAAGTTCAAATATAATGATACTATTTTTAATATTTTCCAAATTTTAATAATATAATGTAATATTATTTATCTTTAAATTTATTTTTTAAAATTAAATCTTTATAAAATGAATCTTTTTTTGAGAATAAAATAGTTTTTAACTTATAACGTTCGCTCATGATAATTGTTTTTTATCATCAAGCCAAAACTTGTACTGCATCCTAACAACTATCCTTAGAATGTAGTACAAGTTACGATTCCTAGCTAGTATAAGTATTGCAATGTTACAAGTTGTGCATGTATATTGAATCTAGGCTAGTATCTCTACCATCCCTATTCAATTTCAGTATAAGTATTGCAATGGTACAAGTTGTGCATGTATGTTGAATCTAGACTAATATTTTTATCATCCCTATTCAATTTCAGGATGGACCTTGAGTTTTGAATGGATGGTGTGGAATCATGATGACACTAGATGGTGGCAGTCAGCGAAGAATAATAGCCAGAGGATGATTGCCATGGCCGAAGGATGTTTGTACCGTGGCTAGAATGGTGATATTGGCAAATGATGGTGTCACAATTTGCTTGGCACCATCTCCTTTTGAGCATGCTACAACTTCATTTTGTCTCTTTGTAGGATTAATTTGTAGACATCTTCACTAAGTATGTGTTTGGATTAGAGTCTGCGTTCACGTTTTTAGCATTTCACGTTTCTTTCTTGTTTGTTTGTTTGTTTTTTTTTTTTTTTTTTTGCCTTCAAGCCACAACTTTTTACTATTCTCCCATGAACAATGCACTCGTGCACTGTTTACGAGTCCCATAAACTTTAATTTTCAGCCACTTTTTTATTAAAAATGGATCTCACGACACTATTCACACATTTAAAATTTATTTTACTACAGTATTTTCAGTTTTTAGTTTCAGCAAAATAAGTTCTATTCAAACAAACCTTAAGTCTCATCTATCAGGGTTATGTTCATGACTTTGTATCTAAACTCTAGTTGATTTTTAGGTAACTCATTTTAAGTATGAGGGGGAGGGGGGATCAGCAGATTTTTATAGCAATGTCAACTCTAGGGTTTTGTGACTATATATGTAAGCATTTCTTATGTTCAATATTTACACATACATAGTTTTTAATGACTGTATTAGAAATGTTACAAATTTTACTACATAAACCTTACAATATAATGTGTCACCAATTAGAAAAAGAGTAATTAACGTATTTATTTATTATGTTGTTGTTCAAGTGACTCAATCACATTTTGATCATGAAATTAGTATATTGTAAACTTAAAAAGTAAAATTGATAATAATTATAACATTTTCTGTTTTCAGTTGTCTTAAAGAAAAGATTATTTATATGCGTTCGATCGCTAAATTAAGAGAAAGGTTGCTATTAACATTATAGTTTGGGTTGGAAAAGAAAGTGTTTTTTATTTGCGCAGCCCCACCCCCCAAACAGATGAAAATAGATCCCTTCTTGCATTCAGTTCCAATATAGATTCACGCAGAAATCAGAATATCACTTTATCTCGTACCATCTTTCTTCAGCTTTGACAAAACGTACTCCATCTGATAACTCTAACTGAAGATTACATAAAAAAAGATTCTACACATATTTACCTTGCAAGTAATTATTCTCGTCGGTTCGTTTTCCACATACCAAGAGGAAAAAAAGATCGCAAAGGAAACGACACCATTTATTCATTCTTCAGACAAATAGTACTGTACTATCACATTCATTGTTATTTCCTGTGTTTGGTTGTTTGTTTGTAATTTTATTGAAACATTCATTGTCAATTCCAACACGCGTATGTGCAGTTGTGCACACAACGAAAACATGGTCTGAACAAAATGCTATTTTGAGAAAATGATAGAACTCTACAACTCTTTTTTTATATATTTATTTTATGGAATGGAGCTCTACAACTTGGTACAACCAGCTAGGGATTATTTTCCCATGTCTTTGTCATTCACTCGTGCACCATGCAGACCATAATAAACAGGAAAAATAGTAACCATTTCCGCCATAATGTAGAACTATCTAACACACACATATATATATATATATATATATTATCCAGTTACCATTTCCACCATTATGTAGTAACTAACACACACACACACACATATATATTAACCATGCATCTAATCTAACATACAAATCTGACCACTTGACGTGGGCTTCTTAGCTTTGTTTATTTCTTCAGAGGCAGAAATTCAAAGTACTGGCTTGGAGCAAGCACGTTGTCCCTAGTTTTGTTAGGCACTAGTTTGATGTCCTCTTCTGTGACACCAATATTGGAATCACAATCACATTGATCATCACCATATAATGGAAAGAGTTTAAGGGTTTTAAACTCTCTTCTTTGATCCTCAGGGTCGGGGAAAGCTTCCCTTAATGACAAATCATGAGCCATCTCCTTATGATCTTGACTCGTAGCTTGCCTTTCTACTGTTCTACTCTTTTGTGATACTCTCCCCTCAAATTGAATCCACCCAAGTGATATTTTCTCTGCTGTTGCCGCTCTATGCATCAAAGCAGATTCCTGAAAATCATGAATAATACATGTTAGAATGATAGTTAATGGTTTGATGAATAAATTTCATTGTTTCAAAAACCATATAGTTTAAAATATTTCTAAAAGGTTCTTACCGGTATTTGCTGGATAGAAAATACTGACAAAACAGAATTCATGATATTAAGTCAATTTGATGATGTGAAGTCTATTATGCGGCATGAATTTTATTTGATACGACCCTATTTTTCATTTATCAAATGATAATAAAGAAAGTTTTGAACAATTTCAAAAGTATATAGACTAAAGTGAAACATTTAAAAGTATAATAACAATTTTGAAATAAAGATAAAAATTAAGGATCGAATATACAATTTAACCTAATTTAAACTTGTGGAGCATGTGATAGTTTACTAGGGTTAGAATAGATTATTTATAATAATATTTTAATCATGATTTTTTTTTACTCCTTTCAAATGGTTTAATTTTTTTGGACAAATGATAGTTTATCAATAAAAGTTAAAACTTAGTCCAAAAAAGTTCTAAAATCTTACACACAGCCCCAACAAAAAGTAAGGAATACAAGTTCTACTTCCCAACATCCAAAAGGTCTTGTTTCTTTCTCTTATTCTTTGAGCTTCTAATTATAAATTTATAGGGCATCTAATTTTCTTTTGGGTATAACTTTCAGCTAAAGTCAAGAATATTACACAAAGTACATAGATAAAGATGACTGGCGGACCTCTATAAGTCTTCTGCAGTTTAAAAGAGGTGCCCACTTCTTTGCCTGCTCAACCTTATAAACTTTCCTCCTCATCACTGTAGACAGAATCAGAAACAAAGCAAATTCAATTTTACACATCTCAAAGATTAAAACCACAAATTAAAAAAAAAAAAAAAAAACGACAAGAAGTTAAGGATTAATGTGTTTTCATAAAATAGTTTTTAAACACTATTTTTGGAGTTTCTCCAAAAAAAAAAAAAAAAAAAAACACACTATTTTTGGAGGACAAAAGAAAAACTCACAAATAAGATACTTTTATTAATTTAAAACTATTTTAGAAAAATTATTCATTTTGATTCTTTTTTCTTGAAAATAAGGTGCATATGTTTTCAAGAATAATTATCTCAAAACAGTTCACTTTCTGTTTTTTTTTTTTTTTTAATTTGTTTTTTTTTTTTTAAATGGAAATTGAAAGCCCTTTAACCTAGCCTCTCTCTCTCTCTCCCTTGTATTTACTTGGTCACTATTGTGATGGATGCCATGTTCTAGATCAATATATGGTGCAATAAAAATCTCATAATTGAATCACAAGTTCTGCATCTTTTTCTTTTTCTCAATTTTTGGATTTTCATTAGTCCAACCTCATCACCTTCTACCTCATACTCTTACCACCATATTAAACTATGATAGTTGTTGTTTACCAATAATATATATATATATATATATAATTGTTGTATGAGCATTAAGGGTATGGTATCTAAGAAAATGACGAAAAAATTGGATATGGTTATAAAAAAATGTATATATAATTGGCACCTGGTTCTTTCTTAACTAGACTTTTACAATCATGTTGTTGCACTTGTAAGTGTGAAGCCAGTTCACGCCGGCGTTTCTGCCTCTCTCTCGCTTTGTGATTTTGAAACCAGTAGAAAACATTCTTCCCTTCAATCTTACCAAACCTTCGAAGATATGCTGCAATCTGTTGGATCTGATCAGCTGTTGGAGTTCGTGTTCCATGTTGATACAACTCTTGAAGGACTAGTATCTGCTCCGGAGTTGGATTCCACCGTGAACTTGCCAACGGTTTTGTGTTAAAATTTGTCTCAATTTGTTGAGTTACATAAGCTGTAAGGATAACAAAGTCATATGTGAGTGAAAGAAAATAACCAATGCTTGCTACAACTATATAAGTACATCAAATATAAGGAAATGTAGGAATAAAAAACGTGTAAAAATAAAGTAAGACATGCCCCATTGTTGTAGAATAGTAAATTACCACTCATCACAAAATTTTTAAAATAAATTTTTTGTTACTTCAAATTACATAAATTAATAGTTCAAACCACATTCAAAATTAGGGTATTTTCCATTTTTATAGAAACTTATATTCTTCAACTATTATTCTAAAGAGAGAGAGAGAGAGAGAGAGAGACATGGATTCAACCCTTTTGTTCTATTCACACAAGCACAAAAATGGGAAAGAATTGAGAAAAATAAAGTCGCATATACCTGGATGGTGATTCAGTGAGAAAAGATTGGTGTAATGAGTGGAATCACAGTAAAGAGGGGTTAATATTGGACTGACTGACATAGGCTTTGGAATAAGGGGTCGAAGTTTAAGACCAGTGAATGAGTTAGACACGTTAAACTCTTTACCATCACCACAACCCATTATCCACTTTGTGAATCACTGCAATGAAGCTGTGCCCTCTCTCTTTCTCTCTAGAGAAATGTCATATACATTCCAAGGTTTGAGTAAAAGATATGAATCCTGGCAGCCCCAAAAAAAAAGAGAAAGGAGTATATAAGAGAAAGAAGAATGAGAATGAGAGAAGTTGGGTTTCAAATTAGAGACAAGAAAGTGTAAAGTAGCAAGCAAGACAGTAGCTAGGTTGACCAAGCTTTCATATATATTATATATAGATGTGTGTGTGAGAGATAAAAGATTCAAAAACTCGTACATACAAGAAAAAGAGAGAGAGAGACAAGAGAGGTGTGCAATAGGAGGACAAAGCTAAAGAATGGGTGCAGTGAAGCGTGGAATTCTGCGAGAGAGATATTGGGAGGCGAGGAGGTATAAAAAGGACGTGACCTCTTATCAAAAAAAAAAAAAGGACGTGACCATTATGATAGTGTTGTATCATAAAAGCCCTATTCGAAGACACACCACACTATTGTTGTTTAATTACACAGTCTTGTGCCTTTCACTGTTCTCAATTCATACTGTTTCCTTCAATATTTTCTCTCCTTCAATTCTCTCTCTCTCTCTCTCTCTCACACACACACACACACACACACACACAGATTACCAATAGTATATTCTGTACGGGTATCCGTGAAGGCATGAACTCTGCCTATGTCCATATATTGTATAACAAAATGTTGGATGATTGCCTCCCAATTGTTTGATAGGGCCCCATGCATTATAATTTTTGTGGCTATTTTCTTTTCACATAGCGTACAAATGATAGTACATTTTTTGAATTTTCTTCTTCAATATCATCTTCATCATATCATTATTAGGGTAAATTCTACAAACCTACCTTGAGGTTTGGGGTATTACCAATAAAGTCCACAACATTTACAAAGTGACCATCTTGATCCTTATTCCCAAATGGTTTGTAACACCGTTACTTTTTTTTTTCCCCCCCTTCATTCTTCTTTGTTCTTTCCTCTCACCAGATTCATCTCTCTCTCTCTCTCTCTCTCTCTCTCTCTCTCTTCCTTCCTCTGAGTCCATAACCTCTGATTAAACTGAGCAACCCCAGCCACCTGACCCGACCCACCACCACATCAAATTAACCATCCTCCGCTCAAATCCGGCGATGATCAACCCTCCTTCGCTCAACTCCGACGATGATTTTTCTCAGATCTACTTAGATCCGATGATTTTGGCTCAGACTGGTAACGTTTTGCTTTCCTCTGCTCAGATTTGGCGACATCCCACGACGTTTCAATCTCCTCTACCCAAATCCGGCGCCATGGTGGTGGGTTTGCAATTTCTCTTCTCTCTTCCTCTTTGTGGTAGCGCTGTGGTGGTGGGTTTTGTAGTGGGTCGGTTTTGGTTGGGATGGGTGATAGAGAATTTGGTTTTTTGTGGGTGTGTTAGATTTTTGTGGGTTTTGGTTTGTGTTTCTGGTTCTAGGTTTGTTTTGGGGTGGTCGGTATTGCTGATGGGTTTGTGGATTTTGTTGGTGGTCCGTAGTGGGTGGTTCTGGGTTTGTGGGTTTTGTTGATGTCGTTGCTTTGCTGGTGGTCGCTGGCTTTTGTTGAGTTGGGTCGTCGACTTTGTGGGTTTTGTTCTTCATTTTTTTCTTCCCCTGTGAATTAGAGAAAGGGAAGAGAGAAGACTCAGGAGAGGGGTGAGAGAGAGGACAGAGTATGTGTAACGGTGTTACAAACTGTTTGGGAATAAGGACCAAAATAGTCACTTTTTAAATGTTGTGGACTTTATTGGTAATATCCCAAACCTCAGGGTAGGTTTGTAGAATTTACCCTTATTATTATTATTATTGTTTACATAATAATGATAGAAATGTTATTACTGACAACATTTATATCTCTTTTCCTTTCCAACATCAAAGTTTGGACTCAAACCGACAAACCACAAGATAAGTAATTAATATGCTATAATAGAGGTATTCTGAGATGGCAATTGTCCAAAAACATATGGAGATCGACAATCATATAAATGAGGGTGAATTTATTCTACAGAGGATGTGTATCCTTTTATAATAATAATAATAATAATGTGTCATGCTAACGAGTGCCCTTAGGGCAATGGTTAACAATTCATTTTAGGAAAGTTTTGACACCACTTTTATGATAAATGAAAAAAGCTATCAAAATATTAATTGTTTTTTTTTTCCCCATAAAAACTTTTTTTAAGTAGATTGTTAACCATTACTCTAATGGCATCCGTTAGCATTTTCCTAATAATAATAATAATAATAAAAGGGAAAGAATGGTTCAAATCCAAGTTTCTCTTATCGAAAGAATCAAGTAATATCATTGAATTATAAGATTTTTAACTAAGATTTTTTTTTTTTTTTTTTTTTTTAGAATACTAAGTATTTTAACACACACATAAGGAGAAATGAGAGAATGTTTTAAAAAAACTAATAGTGATGTATATCTAATAGGGCCTAACTCGATTTTTGAATTTTGATTTTTGATAACCATGTTAGGAGTACCAAAAAATATATATGAAATTAGGAGGGCATATATATAAATATAAATATATATAAATATATATATATATACACACACACACACAAATAATCATGAGAGGACATCCCAATAATGTCTATGCGTACGTGTTAAGTTGAGAACTAAAAGAGCAAGCTAGCTCTATCCTCACAATAATGTCTATACGTGTGTTTGTTAACCATGCAATAAGGTTGTCCAATGTAAAGGAAAGCTTGGTACCAAATCACACAATGATGTTGTCGATCGTGTTGCCTCTCTAATTAGTTCCATATAGGGGTTTTCCCATTACTCCATATGTTTGATCATATTTATTATCTCTTTGTCTTAGCCAACGCAGACCTGACTTGTTGATCAACTCTTAACTATAGTCATAACTCATAACTCATAAATATGGCAAAATGATTTTGCACGCTTCTGTCTTGGTGTCCATCGACCATCTCTGGAAATCATTATTGTTGGATTTTTTTCTGTTGGACGTTATAAGTTATAACTGTTGAATTATTTGTCCTACTTGCTAACTTAAATATAGTTGACATATATGTATATATATAGTTATATACTTGTTGTCTACGTACGCATGAGGTAAAATTACCATCTCACCACTAAGATGTTTGAATTAGTGCATGGCAAATTGGCAAAGCTCTTGTGTGACGCAAACCATGATTACAAAATTATTGGAAAGGTTAGGTTAGCCTAGCCTCTAGGTATGAGCTGGTATCACAGAGATAAAATTGAATATGATAAGCCATTAATAACTTGTGCACGTGAGGTAGCCCCTACTTACACTCAAAAGTCCAATCTTTATTAAGGAGGAAATTGATCCTATTCAGTACCCTATAGACCTACCCAACAGGTTGGCTTTTACATTTCTATTTAGGATCTTCTTTATAAATCTATTTTTACTATGTTTCATATTAAATGTTACAAATTTAAATGTATAGTTAATATCACTTAATGTAACACCAAATACATTCTATTAGATACAAGAAAAAAAATATGACCCTGACTCTATTTACATATCCTTTATTCATATAGAAGTCGTAGGTCCAAACCTTGGCCATTTTTAAGGAAATTAACATTAAACTTAGAACATTTTTCGGGGTTCAACAAAGTATGCAAGATGTAAAAAGCATGCTTTCATTTAGCAATTACATGTACAATATATATCCTAGATGAACTTATAATTATTGTCCAATTTTTAAGCAATAATAGAATTCCCAAAAAGATGAAACATCTCCTCTCTGACATTGCCCAATTGTGATCTAAAAGTACAATAGTTGCCACTGTTCTACAAAAAATATACCATTCACTTCAAAGTAGGAATTTGATCCAATCTCAAATCCAAACTTGACAAGGAGGAATTTGATCCTATTCAATCCCCAATAGACTTGCCCAGCAGGCTTGCAGGAACCTTGAACTTTATTTTTGATTCTGCAGGAGGTCTATTATCTTTGATGGTGAGGAAGAATTGCCCTTAATCCACATATAAGTCTTAAAAAAGCATGCAAGATGTAACAGACATGCTTCCATCTAGGAGTTACAGTCTTATAGATACAATATATATTCTAGATGAACTTATAATGATAGTCGGAATTTGCGAGATAATAAAGTAGAAGAAACATTTCCTCTCTTTGACATTGGTCAATGGTGATCTAAAGTACAATAGTTGCCACTGTTTTACAAGAAATATTCCATCCCAGTATAATTACATTGCTATTCTAGTAAAATGGAAGTGTATTTGGAGAGCAAAAGATAATAGAACTGATGCAGTTTAAATTCATGAACTACACTTAACTGATCAAGTTCCCTCTCAACCTGCAGATTTACTCACAATTGAAGATGGAAATCTTTCTCCTAAGCATATGATGCAGCTCAATGGATGAATTAGATACAAGGAATTCATATATATAAAATATAAAACTATTCAAGAAGCTTATTCAAGGTGCTAACACCAACTGCTGCAGCGAGATGCCAGGCAGCATGAATGTATGGAGTCCTAGGAAAAACATCATCAGCAATAAAAAGAACACCGCCTAACAGTGATGACATCTTATGCACATTGTGGGCCATCCTCAAATCTGGATCTTTTGCTGCTCTTTTTGCAAATACTACCTGGAATAAAACAAGGCAAAATTATTCTAGCTAAACGAAAGTAAACGGTCAGGGGGATGGAAATTTTAAAATAATAATAATTATTATAAAAATAAAATCTGATTTGGATATTAAATGTATGAGATGACGTTGGTAAATTATGTCTAGTAGAGATTTTAGAATGGATGCTAAATACATAGCCACTACATTTCAGTCAGCTAGTTCTGATATGGGATACATAATTTTATGTGAACAAACTAAGAGGCATGTATGTTGTAGGTTTTCACTTTTCAAACTGACTTCATATTGTTTGAATGATGAATATTAGTCATGTTAAGTTGTAGTAATGACTAGGCTATCATACCATGTAGCATACAACAAGGATTCATTCTCTGGTCAGGTTTTGAGCTCAGTGTAACATTTCATACCATTCAAAATGTGCTAATCATGTTCAGCTCTAGTGATTACTGATTACTAGCCTATGCATAGATGGTAGACCAATATTTACAGTGCATAGTCAGAAATAAAACTCGACAGAAATTGTGGTTCCAAATTAGTGGATGAACCCCTAAATGTTGAAGTTACATGTGGATTTTGATTGTCATTAAACAAAGAAAGTTGTAATTTTGAATACATTAGACAGTATTTAATAAAAATTATAGAAAACAAAATTCACCAAAAGAAGTAACCAATTTTTTTATTAATAAGTAACCCACCAAAAGAAGTTACTTTGACAGCAGAACAATATGGTCAAATTCAAACTGCATTACCTTGTAAAATGATTAACAAGCTCTTGAGCACTGATATTTATCAGCTAAGCCACACAACTAACATTAGGCTAAAATGCACTTTACATTTTCGGTTCCTCAACTTTCAAAATTTGCAATTTACTCCGTCAAATGTTATATATAATGATGTCATGTGCCCCTTCCATTATTCTCCGTCACATTTTTGCCATTAACCAGCCTAAAATTGACTCTCTTTCTTCCCCTGTTTTTTGGTTCCAAAAGATGTTGTTTTTGGATGGGTTAACGAAATTAAAAGATTCTAATGGATGTCAATGGAATAGGCATGTTGACATTGTTGTAATACTCAAGCGTGTAACACAAGTTTTCATAGTCAAAGGACTGATTTAGAAGTGGTTCCAAACATAAGGGTGTAAATAGTATTTAGCCTAAAAATTATGGGGTCTGATACATGAAAAAAGAGTGTCAAAGATCAAAAACGGTGAATTACCTCCATCATCCCTGTATGAACAGCCGAAACCATTAGAGGCTGGACAGGTAGAAGAAATGCCGATGCTGCCATCAAAAACTTTGGGTTGTCATCTCTGAGGGCTCTTGATAGACACTGACAAAATATTTACCAGTTTTCAGTTTTATGGACAAGCAAGCAATTGAAAGAACTTGAAGAAAAATGTGAGCTGGTGGAGCTAATTGTTTGCAAAAAACAAAAAAAAACTTATAATGTGTGATGTGTGCATACATATACGTGCATGCATAAATTATTTCAGTTTTCTTATATAGATGTACAAATATGTGCATTGGTAAGTTAAGCCAATTTCTTCATTTTTCATAATAAAATAATTTTTGTGCAATTAATCATGAAAGTCATCTTTTTCTAGGAAATAAGGAGAATGACTTAACATATGGGAGAACTGACAAGGCATGATCTAAGTTAACTTCAAAGCTGAAGTTGAGTTTAATTGTTAAAGTAATTCACATAGGTTGATGCGGCACATTGATTTAGCATTATAGTTGATGTTTCTCGCTACTTTGAGACACGCACAAGCAACTTGTATGTGGACTAGCACAAACTAAATCAGATCAGTCAAAAGAAAATACTAGATCAAGATTGAATCATCAAGTATACACACACTGATACACACATTAGCTCTGCTAATTTTGATATGCAAGGTCAAGATTCATGAATCTCAAAAAATTATACAATTCAAAGCAGGTGTGCTGCAATACTTTTTCTGCATAGAAATCCTTTTAAATTTTCATTCTAGCAGATGTTATAGAATCATGCGATGATATCAATCGGCCACATCTGAAATGTTTTTTCACATTGAAAATTCTGAGTGATTAGCAAACTATATTGTCTTTCAAATTATAAATTAATTTTGACTTACTACTGTTGCTGTGGCTATCATTGTATAATCAGCCCATCTCAAATACTGCCTCAGTTTTCCTCTTGAAGTGTGGTACAAACTTGAGGCAACTCCAACTCCAATTAATGAATTAGCATACAGCTTAGTGCTCATACTCTTTCTGCATTCCAGTCAAGCAAATAAAACAAATATTAGAAGATTCTTTTAATTTTTTTTTTTTACGCTTATCAACTAAATTGCAGCAAAATTTTACCTTGGGGCCTGGATTCCAAGAGCTATAAAAGGAAGTGAAGTAAGCACATTAGCCACTGTTTCTGAAAGATTCTGATCACCTAGCAAAAGGTAGCAAACATATTAATTTTTTCACAAGAGATTGGGCAGCCTGACATGCAAAAACAAAGTAAGAGAAAAGGGTATTTCTCTTTGCAATACCTTGAATACATCCCTGGATGGGCCTCAAACAGGCTGGTCTATGCTGCCATGCCCATCTGGAGATGTAAACAAAAAATTAGTGTGGCTCATGCTGCATCAACTTTGCATGCAAACCACTACGTAAAGGAAAATGCAGATAGCAATGAGACTTCAAAAATGGGGAATGAATCACAAGAATTACTTATACATATTAGTAATTATTTTTCCTATCTTTGATAAATTATTCTAATTACTCAACAATATCTGAATACTTTAAAGCATATGTCAATAAGCAACTTTTTATTCCTTAAATTTTCACTCACTGCATCAATAGGCTCTGATTCACTTCAATAATCGAAGTTCTATTGTTTGACTGAGGAAAGTCTCCATCTTTAGTAGTCTCTTCCAATGCAAATGGTGAATGAGGCACCACATGCACCCCATGGACGCCCTCTAGGGCTCTACTTGTATTCAATGTACTCTGTGGACACATAGGCTTTTCAGTAATAAATTGAATCAATTCAATTGCCAGAAAGTACTTGCTGGCATCAATTGGAACAAGTGTGCCCAGAGCAACTGAATGTATTGCTTGATCTTGCTTCTGTAACGGTACAAAACAGCAGAACACAATGAAATTGAAAATTAGCCAGAGCTTCAATTGAACAATGCAAGTCAAAAGTTCTGTAATATCCAATATTCCATAACTTAATTAATAAACTGTAACATGTAATATTTTGCTATTCAAAGAAGTACATTATATAGTTGCTTCAGTGTTCAAAATATCAGTTCTAATTATAACTAAGCCCATTGGAAAAGCTAGACATGGCTCCACCATTGTTTGGCAGCCACAAGCACTATTGAATTGTAGAGGGTCTAAATTTATGGCTGGCTTACAACATATGATACAGACATACAAACATAATCAACAATTCACTATATATCGATTACGGTTGTTCAAGGAAGAGAGAAAGTGAAAATTTTTAATTTTTTTACATAAGAAACTAACTGAACAGTTGGTCTTTTGGGCTCAAATTTAATCGTATGACCCACCAAATAAGCCTTTACATTCCCAATGAAGTGCGTGCCTTGATTAGCATGATACGTTTGAAAGAATAAAAGGGAGAACGAGGTACTAAGAAACAAAGTTGCCTCTTGGCAACGTCAAACTTCAGCTATCCAATCAATTAATATAAATTGAATCAAGATGCAACTTTTTTCAACACCCACCCATACACACAAAACCCAAATTTTAAGAATTCCACATGATTTCTTCAAAAAGGTGTTTTTCAGATCACTATGCCGCATTTTGTCGAACATGTTATAAGCACTTCCTTATCCCACCAACACACACTCAAGACCAAACCCATTAACCTGTTTTTTTTCCCCCTAAAAACCATTCAATCTTTAAATTCATCTGTTTTATGAAAGACCCATAAAGCTGAAATAGAAATCAAAAACAAAATCTTTGATGGGTCCAATTAGTCAGCAACATCACATAAATATATACATAAGAATACCAACATATTAAACCACCAACTGCCATGCGCGCGCACGCACACACACACACATATTTATATATATTCAGAGAGAGAGAGACAGAGAGAGAACCTGGTGAAGCTGAGGACAGAAGCACCAATGGGGTTGGGTTTGTGTATATATATAAGAGAATAAGAGTAGTGAAATGAGAGAGGTCAGAGGAGAGAAGGTGGTGGTTGATTCAGTTGAAAAGGGCAGAGTCTAGTTCTATAGAGAGGCCCAAAAAGAAAAGAGAATAAAGGAAGCGGGAGATGCCCATAGTCTAAGAATCTTCCTCATCGTCTGCGCATATTCCACCTGGCTAATACTACCATGCCATTTCATCCATTTAGAAAGTTAAAAGCCGGAGACAACCGAAATTCAACCTTATTTGTTCCGCTTGAAACGGAGAGAATCTATATGGCTAGAAAAATGAGTAAGTCCAGCACCACGTTAAATTTCACAATTTTGTCACAACTTTGCCACGTAGCGAACTATAAGCGGTGGAAATAAAATGATAAATTCATGATTCCACCGCTCACGAATCGTCGTATTGCAAAATTGTGAAAATTGGGGTGATGCTAGACTTTGAAACTGAGAGAATCTATCTTTCTTGCAAGGAAAAAAAATTGCTGGAGTGACATACTTGTTCTAAAATTTTGTTTTCAAAATTATACATGGTTGTTGGTAGGTGAAAATGTGATGTTAATAGTTAGTTAAATGACAACTAATAAAAATTTGTCATGATAACAGTTTATAAAATAATTTGTGTTGGTAACATTATTCTTCTTGCAATTAAGATTTTGTATTTTGTATGTTTTGTAACACTATATGTCAAACATGCTTTAAACCTTGGGTGCCGGCTACCAATAGGTCACTTGGTAGGTTGCATTAAATAGGTCATATATCCTTCTAAAAAAAGAGTCATATACGTTATACATGATAAAAATAAATATTATCTTTTTATTAATAGTTGGAGCTCAAAGTTCAAAACATGTTTGAAACCAAATTTTATCTTAGATTAATGACACACTCTATGAGGTATACAAGTCTTTCACATAACATATAGAGAGTTAGCCTTATATTAGATAGGCTTTAAAATTTGAAGACAAAATTGTATGATTGTATCCAATCTATTGTTAAGCCAATCAAAGGCGAAGGATATGCCCGCCATGTTAGGAGTTTCTTTATTTTGGGGGTTGAGCGGTCTTGAACTCTCAGTTGTTTATAAGAGTAGCAATTCATGTTTGTGTCGTGTCAATCTTTGAGTATTTGACTACATAGGTTGACACAAACACAACAAGTTTATTAAATAGGTCATGATTCCTTAACCCTAATATGAATTGTTTATTAAATGAGTCAGTTGTGACAATACATTTATCAAATGTTACTAAAGTGAAATGTTTTTTTTTTTTTTCAAATTTTAGTATTAACCCAATTAATATGAACCATGAAAAATCAAACATATAGTTTTTTTTTAATATAAAATCTAGAAACAGAATAAATGTATCACAAATAATCATTTACAACTAACACATATCTCAATATCACAATTAATCAATCGCAATATGTTAAACAAAATAAACCACAACAGCTAATGTTAGATCCCAACAATCAATTTAAGGAAAATAGATAAAGGTGAAGGTAAAGGACGACAAAGATGAAGTGATGGTAGAGTTCAGAGATAAAAGTAAAGGACGATGATGACTAGGATTTTGAGTGATAGATTGAAATGAAGGACAAGAGGGACGACGACTAGGGATGGCAATTTTGCCCCGCCCCTCCCCACTTCGCCCTATGCGGGTTTTCCCCGTCCCACGATCTATGTGGGACGGAGATGGGTTTAGACATTTTAGGCTTTTAGCCTCTCCCCACCCCATCCCTGTCCTGCCCCACATTGATAAGGGCTATAATTGTAATTTCTCATACCCTAAATCTCTACTATTTAAACAAACAAATCAATATTAGCTTATTTAAATGCATGGATATTAAGATTTTTGTTTTGTGTAATATTGCCTTGTTAAATACTACAATAATATTATTCAGTTCTTACTAAAATTTAGTTTGATTTAACGGGATATATTTAGTTATAATTTCAAGTATATTGATATTAATAAAAGAGGTTTTATTAAAAAAAAATTATAATAGTTGTGGAACAAATTAACACAAGGTATAATTTTATGAGCGAGACCCCAAGGGGCAAGGATGGAGAAAGAAATTTTTTCCCGTCATATGGGGCAGGTGGGGGGGGGGGGGGGGTGAAGATCTCATCCTTTGATCCTGCCCCTCCCCATTGTCATCCCTAACATCGACTTGCCATCACAGTGACGAAAGGGTAGCAGTGGCTAAGAAAATAAGGTAAGGTGATGTGAGATTGAGGTATGAGAGTGAGAGGCGGCCATAAGGCATGGGAGATTGCAACTAGGAAAGAAAATAAATTTATACACCTAGGGTTTTGAAGGGTATATTGATAAAATAACATTTAGTTGAACGGGTCAAACATATTCCGTGAGTTGAACACGAATACAACACGTTTATTAAATGGGTCAGTTATTTCAAGCCAAAGATGACATGAACTCATTAAACCTTAACCTATAACCAGCTAAATTTGTGTTATGTCCATGAGTCGTGTTAGATTTTGCCACCCCCTACTAGTGTGGATTGTGTAATATGTACATCTACTTTTTACTAGTTGAGTTCAATGAGTTTACAGGTACAAAAGTTTTTTACAATTACTAACATGATATACTATGATTAGCACAAATTGAAAGAAGCGTTAGTGATCTCATGTGAAATGATATTGTTCTAATTACAACATACTATCTTAAAAAGTTATTGCCAAGATCCTACTTCAAGTAGCATCTTTTTGTATTTTCAAAGGAGACCTATAAGTTCAAATATCCCTTCCATTATAACTTTGAATAAATTTATATATATTAAACCTTAAAAAAAAATACAATTTTAAAAAAGAAAATTGTCCCCAACATTTTCTTTTGAGAGGGAGGTGGTGTTGTTGTTGGACACCAACCTAATTGTCCCCAACCCTAATATGGGCCAGGACTTGAGGCCAGAATTGGATTAATTCAGTGGCCCAAAAACCCTTGTCAAGTGTTTGGGTTATTTCTTTCATCAAGGAACCACTTTGTTGTACTGTCTTTAAACGACTAGTTAATTTCCCTTAGTCAACTCTTGCCTGGCCCACTCTTGGCCCCAGTATGAGAGTGGAAAATAAGTTGAACCCAAGTCTTATTAGACTCACTCATTCTAGATGATAAAAATAAGCTTTTATAAACCTTGGGCTGAAAGGTCATTTCACAATTTAGCGTTGCCGCCTAGGCATCCATTAAATTTGTTGTTGGCCCATCACATGGTCCATGATTATTTGTTCTTCAAAATTGCGAATCTGTTTTGTCATGAACCATATCCATCGAATGATTGAATCAATTTCTTTAATTTATCATTTTATTTTTTTAATCTTACATTTTCTTTAATTAACTGACTAATAGGGGCTGCTAGCCCATATTTGTACTTGGAGAAAGGATCACTACTTGACCACAAAGGCCTGTAGTAGAACTATATATCACTAATCTGATACTAATGCCCTAATACAAGGCACCAAACCACTATGTAAAAAGTAAAATGACCATTTCTATAAGGGTCTTATTTATAAGTACCCAAGGACACAAGTTAAAAAAGTAAGGATTGAGATTATGTCCGGTTGCACTAGATATATTAAGATATGGACATGTATCCTATTTTGGACACATGTTCAATGAACATAAGTCATATCCAAAAACTAAAGAGTGCATTTTTTTCAAATAAAAAAAATACATTTATTAAATTAATAAATACTAATGCGTGCACATTTAATGATTCATAGGGTTGCAAGCAAAAATGTATTGTAGTAATGTGTGGTACGCTCTTTCTACTAGTAGTAGTAGTAGTACTCTCTCTCTCTCTCTCCAAATTCCCAAACCCATTACAACATTACTTTCTCTCTTGCCTCTAACCTTTCTCTCTGTCCAAACACTTTCAAATTTCCCGCCACATTTTCCTCCTCCCATACACCAAACTACAACAAAGGAGAAAGAGAACAAGAACGAAGAGGAATTAACTAAAAGTAATATATCCATCTGGGCGAGTTATTAACTAAAAGTGATATTATTATCCTTTATCCAAAATTTGAGATCTTGAACGTTGGTAATTTGTTGATTTAGGTCTCAAGTTGTGCACTTACTACTCTATCCACATAAAATGCAATGGGAGTATGAGTTCATGCATAGAAGATGACCAAACAAAAAACGAATTAAAAGATAGAGAAAAAGGATGAGAGAAAGAGGCTGCAACTGTAATTCGTTTTATGTATTGATGTGAACTTGGCCAATGGTTTGCTAACTTTCTGCCAACAACAATGTAGCTCAACTAGTTGATACATTTTAACGTTTTCAATAGGAACATCTAAGATCTAAACCTCTAATCTTCCATTGTAACTATCGAATTTAAAAACTAAATAAATTGACAACTTTCAAGGCTTATACCCAAAAACAGAGTTGAGCAAAAAAAATTCTTATTCAATTTCCACCCCTTATTCTAAAGCATGGCTTTTAAATTATATCTTGTAATTGCTATGTACCAGTACTGCAGATTTTGGCATCTTCCCTAATTATGAAACTGAATATAATCAATTCACTAAATCCTGAATATTAAAATATTCATAACTCCAGTCACATATCATTTGGAATCAGTTGTTAGCGAGTTTAATATACAAAATTCTCTACAAATCCTATCAGAAAAAAATAAAAAAAGATTATCAGATAGAATCTGTACTTGAAGAAATCTCCTCTTGCTGAAAGAAAATAGTCTTTCAAGGCTTTCAGGTGACCATTCAAGTCAGTGCGTACAACCACAAGCTGTAGAAAAAGAGATAGAATACTTTTTATGTAGATGGTCTAAAAGATTAAAAAAAAAAAAAAAAAAAAAAAAAAAAAAACCAAAATTTTCACATTCAGAGCTACGCCAAAGAGATTGAATACTTTTTATCTCCTTATGCTCCAATTGGACTTGAATTTAATTGGGTTGGCATTCTTTGATTTTATCATGGCCCTTGTAAAAGTAAAGTCTATTAGCTTTCTTCTTTGCACAAATCCACTTATTTAATTTCATTATCCTACAAAAAACAAATTCACGCATTAAAATTCAATTAAGCACAAAATTGATTATTTAGCATTATTCCAAAACCAACTATAAAATGCATGAATTAACTCAAAATAAGTATGATAATACTTTCTAATAATGATATAAATATGCAAAATTAAGCAATTATCACACTCTCCAACTAGCTCATTGCTAGTTCCTAGCAATTTAAACGACTCGAGACAAAGACACCAAATAACAAAAATTTATTACTTTAGTAGAAATAGTTAATCAAAGATCAAAACACTAACAACCACCAAAGATATTCCACATACCATCAATACTCAATGTGTGAATAGTTTAGCCACCACAAACACAACCTTAGTCTTAAGATAAAATATGGCTTGAATTTCTATCCAAAGTTATGCTTCAACTCAAATCTCATAGTTGTTAACACTCAACAAATAAAATCACTTCGAAAAGGGTGTAATACTCTCAAACATATGTGAGTAGAATAATGTAAAACAAAGTCTAATATCTCACATATAAATAAGATGAAGAACGGTGAAGCAAAATAAAGGACATTTATAGTCTCATGAAAGGATGCCAAACGCTAAGAATATTACGCCACACACATTGATTAGTCATGTCAAGATCCAAACCATACCTTCCTTAAGATCAAATAGGACTTTCATTGGGATGTAATGCAGGGTAAAGAGGAGAAATTTAGAACAAAGGGTATAGGTAAAAATAAAAAGTGTTCCAAATAACTAGAGAGAACTTCTTTTGAGCATATAACAATTGATTTATCCTCTCAAGTTTCTTGAATATTGAACTTTCACTTTCTTTCTCTTTTATTCAAAATTTTATCAACAAATTCATTCTCTATTTCTTCTTCTTTCACATTCCTTTTTTTTTACAACATTTTTCCTTTCCTGTTTATGACTCTTTTTTTTTTTTTTTTTTTTTTAGTGAGTCCTCCTTTTCTTCCAACTATTTCACCATAAATGTACCGCAACAAGACAATTTGACTGTATTCATTCTTGGAACACTTTGGGATAAGATTTAAGAAAGAATGGCTAAAATAATAGGTTCAAATGGGTGACTAGCGGTAATATATCAAGAAATAAAATAATAAAGGCTCAAAATTAACAAAGATGGCCTAAAATCATCTCTCAAGGATTGGGATAGTTCTTTTAATATATTCAAGTGTGGCATAAAATTGATGAATTCTTAGCATTCAACCAAATCAAAGAATAATGAGACTAAGCAACACCAAAGTAATGTGCTTCCAAATAAAAAAATGAGATCAAAAGAAAATAACGCTCTAAAAAAATGAATGGCTCAAGAACTCACTTGGGTTATAGTCGCTACATTTCATTTTCAAGATTTTCAAAGTCATCTCCATCTCTCAACCAAGAAACATGTTCATGTGGCTAAAGTGCATGTGCATAATAGTTGAGCATAAAAAACAGTGGAATTCTTTAGATAGAAGTAGTATAAAGAACTTTGACTTAAAACTCTTACTAAAGCAACACTTCTTTGTTTTTTTTTTTTTTTTTGGGTTGAAAATTGGACTAAAAACAAAAACAAAAATCACTAAAAATAACGCAAAATTTTTTTTTAACATAAAATAAAAACAAATGCAAATCATCTCAAGTTCCTCCCCCAACCTAAAACTTATATTGTCCTCAATGTTAACAAGAAAAAACAATAAAAAGTAGAGATTACAGAAAGTACCTTGAAGAGATGAACATAAATGAACAAAAAAAACTTTAACACCTGCAAAAGGGGTTAGAAAACAAAACAAAACAAAACAAAAAAAAAAAAAAAAAAAAAAAAAAAAAAAAAAAAACCTACAACGCAAACTCTCATGCTAATTGCTTGGCAAGTCTTGATAAATGGTATCCTCAAAATTAATGTATTCCTCCTCTTGTGAAAAATTCTCAAGAAATGGCTTAAGACGTAGTTCATTCACCTTAAATATGTTACTATTGTTAGGATTTTCAATTTCTATGGCACCATAGGAGAAAACATTTTTAATAATAAATGGTCAAATCCATCTAGATCTCAATTTTTTCTAGCTTGGTTCATTTATTGTTGTGTTCTCTCTCTCTCGTATTTTACATTTACGCATAGGAAATTTAGGGTCTATTTAGGAATAACTTATTTAGCTGAAACTGAAATTTTTTTACTAAAAATATTGTAAATAAAGGTAAAAGTTAACTGAAATAGTACACTGTGACCCATGAATAGTACAAAAAAGTACATTGGGGCCCATAAATGGTACCAAAAATAAGTTGAATAGTAGAAGAATAAACTAAATAGTAAAATAAGCTGACTTAAAACTCTAATCCCAAACGGAACCTTGGTATCCACTAATTGAGGGTTTCTATTTCTGGTACACTATGGCATTCTTTGTGATCATTTTAATTCTATATGGGATAACCGCATCCACTTCTACCACCACCACAATCAACTCCACCAAGATAGAGTTGCTACATAGAGAGAGAAATGGCAACTATAGCCATTGGTTTCAACAAAGAATGAAACGTGACGCCAAAAGGGTGGCTCACCTTATGAATCGCATGGAGCAAGTCGATTTTGTGGGAGAAGTTGTGTTTGGTGTGAATGAAGGAATTGGTGAGTACATCATTCCAATAGAGATAGGTTCCCTACCAATAGCCCAATATGTAATCATGGATACTGGGAGTGACCTAATCAGGGTACAATGCTAGAAGTGCCATAGCCAATTTGACCCTATTTTTGATCCGACACGATCTTCTAGTTACACAAAAATACCATGTGAATCTTCAACTTGCGATAGACTCAATGGAAAGATGGATTGTAATCACAATGGTAGTTGCTCATATCAGGCATATGGTGGTTGGTCCAAGTCCAAAGGAACCCTTGTGTTTGGGGACGCTAGAATCCTAAACATGGCTATAGGGTGTGGTCATATGAACAAGGGCACATTTAGTCATTAGGCTGGGATTATGGGTTTGGAAGCTGGACCCTTATCCCTTGTGTATGAGATTCCAGTTGGTGGATTTTTCAGCTACTATTTGCCCAGCAGAGATCGCCAGGTGTCTGGATCGCTTGTGCTAGGAAGAGAAGCTATCTCAACAGGTTTTGTATGGGTTCATTTGCTTTCCAGCATAAAGAACCCAAGTTTTTACTATGTTCGGATGATAGGGCTTGGAGTCGGAGGCATTCAATTGCCTATTTTCGAAGACATTTTTCATCTAACAGAATCAGGTGATGGAGGAGTGATCATGGACTCGGGGACCACCGCGAGTAGATTTCCAAAAGTAGCTTATGAAGCATTCCGTGATGCTTTTATTGCATAAACCATGGACATCCCTCGAGCACCCAAAGTGTATATGTTTGAGAATTATTTTAGCCAACCCACAAACCCAACAATAATGCCATCAACATCTTTCCATTTTTGGAGCAATATTGGTGAGGTATCATTGGTGATTCCACCAAGAAACTTTCTCGTTGCTGTAGACGATATGGGAATAGCTTGTTTTGCTTTCGCTCTATCACCTGCCTCATTTTCCATCATTGGGAATATCCAGCAAGAGCACATATACACTCCGGGTGCTCGAGGGATATCCATGGTTTGTGCAATAAAAGCATCACGGAATGCTTCATAAGCTACTTTTGGAAATCTACTCACGGTGGTCCCTGAGTCCATGATCACTCCTCCATCACCTGATTCTGTTAGATGAAAAATGTCTTCGGAAATAGGCAGCCAAATGCCTCCGACTCCAAGCCCTGTCATCCGAACATAGTAAAAACTTGGGTTCTTTATGCTAGAAAGCAAAGGAACCCATACAGAACCTGTTGAGATAGCTTCTCTTCCTAGCACAAGCGATCCAGACACTTGGTGATCTCAATTGGGCAAATAGTAGCTGAAAAATCCACCAACTGGAATCTCATACACAAGGGATATGGGTCCAGCTCCCAAACCCATAATCCCAGCCTAATGACCAAATGTGTCCTTGTTCGTATGACCACACCCTATAGCCATGTTTAGGATTCTAGCGTCCCCAAACACTATAGTTTCAAATACAAGGGTTCCCTTCGACTCGAACCCACCACCATATGATGCCCGGTATGAGCAACTACTTGCGTGATCACAATCCAGCTTTCCATTGAGTCTATCGCAAGCCGAAGATTCACATGGTATTTCTGTGTAACTAGAAGATCGTGTCGGATCAAAAATAGGGTCAAATTGGCTATGGCATTGCTAGCACTTCTTGCATTGTACCCAGATTAGGTCACTCCCAGTGTCCATGATTACATGTTGGGCAATTGGTGGGGAACCTATCTCTATCGGAATGATGTACTCACCAATTCCTTCGTTCACACTAAACACAACTTCTCCCACAAAATCGACTTACTCCATGCAATTCATAAGGTGCGCCACCCTTTTGGCGTCACGTTTCATTCTTTGTTGAAACCAATGGCTATAGTTGCCATTTCTCTCTCTCTATATAGCAACTCTAGCTTGGTGGAGTTGGTTGTGGTGGTGGTGGAAGCGGATGCGGTCAGAAGAAACGATGAAGTAGCAGTGAGCACATTTAAGTTGTGGCTCCCCGTAAATTCCTATTTGAGGAATTCACTAACACAGCCCCCCCCCCCCCCCCCCCTCACGCACCCCCAAAGACATGCAACAGCTCATGGAATGGATAGAAGAATATAAGAGGCTCAATGACAACCAACTCCAAGTAAGGGGGAAGGGTCGTGTCGCTGCGCTTGACAGAAAGGAGACTAGGACAAAAAATTTTCCTCCAAGGCAGAGAAAAGATCCCAAATTTTAGAATCCCAATCCTCGGGGGGAGGTTGTGAACTTAGCTTTCAAGGAGCCGGTGCATAAAATCTTGGAGATGATAAAGCATGAGACTTTCCTTCGTTGGCCAAGTAAGATGAGCGATGACCCTTCAAGAAGAAATCAGAATCTCTATTGCACTTACCACAAAGAGAAGAGCCATACCATCGAGCAATGCCGAACTTTTTGAGATCACTTAGAATAGTTGGCCAAAGCTGGGCTCTTGAAGTAATTCATGATGACTGAAGGGGTTGAACCCTTGAAATCCAATTTGGGTAGTCGAGAAAGGCCCGTGCCACCTTTCCTGGGAATCATTGAGGTCATTCATATTGTGCCGATGAGTGGCAACCATGGTAATGGGTGCTGAGGGATCTTGACTAATACCCCTCAACAAGACTAGGACATTAGAGCTTGGCAGAAAAAGAGACAAAGGTCGACAGAAGAAATGATTGGGTTCAATGATAAAAATATGAGGGGAGACTCAAAGGTAACCTAACCTCTCCCTTTGAAATTGCTATTTAACGGGATGAACACAGTTTTTGGTCTCCTCCTAAGCAATATGTCACTCTCGTGATAGTATTCTATCCCTACATCGTTAGGAACCCCATATTTAGTCCTAAAGGCACTAAGACTTGGAGGATTATTGAGCAGATGGGCAAACCCACCCAAAACTAAACTAGAAAGTAAGAAAGCAAAGAATGGGAAGAAGATACTTATAAAGAGAGTGAACGAATAGTTTTAGGAGGCAACTCTTTATATAAGGAAAAGAAATGGAGGAAAATGGGGCTTAGAGCCTCCAAAAAGCATTATGAAGATTGAATGAGCGGAAAAATTCGCCGCCTCCACTACCCTTTAAAATTTGCACTCCCTAGGAACCAAAAGACAATCAATCTAATTGTTGATCTTGGACAAGTGTTAAGAGGTGAGCGAAAACTGAAAGGTTGAATTCGATGCAATTAATTCCTAACAACTAACATCATTAAGGATTGACAGCTATGACAAAACAAGATCCAATGTGCCAAGGATTAAACCACAATCCCACCATCGGACACAACAAAAGTGGAATCGTGGGGGGGCTATTGTGGGTGGATGATATTTGGCCCAGATTGAATTTGGGCCAATGTCTTAGAGGCTAAGGGCCCAACATGTGACATATAAAAGATCCCAAATAAATCCATAACACAAAAACACGTGTTGAAGGCCAACCAACCTGCACTATCCCTACTAAGGAGGGATAATAATGCCGAGGGTAACTAGTCAGTGGAGCTCGAACGAAGAGATATGACGCATTGGATGAGTCTGCCATCTGAGCACAAGTTTCAATGCATGGCACAAGTTACAAGAAAATTGCTACAACGGTGGTATTAGGAGGGCCCACCTTCTAATTACAAATTAGATATGTTAGAACAATAGACCAGACCCATATGGCCACCTAGATTCTAAAAAATGGTAGGACCAATGCAAAGGTAGAAGATTCCCATTATTACCAACCACTAACTCGAGTATAAAAGAGGGGAAATTCAAAGGGGGAAGGATGAAACATTTTTAGGAAGGGAAATAGAGGCGGGTTTTTTTGGGACAGATGGAAACACAAAACCTATTCTAGCCCATGCACGCATCTCCAATAATCAAAGAACCACCTCTGGGGGCCTAATAAATAGGTCTTAATAGTCTTAGGAACTAATGTCGACGCCCGGCCTGGATCAGGACGGTAGCGGAAAAACCGCCACCGTCGTCGCGGGCCCTCGTTCGACCACCCACCGTGGCGACAGCTCTCGCGCGCGCAGGGATCCTCTCGATAGTGGCTGCGCACGCATGTGCTTCGTGTGGAGCTTCGGATGCTCTCTCTCGATGGAGGAAGGTAGGTCTACTTTTGGCGTTATGGCAGGAATCTGGGCCAAATTTTAGGTGATTACCAAAGGTGAGTGGAGTCCCCACCAATCATTGGGTTTTTCTAAGGTGTGATTGGTAACTTGTTTTTAGTTGATTTTATTACCAATCCTATGTTAAGAAAAATGGCATTTTTCCTAATCTAATGTGGATGGCAAAAAATCTTGATTCTTAGGTCCAAAAGTTTGGTTACGTGTGGGGAAGGTGTTAGGCACCCCACAAGGGTTACATCCAAACAAGGCCTCATGGGCGTTGGATGTAACCACACAACCACAAACCCGCTAAAGGCATCAAACATGGCATTTTTCCTAATCTAATGTGGATGGCAAAAAATCTTGATTCTTAGGTCCAAAAGTTTGGTTACGTGTGGGGAAGGTGTTAGGCACCCCACAAGGGTTACATCCAAACAAGGCCTCATGGGCGTTGGATGTAACCACACAACCACAAACCCGCTAAAGGCATCAAACATGGCAAAGCCTAGAACTAGAGAGGTTAACACAAGCATAAAGCATAGCAGCAAACAAGCATAGACACGAAAATAGGGTGATCCAAACCCTTTGATATGGGCCTCATCGTATGGACGATGACAAAGACCATAGGGTCTAGATCGGGTCCTAACCGTTAGGCCAAAAACACAAGAAAGCAAGATAAAAGGAACAAAATGGCTACAATAGCACATGGCATGACAAACAAGGTCTAGGCCTAAGCACACAAACATGGCATGGAGCGCACAAGCACAGGGAAGGTGGCATAGGACATATGGAACATATAAGCAAGGAAACAAACATGTAAGCATGTAGGTCTAAGTATGTGAATGTGAGCATAAAAGCATGGAAGAACACAAATCCAAGCATATAAGCATGTGAAGGCAAAAACATAGGCTTAGGAGTATAGAACATGCATACAAATATGTAGATCTAAGCAAGGCATAACCATAGACATGATATCAACCACGTGAGCATGTAGATCTAAGCATAGATGGCGTAAGAAGCATGGAAGCAAACATGTGAGTATGTAAACCTAGACATGGCATGCAGACATCACACAAGGTGCAAATCAATTATTCCAGATGAAGATAAGCAAAAAGTGTGGATTTAAAGATGATTGAAAGACCTTGGAAGTTGTTTGAATGCCTTCAAAAAACTTCCAAAGGGTTTGGGAGCCTCTTTGTGATTTTTGAAAAGATGGAGGGCTTTATTGCAAGTTTAGAGATACTTGGGGTCAAGATGTAATTTTGTAAACTTTGGATTAAAATGTGAATTTTAGAGAAAGGCCGAGGCCGATGCCAAAATGTGATTATGGGAAATTTATGGACTAAAACAAGATTTAGGGAAATTTGGGATAAAAACATGAATTTAGGAATTTTTGGGACATGATTTTAGGGAATTTTGGTATTAAAACATGATTTTTGGAAATTTATGAGATTAAAACATGATTTTTGGGAATTTATGAATTAAAACATGATTTTTGGAAATTTTGGGATTAAAACATGATTTTTGGAAATTTATGAATTAATATGCAAATATGGGAAAATACGTATTTAGATGCAAACATGATAAAATGAATTAAAATGCAAACATAGCAAAAATATGTGAATATGCAAATACTAGTTACTAACCCGTGCAATGCACGGGAAAACTATTGGAAAATAATAAAGCATGCATATATTAAAAGACAATTTAAGTTCATGTATGCTTGCAAAGGATACATACTTAAATAGTTCTTGCTGTAGAAATAGAAGCCTTATCTTTAAAATAAAGAAACAATGTAATGCTAGTGAGATCCACTATATGGCCAAACCTGTAATCCAAAACAAAGAAATTGCTAAATTTGAGACCAAAAGTTTATATAAAAAAGGAAGAAGAAAAAGTTGAGACAAATCCCAATTCTTTCAAAATTGATTTAAAATCTACTATTAAGTATATAGAATATTATTGAAGTTGTGATCTCATAGCTCATAGTGTCCGTAGCAATAAGCTCTTGATTATTTATTATCTATGACTTTTATTGTTGAATTTTAATTGTTTAATACTTGATAATTGAAACATGATTTTTGGGAATTTATGAATTAAAACACGATTTTTGGGAATTTTGAGTTTAAAACATGATTTTTGGAAATTTATGAATTAATATGCAAATATGGGAAAATACGTATTTAGATGCAAACATGATAAAATGAATTAAAATGCAAACATAGCAAAAATATGTGAATATGCAAATATGAGAAAATCGATTAACAAGAATGTAACAAAAATAGCAAATAAAGAAAAGATGGCATTTTAATAAAGAAAACATGCACGGGCTCCCTTTTTATTTAAAAGAATGGGCTGTAAGTGTGTTTGAAAACATGAAATGGATTTAAAACCAAAGTGGGCTGTCAGTTATAAAATATGAGATGGGTTAAAAGGGAAATGTGGGCCAAGGGTAAGTGGTAGGGAGCAACCAAGCCTAAGACCTATAAGCTGATGGGCTAATTGGGTTCAAAATGGAGATAACCCTCGGATTGGGCCTAGGGAACACCTGGTCCAAATCCCATTTAGAAAAAAGGGTAAAAAACCCACTAAAGAAACGGGTTCGGCCCAAACCAACCCTTTTCACCTCTAACCCTAGCCGTGTTGAGAACCATCTCTCTCTAACACTACAAAAAAAGTTCAATAGCTGCGTTTTTAAACGTGGCTATAGCTCTTCAAAACGTGGCTACAGGTCAATATGGCCTATAACCCTTTTTTTTAGCCACCTTTTCAGCAGTAGCCTAAAACCCGTAACTATAGGTCTAAGGGGTCTATAGCTATCCCCTATAGCTGCTTTTTATAAACGCGGCTATAAGACATACTTTAGCCGCATTTATAAAAAGCGGCTATAGGGGACAGCTATAGCCACATTTGAAAAACATGGCTATAACCCTTTTGTTTGTTTGTGTGTGTGTGTGTGTGTGTGTGTGTGTGTGTTTTTTTTTTCCTGGCCAGATGGCAAATGCCTGTCTACAAGGCTATATTGATAATCCTAAGGCTATATAATCATCAAGTAAGATGCCACAAAATGAGGAAAAAAGGCAGGTGCACACATTGATAATCCTAAGGTTATATAAAAGCTTTACTGCCTAATCCATATATTTCTCCTATGATTTTCAAGTAACAAAAGTATGTGTGAAATAAACTCACTTTTTTGTTCTTAAGTGGTGGAAACACTTACAAAAAGGCAAACTAGACATCGTCATACTATATAATTTTATAATAGACAAAATTAATGTATAGTTATTTCTAAAACCCTTGTATTCACAAATTACTGTGATGTATTTAGAATAGGAATATCAGCAAAATATGAAGACATTATCAAGCCACTACCAATCTCAACTCCAATTAAAAACATTCCAACAACAACAACAACAAAAAGCAAAAAGTATGTAAAGAAGAACAGTTGAAGAAGAAGCCAAAATTCGAAAGTGAGCTCACGAACCACAACCCCCAAATAACATTGAAATGTAAATAACTACTTAGTACTTACTATAGCACTAAGCAAACAATGGGGAGCAAACAATGGGGTCCCCCCCCCCGCCCCCCCCCTCCCTGTGACTAACACCAAGGAACTCATGAAAGTAAAATACAATTTAACAGTTCATTTATTGCACCAAATACAATAATATATTTGTAAAGCTCTTATGTAATATGTTGCAATAAATTTTTTTCTTGAATGAAAATTTTTCTTATGTAATATGGCCCTCATCCTATGCCATTATTTCTTGATGCCTGCATGTTAGAAGCTGCAGATGTACCAGGATAACACGTCCCATGTTTACTGTCTTTCCATTTCTTTTCCGTATCTATCATACAATTGGTGTGAAGAAAATCTCAATGGTCACAAGATATAAGCTACTCAAAGCTACATATATAACCTATTAGCAAGAGTGGTATTACTTACAACTTCAACTAGTTTTATAACTTTAACTGATAGATGTATTTGCTATCAAATTTGCATTTGTTTATGCTACTCGTTTACACAAAAATTATGTATGGATTTGTATATAGAATAGAACTTGAAGAGAGAACTTGAAGCAAGTGATTGAAAAAAAAATTATCAGGTATCTAATTTCACATGGGCTGAATGTATCCAAATTTAGGTCAAAACTTTGAAGAGAGAACTTGAAGCAAGTGATTGAAAAAAAACCCAAGTTTAAAGGAACAACCACCATGATAAAGAATGCACTACTTTTCTTGGTGTCAAAGCATACCTATAAATAAGCTTTTTCTCGTGAAGTCTAACAAAAGCCTCTGTCACAGCTCGAGCTTTTCTCATCCATTGTGAAGCACTAATACAAGAAAAATAAGCAAAAATCACTCAGAGAGTGGGGGAAGAAGAAAAAATAAGAGATTCATGACTGAATCTGACATGAAAAAAAAAAAAACTAATTAAGAATGGTATGCTTTATCCACAACTAGTAGAGCAGAGGACTGTCCTTGTGTCACCAAGCACCCAAGCCACGTAACTGTTGTAAAATGGTGCCACCATACTTGTTTTTCCAATCCCAAACCTTTCAGCACAATATAATGGAAACATCAGAATATGTGTATGTGTGTGTGTGTGTGTGTGAATAGACAAAGCAACATGAGGATATCAAAATTATGAACAGAGTATATTTTTTTCCCTTGGCAAGGACACTGATATTAGCTAGTGTTTGGACATCAAAGCTACATGTCATTGAGCAATAAAGGACAGCAAAAAGCTACGTGCTCACAGTCAAAAGTAAACCGAAATTTTAAAAAGTATAATTTACCAACAACTTGTTTAAGAGGAAAAAGGAAGAAAAACCTGTGTTGCAATCCCAGCATGGTCCATACCAGGAACCCACAAGGTACTGTATCCTGACATTCTCCGCCAGCGAACAATCGTATCCTGCATGCAGTATATACCAATTCATATTAAAAAACCGCAAGATGGAAGATGTATAGCATAAACATAAGATTTTAGGCAACCGCGGGACCTCTATAGCAACAGTAAGGGCATGGCCTACATGGAGGGCGCCGGTCACATTTGGAGGTGGCAAGACCTGCAAAATAAAGAAAACAATTTAAGAACAAAAATAATGAGTGCACAACTAGATAATGTAATTAAAATATACATGTGTATCTTACTCCTTTCAGTTAAACTTGTTTCTATCTGAACTTGCATTTAACTTAATCAATTCACCTTTACATGTTGCACAGCATGCTTCATACATTTCTTCTACATTTGTACAGTATTACTTATGAGAATTCTCGAGATTATAATGTATTCATCAAACAGATAAATTGTCAAGATTAGAGTTTTTACCTTGCAAACATCAACCATTCATGCATAATTAATGCATAGGAGTTAAACAGGCAGTTAAGACCAAAATCACAAACAGCCAAAATGTATGGGCAAACTTAACCAGTCATAAGTCTAGGAGGTACCGACTCTTCACTTGCGGTGCCATAACCATGTCCTATTGGTGTCGCACCCGTGTCCTGCCAATATTGTACTCGCCGTATCTTTTTAAAAAAGAAAAAAAAATTGCTCATGTGGCTGTGTCGTACCTGTGTCCAAGCTTCCTAGGTCAAAGACTTCTCAAAATTAACCAACCTAGTTCCTAAAAGACAACTTTGTCCCTAAATGGCTAAACACCATTATCTCTTTTAACTCTCTTCTCTCTCATCCCTTTCTCTCACCAAACCTAGCCACCTGCAAAACCCATAAGTCTTCACCAGCATCAGCAACTCCATTGAACAACCATCACTACTAAAGGTTAGTTTAGCATCAACTCTCACTCCCCCCACCCAACCCCTATTTTCTACCACCTAAAAACAGTAACATCAGCTACAACCCATGGCTGCCACCACCTCTAACCCAGTGCAGCAACAAAAGGAAAAGAAAAAAATAACATAATTGTGCAGCAACCAACCACGACTGCCACCACTTCCAACCCAGTGAAGTCACAACCCACGGCTGCCACCACCTCCGACTTTGTGCAACAACAACCCACGGTTGCCACCACCTCCAACCTAAGCCACACGGCCACCGCAAATCCAAAAGGTCACCCGCCAAAATTTAAATCCAAACCACATGCACTTTTGAAGACATCCATTCAACCAAACCCCAAAACCCAAATCAAAATAGCAAACCCATAGATCTACAAACAGTATACCTAAAATCCAAATTTTCAAATCCACACCCAAATCATCTAAACCTAACAACCAAAGGAAATTTAGAGGGAGAGAGGATTATGGATTTAATCGATGACTAGAGTTCAGTGAGAGAGAGAAGGACGAGAGAGAAGAGAGGGGGATCACCTAAATGAGAAAAAGAAAAAGGGAAAAGAGATGAGAGTCAAAGAGAAGAGAGAGAGAAGAGAAAGTAACGGTGTTTAGGTATTTAAGGACAAAGATGTCTTTTAGGGACTAAGTTGGTTAGTTTTGAGAAGTTTTGGACCTAGTTGGTATTAGCTCAAATCTCAGGGTAGTTTTCTGAAATTTACCCTTTTTAAAATATAATTAAAATAATTATGAATTCAATACTTGCAAGCACATTGAAATTACCATATGTCATATACAAATGAGTACAAATAGTGTGGCTGCTGTGTACCAAGGACATGGGAAAAAAGAGAGGAGAAAACAGTATTGAACATCTTAATTTGTGCTTAGTTGAATTTTCATAGCACAACGAAACATATTTTCAAAGATAATGTTATGTATATTACAAATTTTACAAGTTTATATACTGCCACCAATCATATGAAAGTAAATAAGTTATTTGCTAATTAGATATTTGTTCATATAGCTTCACCATCTTCCATTTTGAGCATTGTTATTTCCAACTAGACTGATATGGATGAAGCCAACATTAGGTCCTCCTCATCCACTAAGCTGAGTAAGATTCTATCTCCATTTCATCCACTCAACTTGACTGCTAGTTAATCCAAACAGTTTAGCTCGAAATGACAAGGAAAAATTGAGATGACCCCTATTCAATCTACCCAAAAATTAATCAACCTATGCATTAATTAGGTTTCCTAGAATCACACTAGAAGCTATAATCATTATTCCATATATATTAACCAAAAAAGATTCAGGAAAAAGGCTCTCTGCAACATGCCATAAAAATGCTTTATAAAATGAGGATAAACAAAGAACATAGGTTCGCATTCAAATCATTTAAAAATAATCTACCATCTCTCTAAAAAGTAAATTTACTGCAGCATTACTAACATACAAGCATGCAAGTTAACTAAGTTAATAAGAAATGACCATTATCAATCAATTAATCTAGGCAGTGAAAACCAACGTATTCAATGGCAGAGCCCTGGGAAGCTCCCACTAATTGGGAGCTTACAGTTTCATGCTCGATTTCATGCCCAGATGGGGGGTTATTTTCAGCCTTCCCTCACAGTACTACTTCACTATCAATCAGCCCCAGAACATTTAGCCTTGAAGGTGGCCCTTATTGATTCATATGGGATTCCATGTGCCCAATGCTACACTAGGTTATGACCTTACCCTTTCTTGATAAGTGAAAGGAAGAACCATTTTTATATTAAAAAAATTTCAATAAATGTTTTTCCCATCAAACCTAATGAATAATGCTCCTGTAATCAAAACAGTGAGAGCGCAAAGCTAGACCCTTTTTTTATTGGTAAGTTACACACACATCCAGCGGGTTTTAAACCCATGATGACTCACCCTTCACCCATTGTTGTAAGAGGAGGAAGTACCATTTGAGTCAAAAGTCATTAATCCATACCTTCAACCATATTGGTTCAGGATTAATGTCTTTGTCAAAGATACATAGAAACACTTACAGGCACTTGAGGTGCTGATGCTACCAATGATGTCTTCAAGCTAAGAACAGGTGTACACTGCCAAAAACACAATTAAATTGGGTTTTCAGAGAACCTAATGCATCACCTCATGTCCTAAAGTTCAGAAATACTAACCAAAATGAGAGATATTTTGCCAAAAAAAATGGTAGGGCACTCCATAATAGACCAGGAAATGAGTTAAAATACCATAAAGAACAGAAAATTGAATTAATTGAATCTAGTACTGTCAAATCAATATGCCCTGAAATCACGCAGCCAAACTCTAATTTTGCACAGTTCTGGCAATCAGAAAAACCAACTCAACTTGGCCTTTACTGAAGCTTATGTAGTTATGGCAAACTCTATTACTAGTCAAAAGGCTAATGTAAAAGGATGTCGGCTTCTCCAACTTATCAACAAAATAAATAAATAAATAAAGATGTCAGCCTCTCAATTGGAAGGGATATTAAATCAATTGTTTTAAAAATGTACATGACAACAGCTAAGAAATTATCTTTCAAACTTCAACTAGATATTCAAAATCAGAAAATACATAGTGTGTGATAAAATAATATAAATAAATAATTAATTAATTAGCTTAAATAAATAAATAAATAATTAGATATTCATACCACATTGTTCAACCAATCCCTTGTGTTTCTCCCTTGGATCCTATCACCAAAAAATATAAGTAAAGTGATCTGCAGAAACTTTTCTAGCGGATTATAGAACTACTTTTTTTTTTTATAAGTACGGATTATAGAACTACATACACATGCTTTTAACGGGTAATAACTATTTATTTCACTTTAAGATGTAAGATACAAGGTACACTTTATGTAAGAACAAGAAAATGATTTCTAGAAAAAAAAAACATAAGAAATGATCTTGTGAATTCAGGTGAAGATTCTCCACCAGCTGCAAAAACAAACATTAACAACCACTAAGTTAAACAAAAAAGACCTGACTAATATGCTATTTGCAAACATTCACCTATTTATCTTCCCTTCTAAAAAATGCATAACTGTGACATGAGAGGCAAAACAAGATCTACAAGTATATGTGGAAAGAAAATGTTGGAACCAAAACAATTCTCAACCCTTGATATCTACACTATCAAATTTGCCCATACACTGCACCGAAAGCAATACAGCTCCAGGAAAGGTATGGTTAATTTATTCAATGGTGCCACCTCAGCAACCACTTTCACTATCCAAAATTGCTCCAGAGGAAAGGAAGTTCTGGAGCTCTATACATGAAAACAGATATACATATTGAAGAGAGAGAGCATGTGTGACAAGAAGCACGTGCATTGTGGCCGTCACCATCAAGCAAAAAAGAAGGCAAACCCTCATATTATGTTAGAAAAAACTGTATTAGCATATGCAAAGCTAGCAGTCAAAGGTGAGCAATTTTCCCATTATTAAAATTGGACAAGACACAGGTCATTGCCGCTGGCAGACCTGTCATCACACTAGCCCAAAAAAGAAAGTTTTCAATTTGGAAGGCCACTTAAAAATCTTACAAACAGCATTTCTCAACTTTACACAACATCAGGTCATCAGGCAAGGCATCACAAAATGTAATGCTTACAGTTTTAGGTTGTTGACCCAGTCCTTCTTTAGAAAATGCTTTTGTCTTAGTCTCCTTTTTGCAGATCTTAAATCTTTCCATTTCACGCTCAATAAGTTTGCGAGCATCCACCAGAGCCTGCTCATAAGAGGCACTAACCTACGTCAACATGTATCAAAAGAAAAAGAATTAATTGTCATCTTCAAATCAACAAATACAAATCCATAATTGCAATATTAACATCATTAGTGACAACCAATACCCAATAGTACTGTGCTTACTTACTCTGAACACAACAATTCCATTAACTAAGTGCATTTCCAATAAATTTAGGTATTTTTGAATTTCTAAAACTAAGACGTTTTTAGGTCACCCAATGTATAAAAACCCAACACCACACTTCAAAGAAATAAATAGAAAAAGGGGAGGGGCTTACAATTTGCAGATTTTGGAGCACTCGCGGGTGAAAACATTGTAGCCGGAGGACATGTGAGTATCGGCGGCAGCGATCACACAGTAATCGGCTCCGGCGATCGCAACGCAGAGAGATCGGATAAATATGAAGTGTTTGGCTCGGGTTTAGAGAGAGAAAGGATGAGAGGTTGGGAACCACCATCGTGGTGGTGGCGGCTGGGCTTCACGACGGAACTAGGAGGCCGTGCCTAAAGAAATGGGTGAAAGTGGATCCTCGTGGATTACAGGGGTTAGCAGGGCGTAGCCAGAAATTTTCACACGGAAGGGCCGAATTATACATTCATTTGTTAGCCGTTATTTTATATATATATATATATATATAATTATCAAATTAAAAATATATATAATATTTCTAAACTCATATGAATATATAAAAATTATTTATTTTGCTATAAAGATGTACAAAATATTTTAATGAAGAATTTGGCATCTCCCATCAAAGTTATGCATGAAAATGATCTTTCATTGAATAAAATCATCCATTATCATGCATCTCCTTAATCTTTAATAAAATGGTTAAAAATTTAATCTAGAAAAAATCATATAATTTTACGTTAATTAGTAATCCCTCTAATGTATGGCTTTCACTTCCTATATTTAACTATTCCTTTAAGCACAATAAAAAAAAAATATATATATATATATATATATCTTTAGTCTTAATCAACCATAACAAACAATTGAAAATTTAAGCAGATAAAATATATTTTTTTAATACTATGTATAGCATACGTATTTACTAAAATTATTATACATAACTTGAGAAGATTCTACTGTGAAAGGGAAATTTTAGAAAAATATATATCTTCTCTCTGCAACAAACCCAAAGCATCTTCTATGAACAAATCACTACTGAAACAACTTATTTGGCACCAAAACTCAACTCAAAAGAAAACAAATCAATTTTGAAAAAAAAAAATTATGATGATGATGATGAAGAGAAGTAAAGGGTGAAGTTTAAAGATTAAAAAGAAGAAAAAAAAAATCACTAAAGCCCAGTACACGTTTTCAGTGAGTTTCTTTCCTTTGCCCCTCATGATCATGGGTTTTCAGTAGACTTTTAGTGTGTTGTTGCATGGGCTATTAAGAAGAAAAACAAAAAAAGTTAAGTGTTGCATAGTGCACGTTTTCACACTTGCACACATAGGTTAGACAAAAGTAAAAAAGTAAGAAACCCAGGTGACATTTAGGTGAGATTTAAACTATTTAAATGTAAAGTCCATACTTGGGAGGGGGGTGGGGGGACCCAATATATTTTGGAGGGGCCAACTATTAAGTTGTAAGACCCTAACTAATGTTTTAGACTATATTATAGAAATATTTTGAACTTTTGGGGGGGACCATGGCCCCTCCACCCAACAACGTGCCTCCACCCCTGGGTTAGAGAGATTTCTCATGGATCCTCCCTTAGGAGGGTTTTTGGATGAGAGAATGTCAAAGGAGATAGGAAGAGATGGGGGAAAATATTGTAGTCGTTGCCCATCCTCAGGGTATGGTTTGCTCACAAAGTATCACCAATCTCCATCACTTTTTCTTTCTTTTTTCTTTTTTTGAGTGACACTCCCTCCTTTCCTTTCCACGCAGAAAACAATAACATTGTGTTTGGTTGGGGGTGAATTTAGGAAGGATGGAAAACATAGGAAGGAAAATAGGATAGAAAACTGAGTTTTCCACTGTTTGGGAATAGAAAGAAAATAGGAAGAGTGGAAAACTCGGGAGAAAATTCTCTCCCGGGCCCACAAATTTTTTCCTCCCAAATCAAGAGGAAAAGCCATGAGAGAGAAGTGTTGTGAAAGCACTTTTACCCAAATACCCTCTCCCAACGTCTACAACAACCCAGCGCAGCAAAATAACCACCCAACCACTAACCACCAAACCCAGCACCACCACCAAACACCGCAACCTAGCACAAAAAACTAAAACATACCACAATCAAAACAAAAACACAAAACCCAATCAAAAGATTTGAAACACAAAAACAATCTTTCTCATAAGTCTAATGAAATCTGAACAATAAAATAAAACTAATCAAACCAGAACAAACAAAAAAACATGTAGAATGCCGATCTGTGTAGAACGTCGATCTCCACTTCTCTGCCAGTGATTTATGTGTGTATGAGAGAGAAAGAAAGAGAGAGCTTCTTGAATGCTCTAGAGTAGACGAAGAGAATAAAAGAAAAAAGAAAAGTGAAGAGAGCACCAGTGGAGTAGACGAAGAGAAGAAAAGAAAAAAGGTAAAGTGAAGAGAGCTTAGACCCAAGTGCCAGAGAACAAAAAAGAAAAGAAAAGTGAAGATAGAAATAAGGGAAAGGTGTGGAGGAGAAAAAAAGATGAAAAAAAAAAAAGAAACGTGTGGATGAAAAAGAAAAAGATAAGGGAAAAATAAAATAAAGAAGAAGAAATTAAAATTGAGAAATGCAACTACAATATTTTCACAATACTTTCACAATAAATCTTAAGTGATGGGTTGTTACTAACTAATACTGATGAAAAAAAATATTTAAGTGATGTGTTCAAATTAAAATCAGTAATAACTTATCACATACGATTTATTGTGAAAATATTATAATAACTTACTGTAGGGTGATTTCCCGTACAAGCTCTTTGTCCGCTTTGGGGAGCCAAACCCGCACGATTTTGTTTTCAAGCGACGTGGGAGGTCAGGATTTTCACCTTTGAGGCTTGACACCTTAGTTCCACATCGGCAATAAATGCGCCTTTTTGTACAAGCTCTTTGTCCGCTTTGAGGAGCCAAGTCCGCACGGTTTTGTTTTCAAGCGACGTGGGAGGTTAGGATTTTCACCTTTGAGGCTTAACACCTTAGTCTCACATCGGCAAGAAATGCGCCCCACTCATGGTTGCTCTAAGGGCTTATAAACCATGAGTAGGGCTTATAAACCATGAGTGGGCCACATTTCTTGCCAATGTGGGACTAAGGTGTCAAGCCTCAAGGTGAAAATCCTGACCTCCCATGTCGCTTATTTTATTTTGGTCCTATAACGTTTATCTCTTGATAAATTTATCTATCTATCCTAACATTTTAGCCAATTTTAGACTCATCTGCCATGTGCAAGCTCATAGTGCATGCTTAGACAACAAGCATACTCCCATACAAAGGAATGAGTCCACTTTCTCCCTTTTCCTCCATCTCCAACCCAAGAAAAGCCTCCCTAAAGGAAAAATAGAAGCAAAAAGAGTACATTAAACTAGGTAAACTCTAAGAGCATTTACATGCCGAATTCCAATTCTCCTCTATTTTACCGTCTCAAAAACCTACTTCATCAATTATACAATACAATTTTCCAATACACTTTAGCATCCTAACTTTTATTTTTCTATTTTGCTCATTAAAATAATATATCTACATAATAAAATATACTTTTTCCTTTTTTGTTTTTTTTTTCCAATTTTCTCCTCCATACGCGTGTACCTTCTAGACTCCTCCACGCCTTTACTTTTCACCTTCTTCTAGACTCCTCCCTTTCTTTCTTTGTGCTACACTCTAGTTCTCACTGGTTCTTCCATACTCCATTTCATCTAACGATGGAGGAAACGTTAGACGAAACAAGAAAGAAATGAAGATGAAACGTGAAAAAAAATAAAATAAAAACACAACCCAGAAGAACCAGAACTCCAAACCCACCATCCATATCAAACCCGAACAGCAATGTCCACACCATAACCCACTTGACCCACGCCAAACAAAACCCACCACCTGAACCACGCCGCTAAAATAACCCACACCTCTAAAGAAACCCACCACCGATCTCCACCACTAACCCACTAGATCAAAGAGAAAGGCTGAGAGTTTGGGTGCCGATTTGCCATGATCTCCCCGATCAGGGCAAGACAGTGGCCAACGGCAGCCTGGGCTTGGGCGTCGTTGGGTGGGCTTGGCGTTGCTTGGCAATGGTGGCAACGGTGGCCTGAGGGAGAGCAAAGGGAGAGGGAGAAATCTGAAAGAGAGAGAGCTGTGGGAGACAAAGGTGAGAGAGTGGAAGAGTCATGAGAAAAGGAATAAAATAGTATTTTTATTTTTACAATTGAGCTACAGTACAATTCTACATGTAGAATTGCACTGTAGCTCAATTGCAAATTTTTTTGCAATTGTAGCATTTTAGAAGTTCGGATGAAGCCACTTTTTTGGGTGAAAATGGTAAAATGGGCTTGACATTGACATTTAGAGCATCAGCAGTAGGGCTTGTATATGCCAAATGTTAGGAACATTTGGCATTTAAGCCCCAAAGCTGCTCAACAATGGGAAGGCCAAATGCAAAAAGGCCAAATTTATTTTGAGATATAGCTATAGTACCATCTCAAATGTAAGATGGTATTGTAGCTGAATTGCATAAAAAAAATATTTTTTTAATACTTTCATTTCTCTCTCCTCTCTCATTTTTTCTTTCTTTTCTCTCTCTTCCTTCTCTCTCTTTCTTTCTGCTTTCTCTTCTTCCTGCTCCCTCTTCTTCAACGGAATGGAGACAACGGCGTGGAGGCTCAATCAAAAAAGCTGTGGTGGAGGCGTGGAGGTAGTGGGTTTCCGGCATTTGGGTCGAATTTGGGTGGCGTTTGGGTGGTGTTTGGCATTTGGCGTTTGGGTCGAAGATGATGATGATGATGATGACGGGTTTGGGATGAATAGAGACGACAACGGGCGACCCTCTCTCTCTCGCCATCGCTGCCGGTGAGAACAGATGGGTTTGGGTTTGGTGAGAACAGATGGGTTTGATTTTGGATTTTGGATTTTGTTTTTGATTTGGCTGTGCTGCGTTGGTGGTGCTGTGTTGGCATTGGATTGTGTTTTTTTTTTGGTTCAGCTACTGGGGTTTGTGGTTGTGGTTGGTGGGCCGACGGTGGAGGTGGTGGTGGTGGAAGTAGTTGTGGCTGGTGGGCCAACGGTTGGGTGGGTGTCTATGGTTCCGTCGGAGTGGGTTTTGGGTCACGCGCATTGGTTTACGCGTCGTGCAAGCCGCTCCTAGCTCGTAGATTGGAGATTAGTTTCTGGGTTTGAGAGATAGAGAGACTTGATGATCTGGGTTCGGGTTTAGAGAGGCGTGTGTTGGGTCCAGGTTAAACCGAGACGCAGAGAGCAAAGGAGTGGTGGTGGTCTGTAGGTGTCACGGTGGAGCTTGGATGATGCTCCGATTCCTTTAGACCATTGAAACCGAGGTCTAGGAAGAAGGGTAGGCTTAAATCGGGTCTAGGTTTGAGGCATTTGAGGGGATGAACCACCGTGAAGTGGTGGTGGTTGATGATTGGAGAGGAGCTTGAGTTGTTGACCATGGAGAGGTTTAGAGAGAGAGAAAGAGAGAGAGAGAAAGAGGGCTCGGTGAGGTGGTTTATTGTGGAGGCTTAGGGTCTATGGTGCCATGGAGGTTTGTTTGAGAGAGGAGAGGCTGAGAGCTTAGGAAGAGAGAGAGATGGTTCTTAACACGTACGGCTAGTGAGAAAAGGGTTGGTTTGGGCCGGACCCATTTCTTTAGTGGGTTTCTTACCCGTTTCTCTTAATGGGATTTGGGCCAGGTGTGCCCTAGGCCCAATCCGAGGGTTATCTCCATTTTGAACCCAAGTAGCCCATCAGCTTATAGGTATTGGGCTTGGTTTGCTCCCTAGCACTTATCCTTCGCAGCCCACCTTTCCCTTTTAACCCATCTCATCTCATATTTTATAACTGACAGCCCACTTTGGTTTTAAATCCATTTCATGTTTTCAAACACACTTTCAGCCCATTCTTTTAAATAAAAAAGGGAGCCCGTGCATGTTTTCTTTATTTGCCAGTATTTTTGTTACATTCTTTTTAACAATTTCATTCAAGGCATTGATTGGAGATAACTATCGTGATAGTCTGATAGATGGCTGGAGTGGAGAGGCTTCTTATAGGAATTCAATTCAATACATGTGCAAATTTGTCGACAGCATGCATGGAGATGACAAAGGAAAAGGTCGTCGTGATGGCATTAGCCAAGTAAGTGAGAATAAGTGTCAAGAAACTGCCAATGGAACTCAAGCCAATTGAGTGTAAAGGTATGCAATGCAGGCATCCTAATTTGTGGTAATTGATAGTATATGTTGGTAACTAGAAGCAGAGGGTTAAGGAAGTACAATGATTGGCATGTGACGTAAATGTAGATTTTTTCCCCCCCACAAAGTGGCAAGTCTTTTCTTTGGCCGGATGCTGCTATTCCGGCTGTAACTGCTCTTGAGAAGGCTGCGCATGAAACTCTTTCCTCAGATTTTCAAAAGTTACGACAACTGGTCTTTAATCTCAAGGTTAGTTAATGCATTCACAAACATGTAGGCTTATTGTTTAAGAGAGCTTAATTAATGCCTTTGGGTAATTTCTCTTTATACGAATAGTTTTTGCTATTACAAATCCTTAAATTTCTTCGAATAAATGTGAAATAATGGGGATAATAGGATTGAAACATTAAATAATTCAACATTATTTTTTGTCATTTATTTGGGAAAATAGGAAAATATAGTGAGCAGTTGGTGCAAGAGGTCTGCAATTTAATTGGATTAAGATTTAGTTGAGTTGATTTTATGAATACGTACAAGACTTGGCTGTATTTTTTATTTTTTAAGGAGTGCTTCTGCTGTGGCAACACTTAGAAAAGCCTTGATCAACTGCCAGATAGACTGGACAATTTCTTTTGCCATGTCTTATATCAGTATTACTGATGTTTTCTATATAGAAAGTTATGATTTACGAATGATTAGAATCTTGAAGAAATTCATGCTTTTATTCAATAAGATTAAGTAACCTTAAATTTTTTAATACATGTTTTGCATTATCAGAGTCTTGTTTGGTGTCTATGAGGTGAACTTTACTTCTTTTTTAAATCCCTTTCTTCCTTTCCTGGTAGAGCAATGAGGTACTGGCTTGACGTCTACTAAATGGAGATCTGGAACTTTCAAAAATATTGAACATGTCACCAAGTGAGTTAAAGGTATGCTATTTTCATGGCTTGCTATTTGTGCTTTCAAATACTTACATTTTTTATATGAATATTTTTAAATAAAGGTAATCCCTTAGTGACTTTAGTTGGAGACTTAATTCATGTTGTTGATGCCAAGAATTCTATTCCTTTTATCTTCTGACAAAATAATGTTGAATTATTTAATGTTTCAATCCTATTATCCCCATTATTTCACATTTATTTGAAGAAATTTAAGGATTTGTAAAAGCAAAAACTATTCGTATCAAGAGAAATTACCCGAAGGCATTAATTAAGCTCTCTTAAACAATAAGCCTACATGTTTGTGAATGCAAACATTCAAATTAATATGAGTTCACACAAGCATTTGTGAACAAATGTAACAGCGTACTAACCTTGAGATTAAAGACCAGCTGTCGTAACTTTTGAAAATCTGAGGAAAGAGTTTCATGCGCAGCCTTCTCAAGAGCAGTTACAGCCGGAACAGCAGCATCCAGTGAAAGAAAAGACTTGCCACTTTGTGGGGAAAAAAAATTTACATTTACATCACATGCCAATCATCGTACTTCCTTAACCCTCTGCTTCTAGTTACCAAACATATACTATCAATTACCACAAATTAGGATGCCTACATTGCATACCTTTGCACTCTTGGCTTGAGTTCCATTGGCAGTTTCTTGACACTTATTCTCACTTACTTGGCTAATGCCATCATGACGACCTTTTCCTTTGTCATCTCCATGCATGCTGTCAACAGATTTGCACATGTATTGAATTGAATTCCTATAAGAAGCCTCTCCACTCCAACCATCTACCAGACTATCACGATAGTTATCTCCAATCAATGCCTTGAATGAAATTGTTAAAAAGAATGTAACAAAAATATTGGCAAATAAAGAAAATATGCACGGGCTCCCTTTTTTATTTAAAAGAATCGGCTGAAAGTGTGTTTGAAAACATGAAATGGATTTAAAACCAAAGTGGGTTGTCAGTTATAAAATATGATATGAGATGGGTTAAAAGGGAAACGTGGGCGACGAAGGATAAGTGCTAGGGAGCAAACCAAGCCCAATACCTATAAGCTGATGGGCTAATTGGGTTCAAAATGGAGATAACCCTCGAATTGGGCCTAGGGCACACCTAGCCCAAATCCCATTAAGAGAAACAGGTAAGAAACCCACCAAAGAAACGGGTCCGGTGGGTTTCAAATCGGCGATTGTTGTTGATGGGTTTGCTCCGGTGGTTGTTGATGGGTTGGGGTGCTGATGGGTTTTTAGTGCCGTGACTGTGGTTGTTGATGGGTTGATCAGCCGCGTGGGTTTCTGATCGGTGGCTTGAGTTAATCAGTGGCTTGGGTTTTTGGTGCCGTGGCTGTGGTTGTTGATGGCTTGTGTGTTGCTAGAGGTTGAGGGAGAAGGAAAGGAAAAAAAAAAAAAAAGACGGTTGGAAAGCCCAGGAAATAGGAGTCTAAAAAAAAAATGACAGTTATAAAGAAATATTAAAAAATAATATTTTAATAAAAATAGAGTTTTGGGATGCTAAAAGTATTGTAAAATTGTATGGTATAATGATAAAGTGAGTTTTTGAAATGGTAAAATAGAGTAAAATTAGAGTTTTCTGATGCTAATGTTCTTACATGTTCTTTTCGGAGAAGCTGCAGAGACTAATGAATTTTTTTTTAACCAAAATTTATAAATGATTCCAAAAAAAAAAAAAAAAAAAAGAGAGGGAGAAAAGATAAAGTTATTTTAAAAAGGATTAACAAAAAAAAAAATTTGGAGAAAAGAAAAGGCTTAAGAGGATTAAAAGAGAGACAGAGAAGAGTGGTTGGCCCCATGGATGAGAATCACGAAGTTAAAATAATAATAAAAAAATTACAGAAACATATAGGTAATGTAGAGGACCTAGAGGTGAGTACATAGCTTCTATAAAGCAATGATAAGAGCATTCTTATTAAGGGTTTTAAATGCTAAAAGATGTTTTTTTTTAGCATTTTTGACCCAAAAATTTTCTCCATCAAGAGTCTCAAGTGCCAAAAATTTTGGCATTGATGAACAGTGCGGTTTCATCTTTGAAACCGCACTGTTCACCAAATGGTAAAATGCATATTATTTTTTTATTCAATTGGGGCCCACTTTTTTTATTCAATTGAGAAAGAGAGAGACAAAGGAGAGAGAAGGAAAAATAAAAAAAGATAAAGAAAGAATATTTAAATGGAATGTTAAAAAAAATAAAAGTTTTGACGGAGGAGATGTTGTAAAGTGGAGTGTTATATGTTATAAAATTGGGATTTGAGATAGTAAATGCTAAATTTTTTAGAAACCTTGATAAGAATGCTCTAAGGGCCAAAGGGTGAGTACAAAGCTTCTAAAATAATTACATTAGTTTGTCTATTCTACTAGTTATATTATTTCAATAATTATATTATTTTAATTTTTTATTATATCCAACAAAAAAATTCTCACATGACCCACCGACCTTTTTCTTTCTTTTTTTCCTCACTTTTTCTCACGCCAACCACCTTTCTTTTTCTCTGAACCATCTCAGGCCTCTTTTTCTTCTTTTCCTTCTTCCTTCTACTCTTTATTCTTTCTTTTTTGACTACTAATTCCACTCCCTTACATGTTCTTTTCGGAGAAGCTGTAGGGACTAATGAATTTTTTTAACCAAATTTAAAAATGATTTAAAAAAAAAAAAAAAAGAGAGAAAAGATAAAGTTATTTTAAAAAGGATTAACAAAAAAAAAAAAATTGGAGAAAAGAAAAGGCTTGCGAGGATTAAAAGAGAGACAGAGTAGAGTGGTTGGCCTCCATGGATGAGAATCACGAAGTTAAAATAACAATAAAAAAAATTAGAGAAACATATAGGTAATGTAGAGGACCTAGAGGCTAGAGGTGAGTACATAGCTTCTATAAGCAATGATAAGGGCCAAGGGTGAGTACAAAGCTTCTAAAATAATTATATTAGTTTGTCTATTCTACTAGTTATATTATTTCAATAATTATATTATTTTAATTTTTTATTATATCCAACAAAAAAATTCCCACATGACCCACCGACCTTTTTCTTTTTTTTTTTTCTCACTTTTTCTCACGCCAGCCACCTTTCTTTTTCTCTGAACCATCTCAAGCCTCTTTTTCTTCTTTTCCTTCTTCCTTCTATTCTTTATTCTTTCTTTTTTGACTACTAATTCCACTCCCTTATATGTTCTTTTCGGAGAAGCTGTAGGGACTAATGAATTTTTTTAACCAAAATTTATAAATGATTCCAAAAAAAAAAAAAAAAAAGAGAGGGAGAAAAGATAAAGTTATTTTAAAAAGGATTAACAAAAAAAAAAATTTTGGAGAAAAGAAAAGGCTTAAGAGGATTAAAAGAGAGACAGAGAAGAGTGGTTGGCCCCATGGATGAGAATCACGAAGTTAAAATAATAATAAAAAAATTACAGAAACATATAGGTAATGTAGAGGACCTAGAGGTGAGTACATAGCTTCTATAAAGCAATGATAAGAGCATTCTTATTAAGGGTTTTAAATGCTAAAAGATGTTTTTTTTTAGCATTTTTGACCCAAAAATTTTCTCCATCAAGAGTCTCAAGTGCCAAAAATTTTGGCATTGATGAACAGTGCGGTTTCATCTTTGAAACCGCACTGTTCACCAAATGGTAAAATGCATATTATTTTTTTATTCAATTGGGGCCCACTTTTTTTATTCAATTGAGAAAGAGAGAGACAAAGGAGAGAGAAGGAAAAATAAAAAAAGATAAAGAAAGAATATTTAAATGGAATGTTAAAAAAAAATAAAAGTTTTAACGGAGGAGATATTGTAAAGTGGAGTGTTATATGTTATAAAATTGGGATTTGAGATAGTAAATGCTAAATTTTTTAGAAACCTTGATAAGAATGCTCTAAGGGCCAAAGGGTGAGCACAAAGCTTCTAAAATAATTACATTAGTTTGTCTATTCTACTAGTTATATTATTTCAATAATTATATTATTTTAATTTTTTATTATATCCAACAAAAAAATTCTCACATGACCCACCGACCTTTTTCTTTCCTTTTTTCCTCACTTTTTCTCACGCCAACCACCTTTCTTTTTCTCTGAACCATCTCAGGCCTCTTTTTCTTCTTTTCCTTCTTCCTTCTACTCTTTATTCTTTCTTTTTTGACTACTAATTCCACTCCCTTACATGTTCTTTTCGGAGAAGCTGTAGGGACTAATGAATTTTTTTAACCAAATTTAAAAATGATTTAAAAAAAAAAAAAAAAAGAGAGAAAAGATAAAGTTGTTTTAAAAAGGATTAACAAAAAAAAAAAAAATTGGAGAAAAGAAAAGGCTTGCGAGGATTAAAAGAGAGACAGAGTAGAGTGGTTGGCCTCCATGGATGAAAATCACGAAGTTAAAATAACAATAAAAAAAATTAGAGAAACATATAGGTAATGTAGAGGACCTAGAGGCTAGAGGTGAGTACATAGCTTCTATAAGCAATGATAAGGGCCAAGGGTGAGTACATAGCTTCTAAAATAATTATATTAGTTTGTCTATTCTACTAGTTATATTATTTCAATAATTATATTATTTTAATTTTTTATTATATCCAACAAAAAAATTCCCACATGACCCACCGACCTTTTTCTTTTTTTTTCTCTCACTTTTTCTCACGCCAGCCACCTTTCTTTTTCTCTGAACCATCTCAAGCCTCTTTTTCTTCTTTTCCTTCTTCCTTCTATTCTTTATTCTTTCTTTTTTGACTACTAATTCCACTCCCTTATATGTTCTTTTCGGAGAAGCTGTAGGGACTAATGAATTTTTTTAACCAAAATTTATAAATGATTCAAAAAAAAAAAAGAGAGAAAGAAAAGATAAAGTTATTTTAAAAAGAATTAACAAAAAAAAAAATGGAGATTAAAAGAGAGACAGAGTAGAGTGGTTGGCCCCGTGGATGAGAATCACGAAGTTAAAATAATAATAAAAAAATTAGAAAAGCATATAGGTAATGTAGAGGTGAGTACTATAAAGCAAAGAGAAGGGCCAAAGGGTGCCGGCAGCAAGACAAAGAAGAAGAGAAGAAAAATAAGAAGAAAGAGGCGAACTACGAGCACCTGAGGTAAAACTTGCGTTGGATTTTTCTTAAATTCTTTTTCTTTCTTTATTGTTTCTGTTTCTTCCTCCTAATGGGTTTGAATTTGTCACTAACCATCAATTTATATGTATAAAGAAGAAGGGGGCAAAGGGCGAACTACGAGCACCTTGAGGTAAAATTTACGTTAGATTTGTCTTTTCTTCTTTTTCTTTCTCTATTTTTTTTTGTTTCTTCCTCTTAATGGGTTTGAATTCGTCACTAACCATCAATTTATATATATAAATCATCACTAAATGTGATTTTTTAAGGACAATGAAGGCAACCCTTAAGATCTACTAAGTGTTAACAAATTATGAATAAAAGGGAAAAAAGAACATAAAATAACCAACCAGAATAGTCTAGATGACCATTTTACTTTTGAAACAAAACTCATTTTTTGGGTCAAGTAAATTTCTTTCTTTTTATTTTTGAAAATTCAAAATATTTTATACCTAAATCTACTATTTAATAAAGATGTTTAAAATTGTAGGGAGTGATGGCTTCCTTTGGTTTACGTACAGTTTCATTCTCTTTTAATGATCTAGTGGCTTTGCAATTATATTTAATACATTATTTTTTTTTTTTGACATCTATATTTAATACATTATGATCTCTCAGCAAATAATAATATCAATAATATATGATCATTTTTATTTCCTTTTAATAATAATTATAAATTTTATATACAAAAGAAGAAACTTATGCATTTGGATTAAGAACGGACCAAGGACGAGACTTGACTGATTTACATTATGCAGGCCGTGAGACACTTACTCGCTTGGAGTTCTCTCGTTTTGTCGTTGTAAATCATAAGAATATAGAAGGTAAAACAACACGGGACATCTTGCAAGGACAGACATTTCTAGATTGACAGCAATGGAGTTTAATTTTTACTCTCTCCTGTAAGATAGAGGGTGGCATAATAATATGATTTTACATTTTCACTAGGCTTGTCTTACCACAGCACAATATTTTTTGGTTTTTGAAACCACAGTTTTAAAAGTACAAAACAAAATGTTGGGAGTAAAAAAAGGACCAAAGAGCTCTATTTGTTTTTCCAGCTATTCATATAAGACTTGGAAGCACTATTTTCTAAAATGAGTTTGTCCAACCTACAGATTTGTGATCTGCTTCTTTAAAAATTGATACCTGAAAGAAGCACTGCTAAAACAGAAAATATGGCCGAAAGACATGCAAGACAAGACGCCAATAATTTATCATCGGTTATGGCCAGGACTGAATAAAAATAGCTAAAACAGAGGATGAAGTTGAGTCCCAAGCACAGAGGCTGTTCCTCTTTTCTAATTCTTTGCTATCTGGGATCTCAAGCTCATTAATTGTTCTTGTCGTTCTAAATGAGCGCTCATTTAGAACGACGAGAACAATTAATGAGCTTGAGATCCCAGATAGCAAAGAATTAGAAAAGAGGAACAGCCTCTGTGCTTGGGACTCAACCTCACCCTTTGTTTTAGCTATTTTTATTCAGTCCTGGCCATAACCGATGATAAATTATTGGCGTCTTGTCTTGCATGTCTTTCGGCCATATTTTCTGTTTTAGCAGTGCTTCTTTCAGGTATCAATTTTTAAAGAAGCAGATCACAAATCTGTAGGTTGGACAAACTCATTTTAGAAAATAGTGCTTCCAAGTCTTATATGAATAGCTGGAAAAACAAATAGAGCTCTTTGGTCCTTTTTTTACTCCCAACATTTTGTTTTGTACTTTTGAAACTGTGGTTTCAAAAACCAAAAAATATTGTGCTGTGGTAAGACAAGCTTAGTGAAAATGTAAAATCATATTATTATGCCACCCTCTATCTACAGGAGAGTAAAAATTAAAATCCATTGCTGTCAATCTAAGCAATGGAAACATAAAAAGCCATTCAGCTGAATATCACGTCCCTTGTTATGGGCAATGTGTTCTGATACTGTTCACTGAACTTGTCTTTGGTTTTGTTAACTAAAGAATTAATCGTATGATTATGCAATGTTTCACTTGTAAGGCTGAAAATGGGCCATGTTAATGTATAAATATATGTACTTGCTCAAACAGTGAAAGAATAGAAATTAGGTCTGGAGTCCTTGTTTTGCTGCAGAAAATTGCAGCTTCTTTCTCTACTAAAAAGAGTTGTTTGTTGCAACCTTTAAGCTATCTTTGTGCATCTTATCTGCTGGAATATACAGCCTAACATTAGTTTTTCCCCTTTTCATACGAAACTCCCTGTCAAGCATTATTTTATAGTACAATGTCTTCGTCTCCAAGTACTTCAACTAGCAAATTGATAACAATTAAGCAACCAAGCCCAAGTGTAGGGTTTAAGAAATTGGAGGATTGTATAGGTAGAAACTGAGAATAAGTACATTGCTTAATGAACAATACTGTATAGAGGGAGCCTATAAATAGAGAAATCAATCAACTCAAGAGTACCAGTAGCACAATACAACTACACAGGTGGCACAGTGCAGTACAATAGTACAAGAGAGTACCAAGGAATTTGTAGCAGTACAGTAGGCCCAAGAATGAGCTTGGGGCCGATACTACTCAATGTCAAGGTGGAGGATGAGAGACCAACTTCAGTTTGGATACAAGGTCATGGAAACGACAACGAGGGTGTGACTTTGTGAAAATGTCTGTAGGTTGATCATCGGATGGAATGGAGTAGAGTTGGAGGGAGCCCTGGAGGAGATGATGATGAAGATCACAATCGATATCATTATGCTTGGTCCATTAGTGGATGACATTGTTACGGGCAATCTGAATGGAACTTCCGTTGTCATAGAATACAGGAGTAGTAGAAGCAAGAGGGACCCCAAATCCTGAAAAAGCCAATGTAACCAAAGGAGCTCCAAGCTGGTCTCACCTAGACCACAATATTCAGCCACAGCAAATGTAAGATGACTGAAAATCCCACCTAGGATGACTGAAAATCAGGTTCAAATGTTGAACTGCAAGGAAAGGACATGGGGGTGTAGAAATCTCAAGAACGCCTTTTGGCATGAGTGACTTCCCTCATGGAAGGCCTTTATGATGGCACATCCTGGATACACCAAATTGCCACCATCAGTAACTTCTTCACCCACTTCAGATCACTAAGAGCCTCCTCATCATTTTTCACCAATGTTTCCACTTTACCATTACAGTAACATTCATTAGCCCCATTCCATTAGAATTGCTTCCCTTTCCATCTCAATTTCCACACATCTCTAGCAGCAAGTGATCTCCAACAACATGACTCCGAAACTATAAACATCCACCTTCCTTGTGGCGGGTGTGTGTTTCTGAACCACTTTGGTGCAACATAGCCTTTATTCCCTTGATGCTAGTGAGAGTTCAGGATTGGTGGTTCATCAAAAGTTTTGCTAGTCCAAAGTCAGAAATTTTTGGCTATAAAAAAATCATTCTATAATATGTTTTGAGGCTTTATGTCACAATGAATGATTTGTGTGCTGCATTCTTTATGTAAGTACATTAGTCCTCTAGCAACTCCTGAAGCAATTTGCATTCTTTGTTACCTACTTGGTCTTACTACTCCCAAGAGGAAACTTGACAATGAGCCATTGAACATAAACTTGTACACTAAAAGTCAGTCTTCACCCTCATCACAGTAGCCAAGTAACCGAACTAGATTCTTATGGCGAGTTTGGCCAATCACAGTCACGTCAGTTTTAAATTACCTCTCATCTTCCCTCATCATCTTGTCTAGCTTCTTGACAGCAACATATTTGTTATGACTAGATGCTAATACCCCTTTATAAACAGTGCCAAAAGAACCCTTACCCAATTCTTCTTTGAACCCACCAGTGACTTCTTCAAGATCTTCATATGTAAATGAACGTAGATTCATATCAAGATCTTTTGTAGGAACAATTTTGGAGAAATATGATAGTTTTCCTTGCCACAAGAAGAATACAACTAGAGAAATTGCAGTTACAGAAAAGAAGTTAAAAAATAAAGAAGTACCTCAGAGGATTGCAAGGATCAATATTGCTTGATTCTGCTTTCCTAGGCCTGGATTTTGTGAAGGGCTATTCAATTTCAATTTCAATTTCTTGAACAATACTTTTCTTTCAACTGCACTGCTGTTGAGCCTCCTGTGAGAAAGTGGTAATTTCTTCTTCCAACATCTTCCTGTACCATTATAATACTCTGGTTGCTGGAAAATGGCAACTGCACAATAACAATTTTGCACACAGGAAATCTTGCATGCAGATTCTATTGTAGGTTGTTGCAGTTCACAGTCAGCTAAAGGCCAAACAACATACTCCCATCTCCAAGAATTCAAATTGATCCTCTGAAATTAAGGATCTCATCTTGTAATATTCACTTATGTAGCTTAAATCATCTTGTTTGCAGCCAATATTCCTCTTATTTACATCCAAGAGAGAAAAGCCTGTGGCACATTGGCACACTGGCTTACCATAAGCTTCCAGAGAAAGTATGCTGTTATAACCACGAGTGCAACTTCCAAAATCGCCACCAATATCCAAGCAGATGTTATCAGAAGCATACCAATTGGCAAGCCAGTTTGGGTGAGCATAGAGTTTGAAACTCCATCAAAATCAAGTGTTGCCCTATAGTAAGAGTCTGTCCTGAAGACCACACCCTCTGATATAAGGATTGATATATTTCCCTATGCGTTCTTGACTTGAAGGTAGCCTGACTTGTCCAGGATTAGCTCAGAAACATCCTGATGACTATAATAAACTCCATAAGGATATTTGGTGTCGACATTTATTTGATTAAGTATCAGATTGTAGGATGTCTGCTCTATGCCAGTGAAATGGAGCTGAAATTTCCCCCCTTGTAATTTTCTTCGGACATGATAGAGAATAGGTTACTACCAGAATCTAAGACTTGGGTTGGTAAGATTGTATTGGTTGGTTCGTTGAAACTAACCCATATGATGCTTTAGTTTGTACTTATCACAAAATTCCCAGTGTCTAGCATAGCCCCATTTGATACTTCACGATTCTCACTGTTGTTGGACCTCCACGACTCCAATCCACTTGGAGCTTTGAGTACAAGCTGTCTGGTAGCTTTTGATTGTCTCTCTTTACAATCCAAACTATAGTTTCATCTGGTATCTTAGCAAATCAGATAGCAAGTAGGAATTGATCTTGTTCACCTGGAAGCCAGTGGAATCCAAATGTAAAATTGCCAGATGCTGAAGACCATGTGGAGTTATTGTCAGTGGCAAAGAGAGTTGAAACCACACATACGTTATTGTTAACTTCAGCTATTGCAGGAACCAGGAGGGTGATAACCGATAGCAAGGACGAGCAATTGGCAAATGGAAATGAGAATGTAACAAAACCAATGGACAAAGACAGCGCTAATACAAAGTGGTCAATGGTAGACTTATGAAGAACTTAAATGTGTAGCCTTGGTAAATATTGTTGACTTTGAAATTTGCAAATGGTCAAAATAGTCAGGAAAATCAAACTGCAGGCAGCAGGTAGTTAATTGATACATCTCATAGATCACAAAGTTTTAAAATGGCACTGTTTTGGATAACTTATTTTTTTGATTTTCAATCTCAATATGACAATTTTGGCAGTGCTTTGAAAATGACGAAATAAATTAATCATGGATAGATTGACATGTTCAGGCGGGTTCATTTACTCAGGATTGAGGAAGGCTTATGCTTTGAGTGGAGACAAAAGCTAAGTGGTAAAGATTGACAAGTATCAGCAAATTTTATCTGCAAACAACCAAAACAATCAATATCAAAGGAAGACAGTTTCTACAAGAAATAATTTGGCATTAACGTCTTGACTTCAGACATATGACCCTTCCTTCTTTTTGCACCCAACAAACAGCAATAATCAGTAGAATAAATTGAACATAAATTATACTTCAGATTGGAATAAGGTAAAACTCTGTTAGTCTGGTCGCAATGCACAAACTTGATTATGTTTAGTTTCAACCTCCAAATATCAATAAATATATTTTCATCCGTATAGGCGATAAGCAGAACAAACAGTAAGTGTCAAAAAACAATTTAAGTGATTTTTCAATTTCTAAAATAACTGCAGGCTGCAGCCTTCCTTGCTATTTGCCAAATTATGCTGAAGCTTCAGTGTAGGGATATTCACTCAGTTCTAGTACTCAAGTGCAGCAAAGCAGTGTCTGATTTGTGTAATGGAATGTGTAGCTCTAGCTGGTCTATGGAGGCAGTTATGCTAGACTTTAAGCAGGTAAAGAAGCAGATGACAAATGCGTAGGTTGGACAAGTGGACAAACTCAGTTTAGCTAAACCGTTAGCATTAGCAAATATTGCTTCCAAGTTCTATAAAATTTTACCTAGAATAACAACTAAAGCTCTTGGACTTCTTTTTTCTCTCAACATTTGTTCTGTACTTTTGGAACTATGGTATCAGAAAAACAAGAAATAATGAGACATGCAAAATATGATATCATTATGCCACCCTCTATCTACAGGGGAAAAAGAAAAAGAACACTTAACTGTCTATATAAGCAATGGAAAAATATAAAGCAATTTTGGCTGAAAATCCAGACACTGTTCACAGAACTGTTACTTCAAATAAAATAAGTTGTAACACTAGTTTTAACTTGCGTTTGGTATGGTCAACTAAAAAATAGTTGTTTGATTATGAAGTGATTCACTTGTAACTTGTAAGGCTGAATATGAGCCATGTTCATGTATACATACTAAATTTACTGGCTGAAACAGTGAATGAATAAAAATCAGGCCCTGGAGTCCTTGTTTTACTGCTCTGTTCTTTCTCTGTTTGCCGCAGAAAATTGCAGCTTCTTTCTCTGTGATAAGGGCTGGTTTGTTGCAATCCTTAAGCTATCTTTGTGTGTCTTATCTGCTAACATTAGTTTTTTCCCTCTCCATCTGCAACTCCCTGCCAAGCTACATTTTGTTGTACAATGTCTATGGCTCTAGGATGTTGTTGTGATTGTTGTCTTTGGCTCTAGGTACTTTAATTGACAAATTGATTACAATGCTTAATACCAGGCATACATTCTTAGAAATTGGATAATTTTATAAATCAAAGCCATTTTATTTTTCGTGGTAGACATAGCTTCATAAATTCCTGTGAGGTCTATAACCATGACTTCACACCTCCACTATTACCTAGTTATTCTCACCACCATTACCATCCATATGATCATTTTCATAATGTTCTATTTTCTTTAGCGTTAATTATACTCATTCAATTATTAGAAATTTGAGTTGATAGAATTTCAATTCTATTAATTAGTGTAAAATCCTTCATTTTAATAATTCTAAAAATTCCTTAAAAGTATTTTGTTAACATCAAACAAAAATCCAATCATCTAATCACTGTGATAGAAACTAGAGTACAAGATTACCTGTTCTAGTTCCACCAACGAAAGTATCAAAGCCAAAACCCCACTTCCTTTTCATTATTTTCCTCTATAGCTTCATCACAATCTTAATTCCTTTATATAACACCCTCTCAAGCTAGTGCTAGCCAAGAGAAAGATTTATTTATTTTTTGATAGGTGAAGAGAAAGATTCAAATGCATGGTAAAAATTGTAAAAGAAATATCAATAAAAAGGTTGAGGAGGCTCATTGCTCAAATTTGCGTTGCACACAGCAGAGTGATTTAAAACAAGAAAGGAGTCAAACTATTTGTCACTTGAGTTGAAGGCTCAATATATTTGGAAAATTAAATACAATAACCATTCATCTTCCTCAACTAATGCATTCTATAGCAAGAAAAGTAACACAAAAAATCAAATCAGTAACAATTATTAGTATATTATTTTTCAAGCATATAAGAAGGAAATAGCTACTTATCAACAAAAAAGAAAAAGAAGGAAATACTAAGCAAAAGGCTGAACTGTGTTGCACATGCCAGGGTTCCTAATGCACCAAAGTGGCTGAATGGGTTCAGCTCCAATACCTCTTCGTACCATTCTATATCTCCACTCGTTCAACCTATCTGTTGCCTCAGCATACCTTTTCTTACCTGTCCCATCTCGGTTCCCAGACCACAGTGTCTCTGCCATTGCTGAAGTTCTTGGCCAAATTCTTGCATCTAAAATTGCAGGATCTGCTTGCTTAGACCACAATGCCACCTCCCCACCTAACACTAGATTGGCCTCCTCCTCACTCAACCCATATGTTATATCATAGTTGTATATGGTTTGCCATGTTTTGAAAGGCCCACACCATGATCCGCCATTTCCAGAGTTATCACTTGTTTGTTGATCATACTGGCTGTCATTCCCTAGAAAGTCACCATGCCCACAGTCCAGATAATAGAAATCCGAGGATGATACGATAACCCGGTATCCAGAAGAAGTAATCTTTTTGGTGTTTTCATGCCCATTGTTCCATGTCTGCAAGATGGTATGCTCTGGAGGAAGAGCTGTGGTTGGTACCTTGATATTACCATCCAATATAACATCTTCCCAATAAACCACTGTTCGGTTTAGAGATACAATATAAGGAAAAGTAGAGTTGACAAAGATCTCAAGTAGCTGACTGAGAGTTCCACCATTTGAGAGGAAGGACTGAATGGCCGGATCAGCTTTCCAACAACCAGCAATGATCTCATTAGCTCCAGCATGGTAGAATGGTTCTGGGAATAAGGTGGCCACATCATTAATGACTCTTTTCAGGACTTAGTAAGTCTTGGGATCTAAGGGGTTCAAGTGGCCTGTTCCAGGTTCAGAGGCAAGACGGTCTTCCCACTTAATTCCAGCTGGCCACCAGAACATGTTTGCACATGTCACAATGTCAGGGTAGGCTTCTGCCCATGAACCCGTATGGGCTGCAAGTAAAAAACAAAATTTTAAACTCCTTCCATTTCCACCACAAGGATTACTATAGTTTAACTTAGTACAACCCTCTGATATGGAAAAGGAATGGATTGAAGTTTACTTGATATCATCGTATGCATTATGATTCTAGATTAAATGGTTCAACAATGTGAATCATCTTGTGTTTTATGTCTTTCTAAAATCCTCGCCCAATCCACTTTCAAAAGTTGTATTAGCTTGAGTATATTCACCATATTGTAATATAAGAATTATCAAGGTTTCTCCAATTATATTTGAATTTTAACTTTGCAATTATATCTTGCTCATTCAAATTCAAATATAAAATATGTCTAACAAGTTTTGACAAACAATGAAAAACTAAAGAAAGCATCTAATGGGAAGCTATTGGATTGATAATACAATATGTTGTGTAAAATAGCTTGGGCTGCCTCCATTTATCATATTTGCTGCCAAAGGAAAGCAAGAACTTACCATGGACAAGTAAAATGGGAGGTGTATGCTTGGGTTGATAACAGTGGATTTTATTTATTTATTTATTTTTTTGCAGTAATGCAGAATGGAATTCTATGCAGTGAGTAAGGATGTATTCTTAAGAGGAATAAATGTAATGGTGGGAGAGCTTACAGTGTGATTTCTGTCATGTTGTTGATTAATTAGATGGTAATGGTAGTTACGGTTAGTTTTATCCGTAATGTTTGTCATTGTGTAAGATCTGTTTGTACCGCTGGTAAGAGGTGTTTGAAGCTTTGAATAGCTGCTTGTTTTTGCTACTATGCATGTTTTGTAACTTTTGTTAGTTGAACAAAGGTCACTTGTTCATCAAGAAATTATCTAGGCATCCTAATTTTTAATTATAAGGGCAAGAGATGCATATATGGGACTTGTTGGATTAGATTTAGACTGATTGTAGTAAATTGGTTGTTTGAAACAAGTTTACTAAACATAATTTCATTTCTCTCCTTTTTTTGGTATAAAAGGTTCATTAGAAATTGTGAGATTCAACTGCTTTGTCTTTTGAAGTTTCCTGATTGATTTCTAAACCTGTTAAAGAATACCGTAATTTTGGAGGGTTAAATCTTAGGTAAAGTTCTTTATGTACTAAACCTTAGGCTCCTCAATTAAATTCAATCATGTGTTTGTATTGGCCAATAAACCGCAAGGTTGAATTCATTTGTGGTTTAATTCATTTGTACTTGGGAGAGGATGACAGAATGACACTATTTGCACTGCATAGGTCAATACAATCTTGTTGTTGGATACAATTGAGGAACCCAAAGTACAAATACCTAAGTTTTGCCCCTTTTGGAATACACTTAGATGAGTTAGATCTGCATATCCAATGCCAGCTAGCTAAGAATTTGTTTAGTGGTTTCTTTGCAATACAATGCAAAATTGGGTAAGAGACGGCCTACAAATTACCTCTGTCAAATCTGTAAAAGTGACAATTTTGTGTACTAGACAGGACCTTTTATAACTAGCAATACAATCCCAAAAATTTGTACCAAAAAGAAAGAGAGTAGGATTGCAAGCAAAAAAGTAAAGGCAAAAGAGAGAATTTTTACTGACCGGGTGAGTCAATCTCTGGAATAATTCTCACTCCATGATCCAAGCCAAACTGCACAATTTTGTTGACATCATCAGGAGTGTACAGCATGTCCGGGCCATAAGACCCCTTAGCTGCCAAATCCGGCTCAGACGGCACCAAAAGTGGGAAAGAGTGTGAGTCAGTGATGTGCCAATGAAACACATTCACCTTATTCACACTCATAGCCCCAGTAGTCCTCAATAATGTCCTAAACTGGGTAGTAATTCCTAGAAGTATCCAACATAATCCCTGTGTGTCCAAAAAGTGGTGCATCCCATATATACAACCCCACAGCCACACGTAAAGGGTCACCCCAAACGAGCTGAGAAAAGGTCTCAAGGCCTCTCATGGCACCCCACACAGTCTCTGCAGACAAATTGGCAGGACCCCATGTGGGAATAGTGAGTGTATAGGACTCATTCACGTTGTGGTTAAGTGGGGCAGTGAGGTCTGAGACAAAGACCAAAGGGGTCCGTAAAGGAGGGGTGGAGGTGGTGAAGTTGAGTACGGGAGGGACTAATGGACTGTGGTGCTCGGTTTGGATAAGACTGAGGTAGCCTTTGATGGCGGAGGAGAGGTGTGTATGCATTTGGTTGGGAGCTGAAATGGTGAAGGTGGAAGAGAGAAGAGTGGCTTGGGGTTGTGGCCATGAAAAAGCTCGTGGCTTTGGCCATACTTGGATTGAGGATTCAACTGCTGAGATTGGGAAGGACAATACTGCTAGTCCTATAGAGATAATGAGAATGAAATTGAAGAAATGAAGAAACATGGATTTTTTGTTGGGTCCGGTGGATTTTTTGTTGGCACACCTTAAGTTTCCTATTTTTAGAAACATTTTCTGAGAATTGGAAAAGTTATCATTATTTTTTTTTAATTTTCAAAATTTTTTTTTTAAAAATAAAAATTAATGTGGACTTAAGTACACACATTAATAAAATCTTTTTTTTTACCATAAAATGTTAGGTGGGTTAGAGTTAGAGAGATTTTTTTTTTACCATAAGATCTGTTTGTACCCCTGGCTGCTTTGAATAGCTGCTTGTTTTTGCTACTATGCAATGTTTTTGTAAGTTGAACAAAGGTCACTTGTTCATCAGAAATTATCTAAGCATTCTAATTTTTAATCGCAAGAGATGCATATATGGGGCTTGTTAGATTAGATTTAGACTGATTGTAGTAAATAGGTTGTTGAAACAAGTTTACTAAACAAAATCCTTTTTCATTTCTTCCTTTTTTGGGATAAAAGGTTCACCAGAAATAGTGAGATTCAATCTTTGTCTTTTAATGTTTCCCGATTGATTTCTGAACCTGCTAAGGAAGATAACTATTTTGGAGGAGTAAAATTTAGGTACAGTTCTCTATGTACTAAACCTTAGGTTCCTCAAGTAGATTCAATTATGTGTTTGTATTGGCCAATAAACCACATGGTTAAATTCAATTGTCCTTGGGAGAGGATGATTGTATGACACTATCACACTGCATTGGTCAATACATTTGTGTCTTGGAATATGATTTAGGAACCCAAAGTACAAGACTATACCTAGGTTTTGTCACTTTTGGAATGCACTTAGATGAGTTAGATCTGCATATCCAATGTTTGAATTCATTCTAGTATCTTTGATGTAGTCTGAGATTCCAAAGTTCTTATGCATATACAATGCCAGCTAGCTAAGAACTTGTTTAATTGTCCTACAAAATATTTCTCTCAAATCCATAAAAGTGACAATTCTGTGTACTAGATACGACCTTTATAACTAGCAATACAATCTCAGAAATTTTGCACTAAAAAGAGAAAATGAGTAGGATATCAACCAAAAGAGTAAAGGCAAACGAGAAAAGTTTTACTAACCGGGTGTGTCAATCTCTGGAACCACTCTAACCCCATGCTCCAAGCCAAACTGCACAATTCTGTTGACATCATAAGGAGTGTACAGCATGTCAGGACCATATGACCCCTTAGCTGCCAAATCAGGCTCAGACGGCACCAAAAGTGGGAAAGAGTGTGAGTCAGTGATGTGCCAATGAAACACATTCATCTTATTCACACTTATAGCCCCAATGGTCCTCAGTATATCCTCAACTGGGTAGTAATTCCTTGAAGTATCCAACAAAACCCCTCTGTGAGCAAAAAGTGGTGCATCCCATATATACAACCCCACAGCTACAAGTAAAGGGTCACCCCAAACGAGCTGAGAAAAAGTCTCAAGGCCTCTCATGGCACCCCACACAGTCTCTGCAGTCAAATTAGCAGGACCCCATGTGGGAATAGTGAGTGTATAGGACTCATTCACGTTGTGGTGAAGTGGGGCAGTGAGGTCTGAGACAGAGACCAAAAGGGTCTGTAAAGGAGGGGTGGAGGTGGTAAAGTTGAGAGTGGGAGGGACTAAGGGAATGTGGTGCTCGGTTTGAATGAGATTGAGGTAGCGCTTGATGGCGGAGGAGAGGTGTATATGTATTTGGTTGGGAGTTGAAATGGTGAAGGTGGGAGAGAGGAGAGTGGCTTGTGGTTGTGGCCATGAAAAAGTTCGTGGCTTTGGCCATACTTGGATTGTAGATTCAACTGTTGAGATTGGGACAGACAACACTGCTAATCCTGTAGAGATTATGAGAATGGAAATGAAGAAGGGAAGAAGCATGTTTCCTCTGTTCACAATAGGTGAGGTGGGGAGACTTTTTGAGCACTTTGAAAACAGTGATTGACATGGTTTTCTTTGTGACACGTTGCTTTAGACTAAGTTTAAAGTTTGAGCAATTCTAACCCATGTAAAAATGACACAATTTTTGTTACAATTATTTTATGGGATAGGCTGTAATTGGTCATTTGTCAGTTTTATATTGATTTACAATTTTTTTTCACTGCTCACAAATTTTAAAGTGAATAATTGTGATAAAAATTATGATGTATGCTATGTTCATGGAATTTTTTTTTAAAGTCTTTGTTAATTATATGTGTTGCTTTTTTTTGTTGGTTATGAGTTTTGGTTGGTTATTGTTTGGGACTTTGCTTTTGCGCTACTACTGATGGACTTTTTCTTGGCTGGAGCCTAATAAAAGAAATAATATTGAATGAGTACAATTTAAGATCTACTTTGTTCAGTCAAGTCAATTTACCTCTTGACAGGTAATCTTTATTATCAGTAGAAAACTTAGATATCCAGTTTGTATTTAATATAGGATGAAGAAGATAAGACCAGTTGTATTGTGAATTTTGGATATATTGGATCACTTTTGGGGTCAAGGGATTGAAAAGAAATTGACAAAATGGTCCTTTCTGTTCATTATAAATTGTTCTGGTTTGTAGAGTCTTGCTAGTTTAATGCATTAATTTTTTTTTTTTTTTCTCTTTTTTCTGATAAATTACACTTTTAGTCCCTCAAATATTGTTTATTTTCGATTTTGGTCCATTATTTTCAAATATTTAAAATGTAATAATTTGGTCACCCCAATCTATTTTTATATTTAAGTGACCACAGTTTTTTTTTTTTTTGAGAATCAAGTGACCGCAACTTGAAGCTTTTTTTAATGCCATTTTTATATTTGGGTCCATCACTTTCTCATATTTTCTTTATTTTCGTGTGGACTAAATCTATTAATTTTTTTTAATGGGATTTTTGAAGGAACATGGTATGAAAGCAAAGAGTATGACCTATTTGAGCTTAGCTATGGGCCCAAGAGGTGGAGTTGTCTAGTGGGCTTGAAACTCTTGCAAAAGCCACGAGTCCATAGGAAAATTTGAATAATTTGTTGTATTTACCAAAAAAAAAGTATATTTTTTCTGTATGTCCCTAAAATTTCAGCCTAATCATCTCAAGCTATGAAAAGCTATTGAACCACATTTAATGATAAATAACAAGAAATCTCAAATTTAGCAGGTTTTTAAGCAATCATTTCCCCTAAAAAGGCTCAGAAACGTTTATATTAGCTAATCAGATTATCTAAATTCGATAGCAAATTAGACTAATGTATTATCAAAAAAAAAACCTATTGCTCAAGGTTTGCCATTGCAAGAATCTAGCAACCAAAATTTCAATTATTATCTAAAGATAATATTAGACATTTCTCTCTTCTACTACAAAACCATGTCCCTAGCAAGCTTTATTTAGACTTCATTTACCTCACCAAGCACGTTTATATTTCTTAATTATGCCAAACCCTGTGATTATTAGATTCAAAAAATTTTAAAAGGGGTTCTATGTGTGTGGACTAAAGCAGAGTATTAAAAGGCCCAAATACAAATCTTTAGATTTAGGAACTTAACTTGAAATCAAAGGGCCCAAATCTTGCCATTTAGTTTGAATTTTGGAAGATAAATTTTGGGAAGCAGTTTTTTTTTTTTTTTTTTTTTTTTGAGCTGGCTTTGGAATTAATTGACATTTATAAACTCATCCACTTAAATTCATTTTGTTTTTTTCATTTTATTTTTTTTATTTCCTCTTGGAAGAAAAAAAGAAAAAGAAAAACAAAGAAAGTCACTTGACAAATGTTGCATTGTCATATTCATTCACATATTTATTCTTGGTTCCGAGTTAAATAAGCGATTTGCAAAACAAGTTCCTACAGCAAGAGAATGTTCTTTCCACGCAACAAATGTTTTACTAGCAAACCTATCTCTCATAAACAATCTCTATTTATAAAGGCAAATAGATAATGATGATTTAATAAGCCCTTTCCAATAATATAAACTTTAAACGCAATAAAAACACTACCATAGAACAGACAAAAAGATCTGCTTTGCTAAAAAGAGGAAAAGCTCTTCTCATCTAAAAAAAATGAAAAGCTAAATACAGCATATAGATTATAGATTAGAATACACTCTCAGTACTGGAAGTATTACACAATATAGAATATTGCATCATGAAAAATCTAAAAGAAAGGAGATCTAAAGGGAATCCCCTTTAATGATGATTTAATAAGTAGAAATTTCTACTTCTTTTGCAATTTGATTGATTAGGTTCATGTTCATGTTCATGTTTATCTCTCCTATTTTTTGTCAAAATGGTGTTAGGACATATGTGATTTGATGTTAGGAACATATGTCAAATATAGAATTGGCTAATCTTTTGACAAAATGTACTTTTCTTGTAATTGAGTAAATTTAGGATGTGTTTAATACTTCAAAGAACGAGAGTTCAAGTCTAGTATTGAAACCATGCAAATCTGTCCAAGAAACAAATGAAGAAGGGCTGTTCATTAAAGTTGGACAGATTCCTGACAGATAGCTATCTATCGAGGTCTCGATAGCTGCTTGACAGATACTATCTATCAAGAATTACGAAATCAGAATTTTCAGATCTGATTTTCAGCCCATGCTGACATGTATGTGTAGGGTTTCTTTTTTCACAATCCTAGACATATATAAGACTTATTTTAAAGACTGTCACATAAGAGTATACAAGGAAAATACACACAAAATGTGACCAATGCCTTATTCTCTCTGAAAGAAGTTACTGCGTCTTTGCGCCTTAGAGTTTTGTAACCAAGTGCTTCTTGATCTTCATTGTTGATAAAGTGAAGAACTTTACAGTCAACATCTTCCTCAAGTTGGTGTGTTAGTCACGTACTGGGAGCCATGCATCTTTGGTTAGTCACGTACTTGGGTTCGTGCATCGAATTTGTTAGTCACATACTGTGAGTCGTGCATTGAAAATGAGAGATTATCACTACAGAACAAGTCCAATTGGGTATTGGGGTAAGGGTTCAATTGTAAGTTGGTATAAGGTACTGAAATTCCTTTACTTATAACCGCTTATTGTGATAATAGTGGATTCTTGAGAGTGGTGACCTTAAAATTACTCGGTGGAGTTTTTGCCTTGAAGGTTTTCCCCATTCGTAAACAAATAACTTTGTCAACTTTATTTTCCATTGAATTTTAAATTAGTTGGTGATTTATTTGTGCTATCACGCTATTGCATATTAATTGAATTAATTAATTAACTTGGCTAAATTAATTGGTTAATTCATCACAAGAAGTCAATACATTCTTGGCCTATCAAATGCTACCTCAGGGGAAGGATCTACTTTTGTTCTCACCATATCTTTCACTTGTAATAATCAAATTAATTTTTTTACGTCAAAAAAATATTTTAAAAAATCAAATTAAAACATTCATAAATAGAATATATATTGAGAAAAAAAAAATTATATATCTTATTTTGCATGCGATTGAACCGAACTTGAATGAATCTCTTTCCTCAGTTTTAAATTTTTCTAAATGATCTATTAGTTCATATCCATAAACTTGATACTTGTAAGTAGCATTAGCTCGACATTCATTCAATTTATTTTTTGAGTGAATGAAAATTATTTTTTTGAAATTAAAAGTGAAATAGTGTATATGGGGATGAAAGCGCATAATCGTCCACTGGACCTTGGGCCTTATCTTGAATGTGATGTGTTCGAGGAGGAGTAAGTAATTAATAGAAGCCCCAGGTCTAGGATTATAACAAATGGCGTGGAGGAGGATGTGTCCGAGGAGAATCTCATTCTCAGCCATGTACGTTAGTAATTTAGGTGGCCTTTCGGAGGATTTTCTCGACAAAGAAGATCCTCACACACATGCAGAAGAGATAAGAATTTAGAAATATCAAAGGGAAACGCTACTGCCTCCGTATTAAATGCACTACAACTACTTTCCTGGCCGCATTTATGTGGAGAAGACCCCTGAATAGTGTTTCCTTGATCACCGCAACTCACAAGGAAGCCAGAGAAGGTAGCTGATGGGACAGGTACTCAAGTGGCTAATTGGGTTATTGACAAGTGTAGGGCAAAGATTGCCTGAAAGAGGCTATATATAATAGGAGAGGTTCCCAAGTGAAGGGGGGGGTGGGGGGGGGGGGGGGGGAGGAAAAAACGAGAATTGTAGCAAAAGTGGTACTTGTAAGCATTAATATTGACTTATACAAAGAATGTCCTCCTCGGACCAAACATTGATCCAGTATTGCATGTACAGTTCTTACATGATTGTTAATGAAAGCCACTTTAGTCGTTAGTATCGTTGTTTGAACCCAGCTTTTTGACCCATTTTCTACAAATCTATTGTATTGGGCTCACTGGACCATCACCCAATTCTTTTTGGGCTTAGGTATCAAATTGTGACCCTACAGTGTATATTGGAGACATCTATAAATTTCCTAATTTTACTAATTCGAAGCGCTCTTTTACGTGAAGCTTTAGGAACCTAAAACAAAAAAAAAAATAGTAAGATTATTTATGACTACAAAAAATTTATATATATATATATATATACTTTTTTTTTAATAAAAACATAATTAATATAAAATAAAATAAATAAACCTTACTTGGAGAAACTTGTGATCTTTATGCCTACTATTTTTGTAACTTGGACAAAATACTTTGCTTTGGTTGTAGACTCGATAGAAGCAAGTAGAGCATCTACTTTCGTGTTTGTCACAACAAACATTGAATGTGAATCAATTAATATATATATATATATATATATATAAAAGTAGAGATCTCATGTTAGAGAGCATGTAGTTGTGCTAACTGGTGCATTCTTTGAAGTTCTTTTTATTTAGGCTTCTACTTTAAAGAGTTTGCATTTATATCAAACTAGCTTGTAATCTCATGCATATGCATAGATACACTTAAAGACATATAATAAGATGCATAATATAATTTCTATATATATAATTTAAATACTATCGATAGTCATTTTTATATTTTGTTAACTCTTTTACTCTTCAATTATTATTTTTAAAGAGTGTACAAATAATTAAGCTATGTTTCCTTTAATATAAAAATGAATAATGAAAAGTGTACAAATAATTAAGCTATGTTTCCTTATATACACTAACAGAGGCGGGAAAGCTTAAAACAGAACTAATTAACTCCCCTACTCTAATGGATTTTCAACTGCACCATTGGATGCTTGACACCTGGTCTTGCTATAACTGATTTTGACTTGCTTCACTCACATGATCTACATGTGCCTTCATTAAACAATACATTGCTGTTTTCCTTAAGTTCTTGTTCAACTGCCTCAATCTCAAAAATATAAATATTTTTTTAATTATTTTTTATATTTATGAATTCAAATACTTACATAAAGAGAAATTAATTCAAATTATAAATGGTGTTTTTTTTTTTTTTTTTTTTTTTTGAGGAAACAATAATACTGATTAGAATATACAAATACAAATTAGAAATAAATGCATTTATAATTTTCATAGCATATAAATATATAATAAAGATGTGGCAACCGAATCATGCTGCAAGTAATTTGACATGTACGTGGTTATGAACGAATTGTGACTTACCAATTACCGTAGCCACATGTTAAGTGTTAGGTAAGGTTGGGAATGAATGGGCTAGTTTTTTGGTTTGGAAGAGAAGGCTATAAGCCAGGCCCAGGAGATAACGTCTTAAAAATAAGATGATTTATGAATAGATACTTCTATTGGGCCCAACTAAACTCAAATCCAAATCAATGAGCCCAATCTATCTATTCAGTGTAAAATTACTATGTGTATTTACTTTGAGTTTGCATTTTGGAAGATAAATTTTGGGAAGCTGTTTTTTTTTCATAAAGAATCCTTTTTGAGGTGACTTTGGAATTAATTTACATTTATAAATTATAGGATAAAATAAATTACTATGTGTATTTACTTTGAGTTTGCATTTTGGAAGATAAATTTTGGGAAGCTGTTTTTTTTTCATAAAGAATCCTTTTTGAGGTGACTTTGGAATTAATTTAGATTTATAAATTATAGGATAAAATTTAGCTACAAAATTGATTGTAACTTAGGCTATAACCTTACTTAATATCTTTTTATTGAAGGTGAATTTTGACAAATTCACCGTTAGATTACATCTTTTTCTTATATCTTCCGTGCTTGCAAAATTTTTAGAAAATTAAAAATCAATAGCTATGTCATCAATAAATTGTTAAAATTGCAAGTTTTTGTAGTTCAAAATTATATATAAAATATAAGTATATAGATCATATATAAATAATATTTGATTGACACAAAATCTGACATGTATATTAAAAGCGTAAAGAACATGCAATTCAACGTTTAGATTTTCAAAATATATAATAATATTTATTTTATTGAGTAAGGTTTAGCTAAGGCTACAACCAATTTTATAGCTAAACTTTGTCATAAACTATATTATTGCCAAAGCTATATCTCATAATTAAACAATCTTTTTTTAGAAAAGGTGAATAAATAATCTTTTTTTTTTTTTTTTTCGTTTTGGATTTATGCTTAATTAAAAAAAAAAAAGTCTCATGATTTTCTGAATGAAATCAATAGAATTATTTTTTTCTTGAGAAAAGAAATCTATTAAAATTTATTGCTAAAAATATGAAATTACAAAGTATATATTGGCATAGGCCAAGAGAGCATTACAAATTTATAGCTAAAGAACCATGATCTAATAAGCCCTTATCTAACTTTAAACATAATAAAAAGCCCGTTTGCTAAAATCTTTAGAGTTTAGACGTTCTCACTGGGAACATTACATAATATAGAATACATCATCATGAAAATTCTAAAAGAGAGGAGATCTAAAGGGTGTCCCTTTTCTTCTTCTTTTGCGATTTGATTGATGAAATTCATCACTCCTATTACTTGCCAAAAAAGGCACTTCACAAGAAGGATCTACTATTGATATCACACGAAATTCATCACTCCAATTACTTGTCAAACATGGCACTTCATAGTAAGGATCTACTCTTGATATCACTGTATCTTTCACCTATAATCAAATTATCGTTCTAGTGAGAAACCTATATTCAAACAAATCAAATAAAACATTAACAAATAGTATGCTGAAAAAAAAAAGTTAAAAAATAAAATTCTTACTTTGCATGCAATTGAACAGAACATGAATGAAGCTCTTTGTTTATCGGTATAAAGATTGGATATATCCAATAGTTCATATCCACATACTTGACACTTGTAAGGTGCATTAGCCCGATATTCATTTGTTTTATTTCTTGTTTGAAGAAAAACTATTTTTTCGTGGTTAACCTTCATTATTGACAAAAAAAAAAAAAAAAAACCAACTTACTTGGAGAACTTTGTGTTTGTGACCTTCAGCATCATGCTTGTTTTTGCAACGTTCACAAAATATTTTGTTCTTTTCGCAGTCTCTACAGAAGAAATTACAGAACGTATCTTTGAGACCGTGTCTGTATCTTTGAGACCGTGTTTGTCACAAGAACAAGGCTCACAGAATTCAGAATTTAAGAAAACGCCTTTTACATATATTGATGCTTTTGCGTTGAAACTATTAACTCAGACTCGATCTCTTTTTTAATGCTAAAATAAAACACCTTAACAAAATAATCTATCTAGCTTATTGTTTTTGTTAATGAAATAATTGTTCCCTCAGCCTAACTTGTTTTTTATACTACATTTGTTATTTCGAGTTCGAAGAGGAATACTAGACTGAGTACCAATAGGAATAGGATAGAAATAAATCCTATTCCGACTAGGGCTCTAATTATGAAAGATTGAAAGGTTTTTTTTTTTTTTTTTTGGTTAAGGATTGAAAGGGTTTTGGTTTATTGGTGCGACTTTTTATTTATATATTGTACATACACACATCCTCATTCTCTAAAATAAATAAATAAATAAATATAAAACTATATATAAACACATCGTTTAGGGTCATCCCTATATTCCTAATTTTTTACATACCTTTTTATTTTCATTTTTAATTTTTACATTGGGTCGGTGAGAGAGCAACCAACGGAAATAGAAAATAGATGTAAAGCAATGAGAGAAAAAGAGAGGAAAAAGTTAGGTTGATTTAACGGAGCATAGTGTCAAACTTTTTGTTGACCCCTCTTGTTGCTACATAAGCTTTAAAGTTTTATATAAATATAAATATAAATAAATAAATAAATAAATATATATATATATATATATATATATATAAGGTAAATTGCAAATTACACTTCTAAAATTTGAGAATGTTTGAATTTTATACTAAAATTTTAGAATTTGGATTTTACCCCCTAAAGTTTGGAATGTTTAGATTTTACACTATGATATTTCAGAATTTGGATTTTACTTCCATAAAATTTAGAGTGTTAAATCTAGGGGCAAAGTTTTGAGTGAGGAGAAACGCAGCAGACGGCCTTTAATAGGTTGCAGCAAATTATGATGAATCTTCCTACAGTGTAGGCGCCAATCCATAAAAGGCCACTGCTACTTTACTTAGCCACTAACTTGTATGCCATAGGTGCATTGATTGCCTAAGAGGATGGAAGTGGCATGGAGCAGTCAGTCTTTACACCAGTCGTGCCTTGAAGGATGCGGAGACTCACTACCCAAGGGCAGAAAGAACATGTGTGGCCATAATATATGCTTCACAAAAGCTACACCATTACTTTCTGGCTTACGAGGTGTGGCTGATGACTAAGTCTCATGCAATCAAAGCTTTTTGCGGCAGCCAATTCTTTTTAGAAGGATATCTCAATGGTTACTACAGTTGTCATAGTATAATTTGAAAGCGGGAACGCCTAAAGCAGTGAAGAGCCAGGCTATAGTAGACTTGTTGGTACTATTCCCTAGAGAGGAGGAATTCTTGCTGGACGATGAGGTCCTAGGGGAGGTGGCCATGGCAGAAGAAGTCAGAGAGCAGTGGGTAATGAAGTTTGATGGATCCTCGACGGCCCACTCAGGAGGCGTGGAAATAGTTCTATATCATAAGGAGGATGAGGCTGTGGTACTCTCATTCAAATTGGAATTCCCCTACTCAAACAATATTGCAAAATATGAGGCTTATCTCATTAGGCTAGCCACGACCCTTGAAATGGGGCCTAAGCATTTAAAAGTGATGGGCGGTTCGAACTTAGTAGTCTACCAGACCAAAGAGAGCTTCTTTTTGAAGGAACTCAGCTTAGCCCTGTATAGAATGATGGCCTAAAAGATGGAGGACAATTTTTTTAACATTTGAGATAGAGCACGCTCTAAGGAGCAAAAACTGGTACGCAGATGCGCTAGTCGTTAGGGTCACAAATAGTTTTTGAAAGAAGCAGCACCAGGATAGAAGTCAGCAAACGAAAATAGTCCATTATTGAAGTACTGAAGGAGAGGTTCCAAGAAGAAGAATGCGAAGAAGATTTGAGGATTCCTATAAGGGAAGCGCTGATAAGAGAAGGGGACATGGTAGAATTGAAGGCGTTGAAAGACTATGCCCTGGTAAAAGGAGAACTGTATCGCTGGATGCCAGGTGCGGTCTTGTTGAGATGTGTGGGGCAAGAGGAAGTCAAAAGAAAGTTGAAAGAAGTGCATGACAGAACTTGTGGGTTCTGCGGAGAAGTCAGTCTTTACCGCAGACTACAAAGGGCAGGTTTTTATTGGCTAAGTATGGGTAAGGATGCAGACCAAGTCCAAACCCAATGTGAGGCCTGTTAGCTTGCAGTAGATAGAGAGGAAAGCTATGCTGTATTCGTCAGCAAAGACTAGAGGAGCCTATTCGTGGAGTACCTGATAGAAGCTATCTTGCCACAGAAGTACAGTGAAGGATACAAGTTTAAGAGATTGGTAATATGTTACTTTTTGCATGACGGAGTCCTTTTCAAGAAAGGGTATGATGGGGACCCATTACGATGTTTGGGTCATGAGGAAGCAAGTGAGATGATAAAGGAAGTACACGCAGAAGAGTGTAGGGAGCACCAAGGGAAGAAAAAGTTATACAGATGCCTGCTACAGATGGGTTATTATTGGCCCACCATGAAGAGGGACAGTAGAATTTGTGAAGAGGTGTCGCAGTTGCTAAGTACAAGCCAACTTGATTCGCACTCACCCACAGAACTTACACAGCATGGTCACCCCATGGCCCTTCCACACTTGGGGGCATGATTTGGTCAGACTAGTTAATCCACCGTCATGTGGTTGCAGAGTATTTCACCAAGTGGGCAAAAACAATATCTCTCCGTAAAGCCACGGGAGGAGCAGTGGCGAACTTTATTAAGGAGAACATAATTGCTAGGTTTAGAGTGCTCCATAGGATCATCAGTGGCAATGGCACACCCTTTGTCAATAGCAATATAAGAAAAATGCTAGAGTTCTACCAGGTCAAGCACCAGTAGTCATCACCCTATTATCCTCAAGGGAATGGGCAGGCAGAGGTGACAAACAAGACCCTTATAAAGATCATCAACAAAATGAGCTAAGAATATACGGGAGTATGGGCAATGCACCTGCCAAATGCCCTTTGGGCTTATAGAAATTCACCGAAGTCAGCCATAGGGTTTTCACCCTTTTACTTAGTCTAATGACTCTTTCCTTAAGGGTCATGTAGATGCGGAAAAAGGAAAAGGAGAAGGAAGTCTTTGCGGTAGAAAGGTGTGAAGACCTAGAGGGCTTGACGAAAAAAGGGAAAAGGCCCAAGAGTGCAGCCGTAGGTATAGATAAAAGATGACTAAGGCCTATGGCAGGATGACTATGGAAAGAGTGTTTGCAGAAGGACAACTCGTTCTAACGGCAGCGGACCACGTAAGGCAAGGTATGGCAGGACCATCTAAGTTCTCACCAAATATGAGGGACCCCTTGTGATAAGAGAAGCACATTTAAGTGGGTATTATCGTTTGGCCCAGATGGATGGCAAAAATCTGATGGATCCTATCAATGGCAAGTGGCTAAAACGATACTATGCTTAAAAGAAAATCATGTAGTTATTCCTTTTGTTTAATTAGTTCTATGTTTTCTTTCCTTCAAGTGACTATGTCATAAGGCAATATTGAAACATGCTTTTATTAGAATGTAATGAAAAAGTATGAAGTATTAGAAAAGCATATTGTATTTCAGTCATAGTAATAGCAAAAGCAATAGCAAATGTAGCATCATAGTTTACAAACCCAAACTATAGCAGTCATGTCAGACTTGCCAAATAAGTACTGTAGAAAATGTAAAATGTACTAGATAGGGGAATAAGGGAAAGGAAACAAAAGGGAAACTACATAATCAACAAAGTTCAGAAATAAGAATCTGATCTCCAAAGCGATTGGATCCACCAACACTAGAAAGAAGGCGCTTAAGATGTCCCTTCAAGTCCGCCACCTCCTTCCTCAAAGCCCCAATGTGTGTATCAATAGCATCCATAGTAGGCTGAACCTTCTTCATGAAGAAGGCTCGGGTAATCTCACACAGATGGTCCAATATGAACTCTATAGCAAAGCCCACTCTGATCAGCTCCTGTATCGCAACCCTCCACTACAAGATCCTCTCAGTAGAAATGGTATTGATGAAGTTATGCTCAATGTCATTCATCACTATCCCTAACAGACTCAAGAAATGCTTTCTCTCGGAACGGCTAAGGAGGAATCCCTGCATGAAGTCCCCACAACTCCTATAGACTGCCTCTAAGTGAGAAGCACATTCCCCATGAACTCTGAAGCCATGAAAACCCCACCAAGTGAATTTAAGTTCACCACTCCCGAGAATCTACTATTATCAAAACAAGCGGTTATAAGTAAAAGGAATCCCAGTACCTAATACCAACCAACAGTTGAATCCTTACCCCAATATCCAATTGGACTTGTAATGTAGTGACAATCTCTCCTTTCAATGCGCGGCTCCCAGTATGTGACTAACCAATTGATGCACGGATCCAAGTATGTGACTAACACACCAACTTGAGGAAGATGTTGGCTGCACAGTTCTTCAGTTTATCTAGTGATCAAGATCAAGAAGCTTCTTGGTTACAAAACCCTTGTCGTAAAGACGCAGCAGCTTCTACAAGGAATACAATGAACTAGGGCAAATTCTGTCTCCGGTCACAATTTGCAGGCATAATCAATTTGCATTGAGTTGCATCACTTTGCATCACCTTTAACGGCCCATAAAATAATCCTTATATATGTTTAGGGTTGTGAGAAAAGAAACCCTACACAAATACACATGGATATGCGTGAAATCGGATCTGAAAATCTGAATTTCGTAATTCTCGACAGATACAGCTTCTGTCGAGCTGCTGTCGAGCATTGGCATTAAACCTCAATGGATATAGATTGTTGAGCTATTTGTCGAGCTTTAATGAACATCACTTCTTCACTTGTTTCTTGGACAGATTTGCATGGCTTTAATACTAAATTTGAACTCTTCTTCCTTGAAGTAATAAACTCATCATAGATCTACCTAATTACAAGTAAAGTGTGTTTTGTCAAAAGATTAGCCAATTTACATAACATATGCGTCTAACAATATCCACATATATCCTAACACTCTTGGTAATTATTATGTGTCTATAAGAATGTTTAGTTTGCACCCACGATGAATCTAGGATTTTAGTTTAAGGCCCAAGAAATGTCAAGATAAAGAGGTTGAAAAAAAATTAATTCAAAAAAATTTCATTAATATAAGTAAAACGTACTTAATTAATTAAAAGAAGTTACTTATGTTGTATATATAGGTATATACAAAGATAGGTTGTAATAATGATGTTTGAGTTTGGAGAATATGGTTTCATAAAGTGAAAATTCAAGTTCTGGAATTTTCTAAGTGAAAATCCAAAAATCAGAATTTTTTGAAATTTTTTGGAATTTTCTGCAGGATTTTCTGGTGATTATTCAGAAAGGTTGAAGAGGTTTCAATCTTTGTTAACCATTTTATGAAAAAAATAACTAACTCTTCATATGTGTCTTTTCATGAAACATAACCCTATGTGTATAAATAGAGGCTTATGTTCACTTGAAAAAATAACGAATTCTCCATACGTGCCTTTTTATGAAGTATAACCCTATGAGTATAAATAGAGGCTTATGTTCACTTGAAACACAACATCTTGGTCACTTGAAACTCCAAAAAATAGTAAATTTAAGAGAAACACAAGAAATCCTGTGGTCATTATCCAGAATTGCTATTTGTAGAACCCAACATCTTGATTGTATCATGGAGACAAATTTGCAATAACCCTTTAGTAACAAAAGTGTGGGGGGCAAATATTGTCTAAGAAAGACGATATAGTGCCTCCAAATTATCTATTTTCTGTTTGTCTTTTGTGTTAATCTTGTTCTTCCATTATTACTTTGTGTAATATCCCAACAATTTAAACATATAAAATATACTTGACATCATGAACAAATGTTTATTCATAGAAGCATCAATGATTATTTCTAACTATTCAAAAATAGAGTTATTAACAATTTTTTAAAAGAATATAATATTGGAAAAGAATAAAAAATAAAATGACAATAACAATGACAAATTCAGACACTGTTTGGAAGCAAATGAAAGTTTCAATTTATTTTAGTTTTGAACTTCTTTTTGGTATTGTTTATAGGTCTTGTTACACTTTTTGGTATTATTCATAGGTCATATTATACTATTCAACTAGCTTTTAACTTTTTTTTTCCCTACACTTTCAGTAAAAAGTTTTTAATTTTAACTAAATAAACAGTTTCCAAAGGGACCTTCAATTTGGCACTGGAATGTTGTAATCTTACCGGGCAAGAGAAGCACCCAAAATTGCATGACATGCACCCTACAATAGGGCGTCCTTCAGATTCAGGTAATCTTTGCTTCTGTGATTGAATGACTATTGAATTGGACACATCTTTAAAAAGGCACAAAATTTAAGATGTTTTACCTTGACAAGTTGTTTAAGTGTCTATGGGATGACCACAACATTATGATATCATGTAGCCCAACATTTCATATGTTTTTCATGATATATCACAAAATTTAGACACAATTATTTACATGCAACATACTATATATAGGGACTGGGTTTGAGCACTTTTTCCTTTTGGATGAGTGGACTTAAGCCCAGTTAGCCCAATACAATGAATTTGTAGAGAGTGAGTAGAAGGACTAGACATTAGAGAATGGTACAATGGTTAGGGTGGGTTTGCAAGACCTTCAAACGAGGTTTAGCCAGGTTTCTAAGAGAAAGTTCGTCCTAGGCCCAATTCGAGGAACTTTTCTCTGACTATTAATGAATGGGAGTTGTTCCCAAACTTCTCTGGCCCCTTTTCTATGAGGGGTTCATCCTATTATATAGTCCTCTTCTGTTGATCTCTGCCTTCCACTTGTTGATCATCCGTGCCTATACCTGAGGGCCTGTCCCATCAGCCGCCTTCCCAAACCTTCTGTTAGTTGCTGGAACCAAGGCAGCACTGTTTAGAGGTCATTTCTCCATTAATGTGGCCAGAATGTCAGCTGCGGGCATTTAATATGGGGGTGGCACCTTCTCCCTGGATTGCTCCTCCTTCGTGCCCCCATTGCCGACCCAGGGTACCTATCCTTTTCCTTGGGGCGCTCTAGGAGGCTGCCTTTGATGGTGTGCCGATCCTCTCTTCTTCAATCTCGGCTGGTCAAGGACATGATCATCCTCGGCGATGTTCCTTATCAGTTTGGGCCTTCCTTGTTCATCCTCGGACGCTGCATTGTTCTCGGCATGGGCCTTGGGCTTGATATGAAATAGGCTGTGGTTGCCAGATTCTCAGGCCCCACACTATATATATAACAAGTGTATATTTTAATGCACATTCCATTATTCCAACTAATAATTAAATACTTGATAGTTGATACATTTTAAATTGCATCCTTAAAAGGTAGTTGTTAACAAATATCTAGAATATATATAAAATTTGTTTTATGTATGTGAATCACATGTTATTTGCATAATGTAACAAAACTACATCCTTTCCTCACAATGCAAATTTTCATGTGTTTATCAATTTCCTTTTTAATCTATAAATGCTTTGGACTTATTTTGGCTCATTTTATTTATTGTTTATAAATTATGGATTGTATTTGTCGCGATGGGACTAATTTTTGAATGGTTGATAATTACAACAATGAGGGGAGAATATTCAAATACAAATTCTTCTTTATAATGAGGGAGGAATATTCAAACTCCAATTCTTCTATTTAAGGAAAACAAGTTGTCAAATATTTGTTCAACATTTATTTAGCAAATGATATGCTATAGGGTAAAATATATATAACGAGTGTATATTTTAATGCACATTCCATTATTCCAACTAATAATTAAATACTTTATAGTTGATACATTTTAAATTGCATCCTTAAAAGGTAGTTGTTAACAAATATCTAGAATATATATAAAATTTGTTTTATGTATGTGAATCACATGTTATTTGCATAATGTAACAAAACTACATCCTTTCCTCACAATGCAAATTTTCATGTGTTTATCAATTTCCTTTTTAATCTATAAATGCTTTGGAATTATTTTGGCTCATTTTATTTATTGTTTATAAATTATGGATTGTATTTGTCGTGATGGGACTAATTTTTGAATGGTTGATAATTACAACAATGAGGGGAGAATATTCAAATACCAATTCTTCTTTACAATGAAGGAGGAATATTCAAACTCCAATTCTCCTATTTAAGGAAAACAAGTTGTCAAATATTTGTTCAAAATTTATTTAGCAAATGATATGCTATAGGGTAAAAGTATATAGGGGAAGATATTCTAGAAAGCTACTGTAGCCAACCTCCTCTAAAATATGGGTTACTTCTTTCTTTTCTTTTTTTTTTTTTTTTTTTTTTTTTTTTTTTTTTTTCCTGAAAATCAATTCTATTTCGTCTCATGCTAACCTGGATAAGAAAAGTTAAGAATATTCTAACTCATTTTTAAGGTCGCTATCAATTATAAAAAAATGTTATGAAAATCTTAGGAACATAGCAATGCTGTGAAAATATTATGAATCCAGTAGCACTTTCCTTTTTAAAATCATAAAATATAAATATACCAAAAAAAATACTAAATAAAAAGGTACTTAAAAAAGGCAAACAAAAATAGGTGAACGGAAACTATAAAAGAAAGGCCCTAGCAAAAGTGAAATTGAGGAAAACTTTGGGAATTTTTTATTGAAACCCAATCTTTCTTCCATGATATAGAAACCTGGTAGTTGATCAAAAAAATAAAAAAGAAGCTAAGATGGCCTTCTTATTCCCAATTAATTTAGCAAAATTTGCTTCTTTTGTGATCACATTATTGGTTATTGTGGTAGCTGGAGATTGTATTTGTGTTATATGTAGAATGTCACCATGTCCTAAAGCAAATCCACCCTTGCCCGTTGAAATTGTTTTTAAGCTACTCGCTCCATTACCAATTTGGCCATCAGGTTATATCTCTCAATATCATCTTTATAATATTGATTCCATTAACCATTTTCAAAATTTTGAGACTAAAATTTGATTGGTGTTGTATATTCTTTTAGGCCGTGTTTATTACACGCTAAAATTGTGGGTCTAACTCACTGTTTCGAAATTAAACTCATGATTTTAATGCGTTATTTATCACTTGCATGTAAACACAAGCTAGTGTGTAATAAGTCTGACCCTATATTCTTTTTTGTTGGAACACAATATATTGCATATAACAACAATAGTAAGTCTTAGTCTTAAAATTGTGAGAACGGTTTAGTAAGTGTGGGCAACATGTGCAATTTTTGTTAACATTTTTTTTTGGTGTTCTATGTTATAATAGGAACAGGATTTGCAACTAGGTTTCTGAGTCTTAGAGATTTAATAGTGTCAGAAGCAACAGATTTCGAAGTAGTTTAGAGGACTCGTTCAGGTGGTCCAGACAACCTTGGAGCAACATTCTTTGAACCCTCAACAACTGATGATACAACACAAGGATACAAGGTGCTAGGTTACTATAGCCAACCCAACAACAAGCCCTTCACTGGATGATCTGTCCTAGCCTTCGATAGGTATTTACGTGGAAATGTAAAGGCTCCGGTGGATTACAATTATGAGTGGAGCAACATGTATTCATCAAATATCGATCAAGATGGGTTTGGCTATGTCTGGTGGTCAACATGCCCAGATGGTTACAAAGCCTTAGGGCTTGTTGTCACAAACGCAACTCAGAAGCCATCCCTAGATAAAATAAGTTGTGTTAAAGCTAAGCTCACTAAGCAATGTGAGCATTTCAACTGGATTTGGGGTGCTGAAGGTATCAATGTTTAACTACAAGGCCCAGCACTAGAGGGACCCAAGCTATGGGAGTTCATTTCGGTTCATTTGTAGCCCAAGTTGGTGGGGTTATGTCTAATATAGCTTGCTTGAAGAATACAAATTCTGATTTATCTTATATGCCAACTCTAGTGTTAGGACATATGTGTGTTCACTTGTTAAGAACATATGTCACTTGATTATGTAAATTGGCTAATCCTTTTGACAAAACGCACTCTACTTGTAATTGGGTAGTTTTAGGTGTTTTTAATACTTCAAGAAACAAGGTTTCAAGAACAAGTGTTGAAGTCATCAAGTCTGTCCAAGAAAAAGCAAGCTGATGTGCAATTTCATTAAAGCTCGACACCTGCTCGATAGCTACCTCGATACCTGCCTATCTGTCGAGCTCTTCAGCTAATTCTTATCGCAATCCCAATAGCTTCTCGATAGCTGGTCGATCGATCGACAAAGCTTCTGTCCCCTCGACACCTTCTCGATAGCTTCTCGATAGCTGCTATCTGTCGAGGTTACGGAATTTCAGCTTTTTGATTTTTGGGCCAGGCTTATGTATTTGTGTAGGGTTTCTTTTCTCACAACCCTAGACCTATATAAGGCTTATTTTAGAGGCCGTCACATAAGAGAATACAAGGAGAACATATGTAAAAGGTGACCGATACCTTATTCTCTCAGAAAGAAGCTACTGCATTTTTACGCCTTAGGGTTTTGTAACCAAGTGCTTCTTGATCTTCATTGATGATGAAGTGAAGAACTTTGCAGCCAACATTCTTCTTCCTTAAGTTAGTTAGTGAGTGAGTCACGTATTGAGATTCGTGCAAAGGAGTTAGTCACGTACTGGGATCCATGCAACAAAAAGGGTGGCGTTCATATATTGAAGAGTTCAGAAGTTTTGAAGCGGCAGAAGGTTTCTGCTGTGAGTTCATCTACGGGGATTGTAGAGTCTAGGGACAAAGGTTTTGTACTAGATCTGAAACTTCTCTTTACTATAGTGGATTGCTTTTCGGGAAGGTTTCCCCCAAGGTTTTTTACTGTGAAACTGGTTGGTTTCATTGGTTTTCCTGGGTCATCATATCTTGTCTTATTTATTTTTCCGCTACATGATTTTGACATGATATTGATGTTTGTTTGTTTTAACAAATTTTATTCATAACAAATCTAATTAACAACTTGGGTTTAAAACTTGTTAATTCTATCAGCCGGGGTCTATATTTCCCAACAAGTGGTATCAGAGCGGGTTCACTCTGATTGGATTAATTTCCTGAGTGTGATCCATTGACCCCTGTTGTCATGGATAGAGGACAATCTTTATTTATACCTCGTTTATTTAATGGAACTAATTATGCGTACTGGAAAGTTCGTATGAAAGTGTTTTTGCAGACCCTAGGTGAACAGGTATGGCAAGCTGTTGAAGTTGGCTGGATTAAGCCAAAGGAAATGCTGGTGGATTGGGATGATGCAACAATCATAGTGGCAAATTTCAACAGTAGGGCTTTGAATGCTCTATTTTGTGGGGTGACCAATGAGGAATTCAAGAAGATATCATCCACGGAAGTTGCCAAGGAAGTATGGACCATTCTTGAGACCAACTATGAAGGTACCAAGGCAGTGAAGACTGTGAAGCTTCAACAACTCACTAGTAGTTTTGAAGAAATAAGGATGGAGGAGGATGAGACATTTGATGAGTTTTATGCCAATCTCAAGGATATTGTGAATTCTGTCTTCAACCTTGGAGAATGTATTGCTGAATTTAAGATTGTTAGAAAAATCCTTAGGTCCTTACCTGAAAGATTCCATGCCAAGATCACTGCCATTGAAGAAGCAAAGGACATTGATCAAATTCCTTTGACTGAACTTGTAGGGAACCTTCAAACCTATGAAATGGTATTAGGCTCAATGGGAAAAGGTGGAAAGAGTAAAAACTTGGCTCTTCAGGGTATAGAGGAAGAGACTGAGGACTCTAAAGATGAAGATCAAAGTGAAGATGAGGATGAGGATCTAACCTTCATAACTGATGAGATTATCAAGCTTCTTCAGTTTAGGAAAAAGGATGAGGGCAAACCTCCTAGGAAACCTAAATCCTCTAGGAAGGAAAGAATGAGAAACCTCTCATCAAATGCCATGAGTGCAAAGGTTTTGGTCATATGAGGATAGAGTGTCCAAACTACCTTATGAAGGAAAAGACCATGGAGTCAAAAGATAAAGGGTTGGTTGCTACCTGGAGTGACACTGAGGATGACTCTTCTGATGAGTATGTGGATGAATGTCACCACGTTATGGCCTTTGCTGCCTCAACCGATAAGGTGATTGTGGAGAGTGCTAGTGACAGTGAGGATTCTTCTGATGATGAAGTACCCAAGAAGATGACCCTTCAGGAAGCCTATGATAAGCTATGCACTGAATTCATAAAATCTGAAAAGACTTCTCATCTTTGTAGAAAAGAGCTTAATGAGGTAAAAATTAAAAAAGCTGATCTGTTAGTCAAACTAGATGAGACTACAAGGTTAGTTGAGACTCTTGTTGTGGAGAACACCTCATTTGAAGAGAAGGTCAAGAATCTTGAGGTTGAGCTTAGTCAAGCTAGAACTCAAATAGAGAGGATGTCTAGTGCAAAGCTTGACGAGGTCTTGAGTGCTCAAAAGCCTAGTTCTGATAAGACTGGCTTAGGATATGTTGTTTCCTCCAGCCCCTCCTCTTCCACGGCTTCTGGATCAAGGACTGTCTTTGTGCCCCAATCTGAGAAAGGTAATAAAGGTATGAAATCTAAATCCTTTGTTAGACCTCATGTTTGTCACCATTGTGGTGTTGCTAGACACATTCGTCCTAATTGCTTTAAATTGTATCCTCATAAGCAATTGTCCAAACGGTCACAGGTTTCCTCTCAAGGACCTACACCTTTGTTTGGAGAGTTATTAAAAGTCTTGAACTTTTTAACTCAATTTCAGGAGAATTCTAATTCTTCTATGTCCTTTAGTAGACATACTAGGACACGTGCCTTTTCATCTTCACGGCCAAAGACTCGTGCTGTGTGGGTGAGAAAGGAGCCTAAGACTTAATTGTCTTTTCTGTTTGTCCTCTACTTTAATTCTTTCTATCTAAAGTAGGACTCTCTTTGCTTGATTTCTTATCTGTGTTTTGGAATCATGCTTTCATGCATCTGCATATTTCTATCATGTTTTCATGCATATGCATCTTTCTTTCATGCATTCATGTTGTTTATCTGTTTTTGTTTGGTTGTTTAGTTTTTTATTTTGTTTTGTTTTCAAAATAAAAATAAAAAGGAAAGATAAAAAAAATACAAAAACAGTATGTGTTTGTGTACTTTGGTATTTGTGTACCTTGGATGGCTAATGAAACAAAGTTTTCTAAACTTTGTATCTCTTGTAGCTTAGATGAGCATCTCTATGCACAACTAAGCAAGTGAGCTTTGTGGCTCTTGTTTGTGATGAGTAAGATTAAGTTATCTCTTAAACTTAACACTGATATCACTCTTTTTGAGGGGTAGGACTATAAAATCCTGAGAGAAAGGCATAAATGACCATCTCACCACTGTTGCCCGCCAATTATAGTATGACACCTGTATGCTTTGGCATAGCAAAAGTGCAGTGTCAAAGACATTCGTATGCTTCGGCATAGCAAAAGTGCAATGTCTATACTTAACATGTTGGGTATTTCTTTTCTCTCTTTTTATGCCCATGCATGATATGCTTAAAAGAAAATATGCAAAGAAAATAAAAAGCAAAAAGATTAAAAATGCTTTAAACATGATTGCAAGCGTGTTTTCTAGGAGATGTGGGAGTCATAGGATGTACCTTAAAGGTGATAGTCCCCATCAAACAGTTATGATTGTGTGTGAATTAAAGTTATTTTCTCATATCTCAAATCATTATAACATGTATACACATATGCAATCTTGCGATGTTTTTCACACACAACACGCAACATTCTTTGCTACTCTTGATACATGTGCAGGTACAATGTGATTTGGCCATCACTAGGTTTTACATGTGCTAATGTATGCTTGCTAAACTGTCTTGACTTATTTTTGAAATATAAAATTGGTTAGACTTGTTTAGTGTGTGAGTGTGTTTTGGGATCTATGTGCTTAACATTTTTCTTGTTTTTCACATGTTTTGCATCTTTCTATTATCTTGTCATCCATAGCATCTTATTTCGTTACATTCATGCATTTATATGGATTTCTTTGTGCCCCCTTGATCATTTTTGATCATCTTTATGTTTCTGGGATGAAGCTTTCTAGCTTTCTGTACCATTTGTCAATCATGACAAAAAGGGGGAGAAATTGTGGAATGTGGTTTCTTTTTATAAGATTCTACATGTTAGGGGGAGAAATACATTCCTTTGTAAGGGGGAAGTGTGTTTCATCTTGTTAGGGGGAGTGTTTACTTCCTTCTTCTTGTACCTTGGGTCTTGTGACCATTGTTTACATACATTGTGCTTATCTTCTTTATATGTTGATGTATGTTTCTTCACTTATCTCTTCATGTGTTATTTCTTCTCTATCTTTATACACATGTTCTTTATACTTGTATGCAATCTATTTATTTCTGTTTCACACACAAGATGCCTTGATGAGTTTTGTTTAAAGTGTTTCAGAAATACAGGTTGTCAAAGTCTACTTGCCATAAACTCTCTTCTTGCAAAGTTTTTCAAGAGTTTGTGTTAGGATATATTTTATTGTATTCAACAAGTGAATATGAGTTGAGTGATTTATGACTTCTCTCATATGCTCATTTGTTTGTTGTGGTTTTGTCACGGATTGCCAAAGGGGGAGATTGTTAGGACATATGTGTGTTCACTTGTTAAGAACATATGTCACTTGATTATGTAAATTGGCTAATCCTTTTGACAAAAGCACTTTACTTGTAATTGGGTAGTTCTAGGTGTTTTTAATACTTCAAGAAACAAGGTTTCAAGAACAAGTGTTGAAGTCATCAAGTCTGTCCAAGAAAAAGCAAGCTGATGTGCAATTTCATTAAAACTCGACACCTGCTCGATAGCTACCTTGACACCTGACTATCTGTCGAGCTCTTCAGCTGATTCTTATCGCAATTCCAATAGCTTCTCGATAGTTGGTCGATCGATCGGGAAAGCTTCTGTCCCCTCGACACCTTCTCGATAGCTTCTCGATAGCTGCTATCTGTCGAGGTTACGAAATTTCAGCTTTTTGATTTTTGGGCCAGACTTATGTATTTGTGTAGGGTTTCTTTTTTCACAACCCTAGACCTATATAAGGCTTATTTTAGAGGCCGTCACATAAGAGAATACAAGGAGAACATATGTAAAAGGTGACCGATACCTTATTCTCTCAGAAAGAAGCTACTGCGTTTTTACGCCTTAGGGTTTTGTAACCAAGTGTTTCTTGATTTTCATTGATGATGAAGTGAAGAACTTTGCAGCCAACATTCTTCTTCCTTAAGTTGGTGAGTGAGTCACGTATTGGGATTCGTGCAAAGGAGTTAGTCACGTACTGGGATCCGTGCAACAAAAAGGGTGGCGTTCATATATTGAAGAGTTCAGAAGTTCTGAAGCGGTAGAAGCTTTCTGCTGTGAGTTCATTTACGGGGATTGTAGAGTCTAGGGACAAAGGTTTTGTACTAGATCTGAAACTTCTCTTTACTATAGTGGATTGTTTTTCGGGAAAGTTTCCCCCAAGGTTTTTTACTGTGAAACTGGTTGGTTTCATTGGTTTTCCTGAGTCATCATATCTTGTCTAATTTATTTTTCCGCTGCATGATTTTGACATGATATTGATATTTGTTTGTTTTAACAAGTTTTATTCATAACAAATCTAATTAACAACTTGGGTTTAAAACTTGTTAATTCTATCAACCGGAGTCTATATTTCCCAACATCTAGAACAAATTGAGCCAATAATTAAAGCCTACTCTCCATGGGTGTACTTTCATCTTGATGAAAAATACCTGCCTTTTTCAGTGGAATGGTTTTTTTGACAATGGGGGACTATTATATAAGAGAGGGGATGAGGGAAATCCTGTTCCAATTATGCCCGACGGCTCAAAGCTTCCTCAAGGTGGTTCAGATGATGGTGCCTATTGGTTGGATTTACTAGCTAACTCAGACGCCAGAGACAAGGTTGAGAGAGGAGATTTAGCAAGAGCTAAGGTTTATGTGCATGTAAAGCCCGTGTTTGGTGCTACATTCAGTGACATAGTTATATGGATTTATTATCCATTTAATGGCCCTGCCACGATAAAGTTTAAATTTCTCAATATTAAATTCGATCACTTAGGTGAACATACTGGTGATTGGAAACATGTGACCTTAAGAGCCAACAATTTCAATGGAGAGCTAAAGAGTATCTATTTCTCTGAACATAGTGGGGGTACATGGGTGGATGCTACAGATATCGAGTTTCAAGATCGTAACAAGGTTACTGTGTATGCATCAAAGCATGGACACGCATTTTATTCAAAGCCTGGACTTGTTTTGGATGGGAGTGATGGAATTGGATTAAGGAATGATTGTGAAAAGGCTGATTTGTACTTGGATACATGATTTAGTTATACATTACTGTCAGCCAAGTATTTGGGCACAGTAGTTGTTGAGCCACCTTGGATCAACTATAGTAGAAAATGGGGTCTATGAGCTGCTATTTATATTCAGGATGAGTTTGATAAGATTATGAAAAGACTACCTAAGTTTCTTAGAGGCCCTTTCAAGAATGTTTTCTACAAATTACCAATTAAAATACTTGAGGAGGAAGGGCCCACATCGATCAAGACCAAGAGCAGTTGGTATGGAGATGAAATTTGATAGTCTATATTTGTTATGACTTTCATTTTTTTTTAATGCTACTGTAGGGATAATAAATTAAATGCTATCACTTTTTTTTTTTTTCCGAACAATTTGCCAATAAAAAAAAATGGCAAACGATGTAAGTTAGAGTTTATTTAAAAACATCTGTATATGAATGAGATGAAGCCTTTAAGAGAATATTCATGTGTCAACATAGTATTACATAATTTATCTTATATATCAATTATATAATATAGTGTGAGACATCGCAGAACCAATTTTGAATGGGACATGTGAAAAACACATGAGTATGCAAGCCGTTACAGGCCCTTAGCCTTCTTTTGCTTTCATTATGTGACTTATTAAATTGTTAATAAAGAATAAAAAAAAACGAAGAGTTGGTTAATCACATCTAACTTTTCTAATGGCAAATATTAAATTTAGTCTTCTAGTGCACTAGATACGTTTATATAAATAAAACATTTAAAGCAAATGCTATGAGGTCATTGATGGGTATGTAAATTTGATGAAAGATTTTTTTTCCAATGAATTAATCTTTAATAACACCGAAAAAAAAAACGCTTAATGAATCAGAATATACCAAAAGCTAGAAGCGAAAAAGAGAAGAAGGAGAAAATAGGATTTCATGAATGGGGGTGGGGGGGGGGGGGGATTATAACATCTTAACATATAATGGTGTATTTATTATGTTATTATTATTGATTAACATTTCTCAGATTAATTTTACTTTCAAGTTTGTCTTTTAATCTTGTCCCACCTCAACTAAAATCATGACTCTATCACTTGTTAAATATATATGGGGCAATATATATCTTAACCTTTTTTTGTAGTCTTTACTAAAATAATAACTGTAATGTATTTTACTTTAATTTTGATTTTTAATAATTTTAAAAAATTACTGGTGGTATTGCATTTTTCATTTAACTATCACATTCAACGTATTAGCGACTAATTTTGATATATGATGAACTACACATTATAGAGAATCCTATTAGGGTATATATAGAGACTAGCACGTCTAGTGTTAGGTAAATATAGATGAGCTTTACAATACATTTGGGCCTTTTGGGCCAATACATAAAATACTTACGTTCCATTTGTTCTCTCAGTCACGCTCTCTCTCTCTCAAAAAAAAAAAAAAAAAAGTGGGAAAATAAGTGGTAAATAAAACTTAAAAAATAATAAAGTGACATAAATACTCATTTTTAAATATGGCTAAAATATTAATTTTGTCCCTAAAATTTGCATGAAAATCATTTTTAGTCTCTCTAAATTATTAAAAATGTTATATTTTATGCCTTTCCATACACTCTTTGATAGGCCAAGAATGTATTGACCCCTTTAGTAACTTAATCAATTAATTTAGCCAAGTAAAATTAATTAGATTCAATTACATGCAATAAGCGTGGTAGCATAAACAAATCACCGACTAAGTTAAATGTAGCGGAAAATAAACTTGACACAGGTGATTTGTTTAAAAATAGAGAAAACCACTGAGGCAAAATCCCACTGGGTGAATTTAAGGTCACCACTCCTGAAAATCCATTATTATCAAAACAAGCGGTTACAAGTAAAAGGAATCTCAGTACCTAATACCAACCTATAGTTGAACCCTTACCCCAATACCCAATTGGACTTGTAATGTAGTGACAATCTCTCCTTTCAATGCACGGCCCCCAGTATGTGACAAACCAATTGATGCACGGATCCAAGTACGTGACTATTACACCAACTTGAGGAGGATGATGGCTACAAAGTTCTTCAGTTCATCCAGCGATAAAGATCAAGAAGCTCTTTTGTTACAAAACCCTCGGTGCATAGACGCAGCAGCTTCTATAAGGAATATGATGAACTAGGGCAAATTCTGTCTCCGATCACAATTTGCATGCACAATCAATTTGCATTGAGTTGCACCGCTTTGCATCACTTTTGACGGCCCTTAAAATAATTCTTATATATGTCTAAGGTTGTGAAAAAAGAAATCCTACACAACTACACATGGATATGCATGAAATTAGATCTGGAAATCTGAATTTCATAATTCTTGACAGATACAGCTGCCGTCGAGCATCAACATTAAACCTTGTTGGATATGGATTTGTCGAGCTATCTGTCGAACTTTAATGAACAACACTTTTTCACTTATTTCTTGGATAGATTTGCATGGCTTCAATACTAAACTTGAACTCTTATTCCTTGAAGTAATAAACCTATCCTAGATCTACCCAATTACAAGTAAAATGCGTTTTGTTAAAGGATTAGCCAATTTACATAACATATGTCTCTAACAATATCCACATATGTCCTAACACTCTTGGTAATTATTATGTGTCTATAAGAATGTTTAGTTTGCACCCACAACGGATCCAGGATTTTAGTTCAAAGCCCAAGAAATGTCAAAATAAAGAGGTTGAAAAAAAATTAATTCAAAAAAATTTCATTAATATAATTAAAACGTACTTAATTAATTAAAAGAAGTTACTTATGTTGTATATATGGGTATATACAAGAATAGGTTGTAATAATGATTTTTCAGTTTGGAGAATATAGTTTCATAAAGTGAAAATTCAAGTTCTGAAATTTTCAAAGTGAAAATCTGGAAATCAAAATTTTCTGGTGACTGTTTAGAAAGGTGGAAGAGGTTTCAATCTTTGTTAACTGTTTTATGAAAAAATGACTAACTCTCTATATGTGTCTTTTTATGAAACATAACCCTATGGGTATAAATAGAGACTTTTGTTCATTTGAAAAAAATAACTAACTCTCCATATGTGCCTTTTCATGAAACATAACCCTGTGTATATAAATAGAGGATTATGTTCACTTGAAACACAACGTCTTGGTCACTTGAAACTCCACAAAATAGTAAGTTTTTGAGAAACACAAGAAATCCTGTGATCATTCTCCAAAATTGCTATTTATAGAACCTAACATCTTGATTGTATCATGGAGACAAATTTGTGACAACCCTTTAACCACAAAAGTGTAGGGGGCAAATATTGTTTAAGGAAAACGATATAGTGCCTCTAAGTTATCTATTTTATGTTTGTCTTTTGTGTTAATCTTGTTCTTTTATTATTACTTTGTGTAATATCCCCAACAACTTAAACATATAAAATATACTTGATATCATGAATAAATGTTTATTCATAGAAGCATCAATGATTATTTCTAACTATTCAAAAACGGAGTCATTAACCATTTTTTAAAAGAATATAATATTGGAAAAGAATAAAAAATTAAACAATAGTAACAATGACAAATTCAAACTCTGTTTGGAAGCAAATGAGAGTTTCAATTTATTTTAGTTTTAAACTTCTTCTTGGGATTATTTATAGGTCCTGTTACACTTTTTGGTATTATTCATAGGTCACATTGTATTATTCAGCTAGGTTTTAACTTTTTTTTTTTACACTTTTAGTAAAAAAAAATTAATTTTAACCAAATAAGCAATTTCCAAAGGGACCCTCAATTTGGCATCGAAATGCTGTAATCATTGAACAACATTCGATGAATCACTATTGATGAAATAAGTATTAGTTCATTGCAACATGATTATATATTTTTGTAGGGACTGGATTTGAGCACTTCCGTTTGGGGATGAGTGGACTCAAGCCAAGTTGGCCCAATACAATGAATTTGTAGAGAGTGGGTAGAAGGGGTAGGCCTTAGCGAATGGATGACGATTAATCGTGGGCTAGTAGGACAATCAAAAGGAACTGAACCAAGTTTCCACAAGAAAGTTGGTCCTCGGCACTGTCTGAGGAGCCTTTCTCTCTCGTGTACCTTGGAAGTTCAAAGTTACAAGAACTATCCCCCCTTCCCCTGGAGGGTTCCTTACACTATATATATTCCCTTTGTAGTTAATCTTGTCCCTCAATTTGTTGATCATGCAGTTTGCTACCTGGGTGCTTGTCCTATCAGCCACCTTTCTCAGCTTTTGTGAGACGTTGCTGCCTAGACAACACTGTTCAGGGGTCACTTCCTTATTAATGTGGCCAGAATGGAGGTTGTGAGCATTTAATGTGGAGGTGACAGCCTCTTTCGGAATTGCTCCTCCTCCAGGCTTCCATGGCCGACCACTTGCGCTTGCCCTTTCCTTGGGGTATTTTGGGGAGATTGCCTTGGGTGGAGTGCTGCTCTTCCCTTCCGTAATCTCGGCTGGTCGAAGATAGGATCATCCTCGGCGATACTTCTGCGGATCTTGGGCGTCCTTCATTCATCCTCGGACGTCCCACATCCTCGGTCATGGGCTTTTGGGCCCAATATAAAGTGGGCTGGAATCTCCAGACCTTTAGGGCCCACAATAACCCCTTAAAATTCTTCTGCCAGGCTCCTCGGGCGGGGAGGAGGATTTTGATGTCCCCAGGCCTATGTCATGGCTTGTCAAGTCTTGCCCTCTGTCAGTGCTCGGTCTTTTTCACCCACCGAGGCACGTTCCTGGTGCTTCGATATGCGGAGCGCACTATCATTGAATTCTGGTGGCTCTGTGTTCCCCACGTTCAACGGTGTGATGTCGATCCAACGGCAAGTGTTTTATTGATTAATGAGAGGAAATTTTCCCGCTTTTGGGTTTCCCCTTCGATATAAATGCTTTCTGAATCAACTTCCTTCGTTACTTTAGTGCTCCGTCTGTTCCAGTGCACATACATTGAACCTGCAGGTCTTTCTGCACTCGTGTCTTTATACATATTCAATGCTTGTCCGAGGATCCTCACGGTGACCTAGGCGACCCGAGCCATACGGACGAGGACCTTGTCTCGGCTGGCATCACTTCAGAGGTGGATATGGGCATTCAAAGGAAGTCAAAGAAGAGCCTACTAGAGCTCATAGAATCCTAGCTTGGGAAAGGCGTACCCAGCGAACCGTCCATCCCTAAGCTTCCTCCTCCTCCCCCAAAACTTCCTCCTCCTCCTGCTCGACTGTCCTCGTCTCCTAGGGTGGAATCGGCCGACTCAAAGAGGAAAAAGGAGGAGAAAGGCAAGGGCGTGATAGAGGCTGGAGGTCCCGCCCAACATCCGAAGACGAGTCCCACCTGTTAGCGAAGCAGCTGAAGATTGGACTAGGGGGACAGAGAGGTTCAGAAAGAAGAGATATTCAGGCCAATGAGCCCCAAGCTTGGCTTCCAGCCCCAATGCTCAATGGTGCACCCCTGAGAGAGGACGCCTCTATTCGAGACTTCAATGGAGGTACTGGATGCCATGTGGCCTCGGCCTTGTAGGAGGCCTTGCTGCTCCCATCAGATATGGCCGAGCTGTGGAGTAGTAGGAGGCCAGAGGTTTTCTTGAACCTCAAGAGATACTTGGGCATGGTATGCATTCCTTTTCCTTTTTCCCATGTCATTTTGCCTTTGCTTGCTTGGTCGCTGACTTACTCTTCTTTTCTTACTACTTTTGCGCCGTCCAAGCGACCTTCAGGATCGAGGAGATAATCAACTCCTATTATCGTCAAATGGAGGACGAGAAGAACAGGCGCACGGCAGCCGTGGAGTCCCTCAAAATCGCCGACAACTCCATCCAAGACCTTAAGAAGAAATTGGCCGAGGAGGAGCAGGCGAGAAAGAGTGCAGACTCAGCCCTGGCAGGCGCACAGAAGCAGGCCGAGGACCAAAGGCTGCTTTTGCGTGACGCCAAGGAGCAGCTGGCTTCTTCTAAAGGGCAAGTGGTAGCTCTGCAGAAGAAGTTATCTGAAGCCTAGAAGCAGAAAGAGCAGGCCGAGAGGGCAAAAGAGGAGGCTGAGAAGGCTAGAGAGGATGCTGAGCAGCATGGCTACAACGTAGGGGTTGCCGAGACCGAAGATGCCTTTAAGGCTGAGGTGCCAGCTGTATGCCGCATCTACTATGCGTAAACTTGGGCCAAGGCCCTCAACCAGGCTGGGGTTGAGGATTCTTTTGAGTTAAGAAGGCCTGAGAAGGTCTTCTATCCTCCAGCTATCAGGGCTTCAGTGCCTTCCACTTCTAGTGGCGAAGCAGCCTCCACTGCTACCGGCCCCGTTGAGGAGCCCTAGTCACAGGGTCTTCCTCCTCCCCCTACTCAGCAGGAGCCAATGAAGGTCATTGAAGCTCCCAAGATAGCCCCGGTTGGTGGGGGAGATGCCAATGGCAAGGATGCAGGGGAACTGTCAGATGAGAATGCCTCTCAGGGCTTCGAGAAGGTTCTGGCTTCAGTGACCACGTCGGCCGAGGGGATCCCAAGGAGGGAGAGAAGGCTTCTCTTGAGGAAGTGAATGCCTAGGCCGAGAAGACTCCCAAGGGTGGCCCTCAGATGAAGTTTAAGGCGCTGAACTTTGTATTAGAAAGGCGTTGTAGCTTTTACAAGAAAGTCTTCTCTCCTTTTGTAGTGTGACTTATACCATGTAATTCCTTATGGACTTAATGAAGTGTACGTTTTATTTCCCTTGTCTACTTTTTCACTTGTGTAATCCTAACTCTGAATGTGCTTTGATTGTGCACGGCAACAATTTTAACAATGTGGGGTTGTTTACGCAAGTAAAAATCTTCGCCTCTTCTGTTCGGAATGGATCAACATCACTGGGCCCTTCAAATTTTGTTTCGTTTCATTAATTGCTCGCTTCTTTCCTTTTTTTTTTTTTTTTTTTTTTTTTTACGAGCGCCTAAACTTCTGGAGGAAAGTCCCTTCAGGCGCGAGTTAAACACGAGCCATGTCCATGGCTCCCTAAGGGGCTTTAAGTGATGCTCGTGGGGTTAATTCAGAGGCTTTATCATAAGCAAAATCACCGTTGTCTGCAATGGCAACGACGAGCATCAAGGTGGCTAGTTTGAGCAGGCTGGCTTGCTCACAGGCTTTGTTTGATGCTTAGACACATTTTGCACAGTGCTAATTTTGCTAAGGCAGCTAACCCGAGGGCCAAGCATAGCTCGGCCTCTGTCTGACATTCGGATGCTATTTAGAGTGACTAGTTTCCCCATAGGTTTGAGTCCGAGAACCATGCAAAGCTTTGGTTCTGCCTAACACTTAGGTTCTTCTTGAAGCGACTAGTTTCCCCATAGGTTTGAGTCCGTCGACCATGCAAGACCTTGATTCTGTCTAGTGCTTAGATTCCCCTTAAAGCAGTTAGCTTCCCTATAGGCTCGGGTCCGAGGACCATGCAAGACCTTGGTTCTGTCTAGCACTTATTCTTCTTAGAGTGACTAGTTTCCCCATAGGTTTAAGTCCGAGGACCATGCAAGACCTTGGTTTTGTCTAGCACTTAATCTTCTTGGAGTGACTAGTTTCCCTATAGGTTTGAGTCCGAGGACCATGCAAGACCTTAGTTTTGTCTAACACTTTCTTCTAGGAGTGACTAGTTTTCCCATAGGTTTGAGTCCGAGGACCATGCAAGACCTTGGTTCTGTCTAGCACTTTCTTCTTGGAGTGGTTAGTTTCCCCATAGGCTTAAGTCCGAGGACCATGCAAGGCCTTGGTTCTGTCTAACACTTTCTTCTTGGAGTGACTAATTTCCCCATAGGTTTGAGTCCGAGGACTATGCAAGGCCTTGGTTTTGTCTAGCACTTTCTTCTGGGAGTTACTAGTTTCCCCATAGGTTTGAGTCCGAGGACCATGAAAGACCTTAGTTCTGTCTAGCACTTTCTTCTTGAAGTGACTAGTTTCCCTATAGGTTTGAGTTCGAGGACCATGCAAGACCTTGGTTTTGTCTAGCACTTTTTTCTTGGAGTGGTAGTTTCCCTATAGGCTTGAGTCCAAGGACCATATAAGGTTTTGGTTCTGTCTAACACTTTCTTTTGGGAGTGACTAGTTTCCCCATAGGTTTGAGTCCGAGGATCATGCAAGACCTTGGTTCTGTTTAGCACTTTCTTCTTGGAGTGGCTAGTTTCCCCAGAGGCTTGAGTCCGAGGACCTTGCAAGGCCTTAGTTCTGTCTAGCACTTTCCTCTGGGAGTGGCTAATTTTTCCATAGGTTTGAGTCCGAGGACCATGCAAGACCTTGGTTCTGTCTAGCACTTTCTTCCGGGAGTGACTAGCTTCCCCATAGATTTGAGTCCGAGGACCATGCAAGACCTTGGTTCTGTCTAGCACTTTCTTCTTGGAGTGGTTAGTTTTCCCATAGGCTTAAGTCTAAGGACCATGCAAGGCCTTGGTTCTGTCTAACACTTTCTTCTTGGAGTGACTAGTTTTCCCATAGGTTTGAGTCCGAGGACTATGCAAGACCTTGGTTCTGTTTAGCACTTTCTTCTGGGAGTAACTAGTTTCCCCATAGGTTTGAGTCTGAGGACCATGCAAGACCTTGGTTCTGTCTAGCACTTTCTTCTTGAAGTGACTAGTTTCCCCATAGGTTTGAGTCCGAGTACCATGCAAGACCTTGGTTCTATCTTACATTTTCTTCTTGGAGTGGTAGTTTCCCCATAGGCTTGAGTCCGAGGACCATGCAAGGCCTTGGTTCTGTCTAACACTTTCTTCTGGGAGTGACTAGTTTCCCCATAGGTTTGAGTCCGAGGATCATGCAAGACCTTGGTTCTGTCTAGCACTTTCTTGTTGGAGTGGTTAGTTTCCCCATAGGCTTGAGTCCGAGGACCTTGTAAGGCCTTGGTTCTGTCTAGCACTTTCTTCTAGGTTTGGGGACCTTGCAAAGCCTTGATTTTGTCTAGCACTTTCTTCTGGGAGTGGCTAGTTTTCCCATAGGTTTGAATCCGAGGACCATGCAAGACCTGGGTTCTGTCTAGCACTTTCTTCTAGGAGTAACTAGTTTCTCTATAGGTTTGAGTCCGAGGACCGTGCAAGACCTTGGTTCTGTCTAGCACTTTCTTCTGGGAGTGACTAGTTTTCCCATAAGTTTGAGTCCGAGGACCGTGTAAAACCTTGGTTCTGTTTAGCACTTTCTTCTGGGAGTGACGAGTTTCCCCATAGGTTTGAGTCCGAGGACTATGCAAGGCCTTGGTTATGTCTAGCACTTTCTTCTGGGAGTGACTAGTTTCCCCATAGGTTTGAGTCCGAGGACCATGCAAGACCTTGGTTCTGTCTAGCACTTTCTTCTTGAAGTCACTAGTTTCCCTATAAGTTTGAGTTCGAGGACCATGCAAGAGCTTGGTTCTGTCTAGCACTTTTTTCTTGGAGTGGTAGTTTCCCTATAGGCTTGAGTCCAAGGACAATATAAGGCTTTGGTTCTGTCTAACACTTTCTTCTGGGAGTGACTAGTTTCCCCATAGGTTTGAGTCCGAGGATCATGCAAGACCTTGGTTTTGTCTAGCACTTTCTTCTTGGAGTGGCTAGTTTCCCCATAGGCTTGAGTCCGAGGACCTTGCAAGGCCTTAGTTCTGTCTAGCACTTTCTTCTGGGAGTGGCTAATTTCCTCATAGGTTTGAGTCCGAGGACCATGCAATACCTTGGTTCTGTCTAGCACTTTCTTCCGGGAGTGACTAGTTTCCCCATAGATTTGAGTCCGAGGACCATGCAAGACCTTGGTTCTGTCTAGCACTTTCTTCTTGGAGTGGTTAGTTTTCCCATAGGCTTGAGTCTAAGGACCATGCAAGGCCTTGGTTCTGTCTAACACTTTCTTCTTGGAGTGACTAGTTTCCCCAGAGGTTTGAGTCCGAGGACTATGCAAGACCTTGGTTCTGTTTAGCACTTTCTTCTGGGAGTAACTAGTTTCCCCATAGGTTTGAGTCTGAGGACCATGCAAGACCTTGGTTCTGTCTAGCACTTTTTTCTTGGAGTGGTAGTTTCCCTATAGGCTTGAGTCCAAGGACCATGTAAGGCTTTTGTTCTGTCTAACACTTTCTTCTGGGAGTGACTAGTTTCCCCATAGGTTTGAGTCCGAGGATCATGCAAGACCTTGGTTCTGTCTAGCACTTTCTTCTTGGAGTGGCTAGTTTCTCCATAAGCTTGAGTCCGAGGACCTTGCAAGGCCTTAGTTCTGTCTAGCACTTTCTTCTGGGAGTGGCTAATTTCCCCATAGGTTTGAGTCCGAGGACCATGCAAGACATTGGTTCTGTCTAGCACTTTCTTCCGGGAGTGACTAGTTTCCCCATAGATTTGAGTCCGAGGACCATGCAAGACCTTGGTTCTGTCTAGCACTTTCTTCTTGGTGTGGTTAGTTTTCCCATAGGCTTGAGTCTAAGGACCATGCAAGGCCTTGGTTCTGTCTAACACTTTCTTCTTGGAGTGACTAGTTTCCCCATAGGTTTGAGTCCGAGGACTATGCAAGACCTTGGTTCTGTCTAGCACTTTCTTCTTGAAGTGACTAGTTTCCCCATAGGTTTGAGTCCGGGGACCATGCAAGATCTTGATTCTATCTTGCATTTTCTTCCTGGAGTGGTAGTTTCCCCATAGGCTTGAGTCCGAGGACCATGCAAGGCCTTGGTTCTGTCTAACACTTTCTTCTGGGAGTCACTAGTTTCCCCATAGGTTTGAGTCCGAGACCCATGCAGGACCTTGGTTCTGTCTAGCACTTTCTTCTTGGAGTGATTAGTTTCCCCATAGGCTTGAGTCCGAGGATCTTGCAAGGCCTTGGTTCTGTCTAGCACTTTCTTCTGGGAGTGGCTAGTTTCCCCATAGGTTTGAGTCCGAGTACCATGCAAGACCTTGGTTCTGTCTAGCACTTTCTTCTAGGAGTTACTAGTTTCTCCATTGGTTTGAGTCCGAGGACCGTGCAAGACCTTGGTTCTGTCTAGCACTTTCTTCTGGGAGTGACTAGTTTCCCTATAGGTTTGAGTCCGAGGACTGTGTAAGACCTTGGTTCTGTCTAGCACTTTCTTCTGGGAGTGACTAGTTTGCGATGTCTCACACTTTAAATGCTATCTCTTTTTTTTTTTTTTTTTTTTTTTCCAACAGTTTGCCAATAAAAAAAAATAATGGCAAACGATGTAAGATAAAGTTTATTTATAAACATTTGTATATGAATGAGATGAAGCCTTTAAGTGAATATTCAAGTGTCAACACAGTATTGCGTAATTTATCTTATATATCAATTATATAATAAAGTGTGGGACATCGCAGAACCAATTTTGAATGGGACATGTGAAAAACACGAGTATGCAAGCCGTTACAGGCCCTTTGCCTTCTTTTGCCTTCATTATGTGACTTATTAAATTGTTAATAAAGAATTAAAAAAACCAAAGAGTTGGTTAATCACATCTAACTTTTCTAATGGCAAATATTGAATTTTGTCTTCTAGAGAAGACTGCACTAGAAGACTAAATTCACATACAAATGCATAAATCTCATCACACTCCTAGATATTTTTGTGATTGAAAAATATAGCAACTTTGAATTATGATGAATAAATGCTATTAACTTTTACATAAAAAATAGAAGAGTCTCTAAGCATGCGTTCACGCGCGTGCTTAGAGGCTAGTTCAGTATTAACCTTTAAGGGGGAGAAAAAAAAAAAGAAAAAAAAAAAAGACCATCTGAGCAAATCTTATAATGTTCTATAGAGTGAGAAAATTTACAAAAGCAATTATGAAAAAGTTGATAAATCAATGTAGAAACTTGAAATATTTACATCAAGTCAAATTGAAAAATAATTCACTACGTTAGAAACATGGAACTGGTCATATTGTTATATGAAAGATCCACGTTTGTTTTTGTTTGAGTGTTGTTGTAGGTGTTGTTTTTTGTTTTTAATTTGATTTTATTTAAAATGTAGTGTTTTAATCTTAAAATTTAGCCATGTACTGCATATCCATTCCAAAAAGTTAAAAAATGCTTAAATTTAAAGTTTAACAACTGCGTTTTTTTTCCTTTTACGGTAGAAGACTCAAATTTTTTTTGTTTTAGGTTTTTTTTTTTTTTTTTTGGTTATGAAATGGCTCCAGATGTGCATCCACGTTTTTTTTTTATTTTTTTTTTTATTTTAGTGGTGTTGTTGTTGTTCTTTTATTTATGATAGTTATCAAGTGTATTTAATTCTAAAATGTAGTGTTTTAATCGTAAAATTTAGCCATGTGTACTACACATCCATAACAAAATGTTAAAAAGAGCTTATATTTACAATTTAGCAACTACTTTTTTTTTTTCTTTTACGTTAAAAGACTCAAATTTTTGTTGTTTTATTTTTATTTTTTGTTGTTGTTGTTGTTGTTAAGGGAAGGCTCATCCACGTTTTTTTCTTTTTAGTGGTGTTGTTGTTCTTTTTTATTTATGATAGTTATCAAGTTGTATTTAATCCTAAAATGCAGTGTTTTAATCCTAAAATTTAGCCATGTACTACACATCCGTAACAAAAATTTAAAAAGAGCTTATATTTAAAATTTAGCAACTACCATTTTTTTTTCTTTTACGGTAAAAGGCTCAATCTTAATCCTAAAATTTAGTGTTTTAATCCTAAAAGTTAGCTACTTACTACACATCCATACCAAAAGTTAAAAAGAGTTTAAATTTTCAAATATAAATTACATTTAAAACTGAGAAAATGTACGTAACATTTTTTATGGAGTAGCAAATTAATAATTATTAAAAAAATGTAAATTGGATTTCACATAGAAGTATACAAATGATAAATATAGTTTATGTTACAAAAGAATTTTTTTACAACAATTTCTTATATAACAACCAATTTATGTGAGGTTTGAATCACACAATAATTCTTGTAAAGTCTGTCATCCGAACTTATCTAATACTCCGTATTCCATTCTAATGCCTCCTCAATGCAATCTAATAAATTTGTGCACACGTCAACCTGAAAGAGATAAAAGAGTTAGAAAAAAAAAGGAAACTTTAATAAAACAAAAAAACCTTTGCTTCTATGATTGAATGACTAATGAATTGGACACATCTTTACAAAGACACAAAATTTTAGATGTTTTACCTTGACAAGTTGTTTAAGTGTCTATGGGATGACCACAACATTATGATATCATGTAGCCCAACATTTTTTTTTTTGGAGAAAAATGTAGCCCAACATTTCATATGTTTTTCATGATGTATCAAAAAATTTACACACAATTATTTACATGCAACATACTATATATATAACGAGTGTATATTTTAATGCACATTCCATTATTCCAACTAATAATTAAATACTTGATAGTTGATACAATTTAAATCAGAGACGGAACTATGTTTAGACTGAGGAGGGCCATGGCCCCCCACCCCACCTTTTTAAAAAAATTTACTTTTTTATGCATATAAATAAAAATTTTAAAATATGATCCCAAAATTTATATACTTGGCCCCCCTCTCCAAAAAAATTTACAAATTAACCCAAATAGAAAAAATATCTGACCTACCCTTTTGCCCAGTTGTCCCAAAAAAAACCCAAAAAAAAAAAAAAAAAAAACTTCAGACAAACCAAAAAAACCAATCAAACAAACCACAAATCTTAAAAAAAAAAAAGAAAAAAAAAAGAAAAAAGAAAAAAAAAAAGAAGCCCTTGAGGCAATATAGCTGATCAGGCTCTTCCTTCTCTAATTTGACCTCTCTTCTTTGAAATCTCTCCACAATCCTCTCTCTGCTCTCTCTAAGATGTGTTGTGTGAGCCCGTGAAGTAGATGTTCTGCCAATTTTTATCTGATAAATGCTAGTAACTAATAGTGTATTAGTGTGTGAACTTGTGGCTATCGTTTTCATCAAAATAACTTAAAATAAAACAATTGTGCTGTGTTGTGTGAATGGTGAACTTGTGAATGCCTATATGGATAGAGGGGGTTGTGGCACGTGTTTGCTATAGTGCTAGAAGGAGTATATATATGTGTCAAACTTTTGGTTCAAAAGAAGTAACTAATGATAAAAATTGTACTCATCCAAAAAGAAGAAGTGTAAGGTATGTCTAGATAACACATGAAGAGTACTCATTCTACTATTTATTTAATTAATTTTGAGACACTTCATTATTTCCCTATCTTATAAATCTATAGTTCCAAAAATTAGTTTAAAAAAAAAAACCAAATAAACATTGATTTTTACTTTGGATAAAATCTCATGACTTTACAAGTCAAGAATTTGTTTGAATGTTATGTATATGTAAAATAAATCCTTAAAATTTATAGGACTTTTTATATGATTTCTAGATAATGGAAAAATCAACTATAATGTTTGATTATTTGAAAGAAAATACAAACAAATTCCAAGTCATTACTGATATCCTATTTTCTGAAAATCATCGAACAACATTTTGAAGAATCGCTATTGATGAAATAAGTATTAGTTCATTGCAACATGATTATATATTTTTGTCCACAAATATGTGATTAAGATGTTAATAGACGTTATGAAATTCAATGAACTCATAGTATGCTTGCCCCCCCCCCCCCCCCCCCCCAAATACAAATCTTGGTTTTGTCCCTATTTTAAATTGCATCCTTAAAAGTAGGGGTGTGCGCGGTTCGGTAAGGGCGGTTTTTTTCCAAATTTATTACCGAACTGACAGAGATCGGTTTTTTCATAATTGGAATCGATGCACACCACCTAGGGTCGGTTTTCCGACCTATAGTGGTGCGGTTTTTTGCGGTGCGGTTTGGACGGTTTGAAATATTAAAAAAAATATTTTTTTAATAATAAAAAAAAATATTTTTTTAATAATAAAAAAAAATATTTTTTTAATAATAAAAAAAATTGGGCTTTCAAGCCCAATATCAATATATCAACCTATTCAAGAAACCTGTGCCAAATAATTTATTTTTCATTTCATAATGATCACATAATGATCCAAAATTTCAAACTTGTGCAAAATTTCACATAATGATCCATAATTTCAAACTTGTGCAAAAAATATGTTCACATAATGATCCAAATTTTTTCATTTCATTCACCATGCAAAAATATTTTGAAATTGCCTCAATAATAGTTCAACTCCCAAAATACTATCATGTAGCATATAATATCATTAGTGTCACTGTGTGTGTCAGTGTCAATAACAATAAGCGTTAATGTATCTACTTAATAACGTATTATAGAACCATTTGTCACTGTCCACAAATGCCAAAAGATATACAAATTAAATTAGCATTTAGGCAAAAGAATGCTAATTGCTTGTATCCCCAATAATAATCCCACCCATGAATACCTAAATAACTACCATTTGTGATAAGTCTACTACCAATAACATGTACATATATAATTAGCGTATAGGCAAAAGAATGCTAATTCTTGTAAGTCCTTTGTCCAGTAAATCTGTGCACTATGCATCATTCTAGAACTACAAAATACTAAACAAAACAAAATAAACACGTGTTAATAACAGTAAAACGTTATGAACAATAGAATATTTATAATTAACACAAACAAATGAGAATAGCAAGTATACTTACATAATACTAATTACTAACTAACTCCAAGCATAGAGCAGCATATCACTCATCATCATCCAACACAACGGTGCTTGGATCCTCCACCATAGGCATTGGGCAAACCGATGCAATTTCTACAATCCCATTCAAAATAAAATGACTCGTAAGCATTGAGCAAATAAATAAACAATTGATATATACAACAAACAAAATGACATAATTATTTTATATTATATTATTTTTTTGGGGGCTAACCGGATACTTATTAAACTATATAATATAATAGTCTTTCTAGTAGTTTACAGTCCACTATTAAAGTCTTATATAAAAATTAGTAAATCACAACTTTAATCAAACAGCCAACTTTAATATTATATATGTAAGCATCCGTGTATATATATTACTATTATTATTATATGTGTTAGTAGCTACAGTACAAACAGCCAAGCCAACCTTAATAGTTAATATTATATTATTATATATGGCATCCATGTTATACCGTGTATATATAATATTATATATGTAAGTAACTACTCCTACAAACACTCAAACAGCTACTTCTATGTAATATTATATTATTATATTTATATGTAAGTAACCTTAATATAATATTATATTTATATATGTAAGCTGCCACTTCTACAGTTCTACTTGGTGTTGGACATGATTACACCGTGTAAGTGTGTATCCAATTTCGTGTATGATAAAACTTTCAGGCTCCTTACATCCAAACCTTACATATATCAAAGTGTAAGCAGCTCACATTAGTCCAACTTGGACCCCCCACAAAATAGAAAGACACAGACACAGTCACACTCACACTCACACAAGCTTTGCTTTGAGAGACAGAGTCACAGTCACACAGCAGCTACTTATAAAATCATTCATGCTTTCAGGCTTCAGCTTTTCCAAACAAATGAAAAGGAAAAAACAGTAAAACACGAAGAAGCTTACCGGCGTTGTTCTGTGTCAGGCGAGACTCGAGTCGAGAGGCAAGAGTGAGAGAGAGAGAGTTAAAAGATACTGAGAGAAACATATGAGCTTAAATACCCTTGAGAATCTGAAAACCTAGCATAAAACGCACCGTTTTGTTTTTTTGTTTTTTTTATTTTATTATATTTTTATTTTTAATAACACCCATACATATGACGTCGTTTTATCAGATTCAGTAAAAAAAAAAAAAAAAGAACGACAGAATCACAGAGTATCGGTTCGGTTCGGCCACAGCTCGGTTTCGGATTTCTCAATCCGGTGATTTCACTGCACCGGCATCGGAACGGAGGGCGAAGTCCGAACGCCAGCCTCGGCTCAGTCAGTCGGCGCTACAGTCGGGACGGTGTCGTCGGCGTCAGTCGGCTGGGTCGATTCCGGTGAAGTTTTGCACACCCCTACTTAAAAGGTAGTTGTTAACAAATATCTAGAATATATATAAAATTTGTGTTATGTATGTGAATCACATGTTATTTTGCATAATGTAACAAAACTACGTCCTTTCCTCACAATGCAAATTTTCATGTGTTTATCAATTTCTTTTTAATCTATAAATGCTTTGGGCTTATTTTGGCTCATTTTATTTATTGTTTATAAGAGCATTCGCAGCAGTGTAGCTATAATGCTATATTGCTAAAATTTAGCTCTACATACACAAAAACACCCCTACAGCAGTGGTGCTATATCTAAATATTTTAGATGAATTGCTACAGTGCACATCTATCAATAGATGTGCACTGTAGCTTGAAGCAAAAAAAAAAAAAAAAAAATTCTATTCCCAGCCGGGTACAAGTTTTGGCCTTTTTTTTTTTCATTTCACTCTCTCTCTCTCTCGGTCAGACCATTCATTTCACTCTCTCAAAGCTCAGTCATCTCTCCTCTCAAGCTCCCCTCAAGCTCACTGTCATCGCCGGCGTCCACTCAAGCTCACTCCGGTACAACTTTTTTTTTTTTTTTTTTTTTTTTTTTTTTTTTTCATTTTATCAAATCCGTTTCGCTCACTCTCTCTATTTCACTCTCAGCTCTCATCTCAAGCCTCTCAAGCTCACATCTCTCCTCTCAAGCTCGCTGTCATCGCCGGCCCGTCCACCTCAAGCTCACTCCGGTACAGCTTGCTTTTTTTTTTTTTTTTTTTTTTTTTTTTTTTTTTTTTTTTTTTTTTTCATTTTATCAAATCCGGTCTCATTCACTCTCTCTATTTCATTGTCAGCTCTCATCTCAAGCCTCTCAAGCTCACTCTCTCAACGTCACCGCCGATCTGCCTCGACGCACTTCTCTTCCGCCGATCCACTTCAGGTCAGTCTCTATCTTCTTCATGTGGATGCTTTGGGTTTTTGATTTGGGTATATTCTTCTGCAAGCGTGCCGTCGGTCCATGCCGATCCACTTCATGTCTCTGTTTTTTATTTTTAATATATGATTTTTTATTGTTGCTCTGCATTATTGGCTTGGTGATTTTGGTAGATTGATGATGATTATTGATGAATACGGTGAATGATGATTATTGATGATTATTGGCTTGATGATGATTATTGATGAATGGTGAATTTGTATATTAGATTGATGATGATTATTGATGATTATTGTTGCTTTGCAAGTGTGAGCGATGATGAACTTACTGAATAATGTACTTAATGGATGAATACAGTAGTTTCGCATTGATGATGATGATTATTATGGATTTTGTAAGATGGTGTGCTCTGATGATTTCTCATTGTTGCACAAAACTAGAAACGGAGCACACATTTTTGTGTGCAGGGAAGTTTAATGGGAAATTGTTAGTTTGGTTTTGAGTTTTGATATAACTGTACATTTGGGAATTTTCTGTGTGCAGGGAAGTTTTGAGTTTTGATATGCATAATCATGTTCTATTGTTTATAATTCTAAGTATTTTAAGTTTTGATATATATGTAAGTTTGGGAATTTTCTGTGTGCAGGGAACTTTACATTTTTTTTTCTAATTTTATGGAGTCACGTAGAGACACACAATGGGATTTTACGGGTATCATGAATGGGGATATAGAAATTGATTCACAATTTTTGGGAACGTCTCAAAATACTCCTTTGTCAGTTTCTGAGTCTCCACCTCCACCTCAACCTCAAGTTGAAAATGCCTCTTCTTCAAAAGGAAAACGGGGCACTAACTTTAGTTTAGAGGAAGATAAACTTCTAGTGGGAGCATGGCTCAATACTAGTGTTGATGCCATAAATAGTAATGAACAAACATAAAATACATTTCGTAAAAAAGTTTGGGAGTACTTCAAGAAATACAATACATTTGGTACCACGCGTACTATTGTCTCCTTGATAAGTCGTTGGGGATCGATTAGTGAAAAGACAAATAAGTTTGCTGGGTGTATGGCTCAAATTGATGCACTTCATCAAAGTGGTACAACCGAAGAAGATAAGGTATAAACTATATTGCAATAGTGTTAACATGTCCATTCACAAATAGTTTGAAGATATTAATCATGTTATATTTCTTTTAATTTTTTTAGATTAAAGATGCAAAGGCTTTGTATTTAGAGAAGTACAAGAAACCCTTTCTTCTTGACCATTGTTGGCTCATGTTAAAGGACCAACCAAAGTTTGCCGATCCTAGCAGTGCTAAATCGAGATCATTCATGCCTCCGACTTCGGAGTCAATATCTATTGGCGAAGGTGATTGTGGGTCTAGACTTGGTGACTCTTCCAATGTTGAGAGACCTATTGGTAGGAAGGCCGAAAAGGCCATTCGAAAGAACAAAGCCCCCGGAAAAGATGTAGGGGAATATTTGGTCAAGAAATTGAAATTGATTGAGGATGTAACTCGATTGGAAGAGGAGAAAATGTCTATTGAGAGAGAAAAACTTGCGGTTGAGAAGGAAAGAAATGAAGAAAAACTGAAGATTAAGAAGGAAAAAGTCATGATTGAGAAGAAAAAATTTGAGATAACAGAAAGGTTAGAGGAGGAGAGAATCATGATGATAGATACAAGTGGCTTGACCGGAGCACAAAAAGCTTTTTTGAGCAACTCCAAGAGGAAATCATAGCAAGACGAAGTTCACGTAATTAATGGAGTTAATTGTATTTTGGATGTAGTTTAGTCTTTTATGTATTTTGTAGTGGCTTATGTAAGCCTTTATGTATTTTGTTTGTAACTTTATGTATTTTGTAGTGGCTTATGTCACTTGACTTTAATCTTAAACTAAATGTATGTTTTTGTGTTGTGACTTAAAGTGCAATCTAACAAAGACTTTAAAGTGCAATCTTTTTTATCTTTTATTAAGTTCCATTCAGTCTTATGATAGGCACTGATATAATTGTTTGTAGACGGAAAAATGATACTATTATATATCTTGATATAATTGATATATGCTTGGTTTTGAGATGACAGGTCTTAGAATAAATCTATGAAGACATTGCTGTTATAACCACTATGAGTGTCTTTGATTCAATTATTCCTAGTATCATATGCTTGGTTTTGAGATGACAGGTCTTAGAATAAATCTATGAACAATGAGCATTCATAGTATTTCTTATTTAATCATTTACTTATCTTTTTAAGATTAAGGTCCTACTGAGAGGAATTTTTATTTTTTGGTTATATACTTATATTTGATAAATGCTTGAGGATAAGCACCATATTGTGTTTGTGTTGTGACTTGTGCGTGAATTAGTTATATTCATTTTGTTATGGCTTATATCACTTGGCTTTAATCTTGCATTTATAGTAATAATTGCTTTCCAATTGTCTTGAAGGTTGCATCCATGAATCACTATTTGGTTCGCAAGTTCATTTTTGATGACTCAGATGAAGATGAGATAATCGAAGAATTTGTCAAGGAAACATCACAACCTAAACGTCGACGTTCTATTCGACGTAATCATTTGGCAGGCCATGAGAGGCTTTTTCTTGATTATTTTGCTCCCACACCAGTGTATCCACCTACTGTATTTCGTAGGAGATTTCGGATGAAGCGTTCTCTTTTTCTCCGTATTCAATCTAAGGTAGAAGCTCATGACTCTTACTTTGTTCAAAAAAGAAATAGTGCCAACAAACTAGGTTTATCTTCATTGCAAAAGATAACTGCTGCACTTAGAATGCTTGCAATACGGAGTATCGGGTGATTTCATAGATGAATATGTGCGGATTGGAGAAAGTACTGCATTAGAAAGTTTGAAAAAATTTGTTACTGCGGTAATTGATGTTTTCTCTGAGGAATACTTGAGAAAGCCAAACAATGAAGACATTGCTAGACTGTTAGCTCATGGCGAACGCCGAGGTTTTCCAGGTATGTTAGGTTCAATTGATTGCATGCATTGGAAGTGGAAAAATTGCCCATCTGCATGGAAAGGTCAATATTGTGGTCATATTCGTGAGCCTACTATTATTTTGGAGGCAATAGCATCATACGATTTTTGGATATGGCATGCATTTTTTGGGTTACCTGGGTCAAATAATGACATTAATGTATTAGAGCGGTCTCATGTATTTAATGAACTTGCTGAAGGACGTGCTCCTACAGTACATTACTCAATCAATGGTCATGACTACACAATGGGATATTACCTTGCTGATGGCATATATCCAAAGTGGGCAACATTTGTGAAAACAATCCCATCTCCACAAGGACAGAAGTATAAATTATTTGCAGCAGCCCAAGAGGCGTGTAGGAAGGATGTTGAGCGTGCATTTGGAGTGCCTCAAGCACGTTTCGCAATTGTCCGTGGACCTGCACGATTTTTCCATCTTGAAACACTCCAAAAGATCATGAAAGCGTGCATAATTCTCCATAACATGATTGTTGAAGATGAGCGGGATGAGAATGAAGTGGTAGACTCAGATTATGAACAAATTGATGAAGTAGATAATCCTCCTCTACAAGTGTTACGTGAACAAAGTGATGGATTTATGTCATACATTGAGAGGCATGGACGCATTAGAGACCGAGAAATTCATTTTCAACTCCAATCAGACCTCATTGAACATTTATGGCAATTGCAAGGCGAGTCGTAGGAATTTTCTTTTTTGTATGTTGAGAAGCATGAGTCATAGGAACTTGTGCTAATGTGTGAGTTTTATTGTAATTTGGTTTGAGTTATGTATGTGAGTAATGCATGGACTACATTGTTCCTGCTATAATATGTGTTCTTATAAAGTTCCTCCATTTCATAGTTCACATTGTTTCAAGATTGCTTTTGGACAATTGAGACGATAGACTATCATGATGATTGAAAAATAGTTTTAGTAAAAAAAAAAAAAAAAATGTATAAAAAGTATAATTTAGGGTTTAAAAAATCACTTGTTTACACTATACGATTATTTGCGGCGGCGGCGGTGGCGGTGGCGGCGGCGGCAGTGGTGGCGGCAGCAGTGGCGGTGGCGGTAGCGGTGGTGGTTGTAGGTGGTTGTGATTGTTGTTTATTGTAGTGGATATATTATTTTATTATAGTGAATATATTATTTTATTGTGATGTTTATATTATTTTATTGTGTTGAAAGCTAAAATAGATCCACTGCTGCAGCATGTGTGTAGGTAAAATAGATAAAGTAACTTTTGGTGGAGCTAAAAAGCTAAATTTTTAGCTCCACTGCTGCGAATGCTCTAACTTATGGATTGTATTTGTCGCAATGAGACTAATTTTTGAATGGTTGATAATTACAACAACGAGGGAAGAATATTCAAATACCAATTCTTCTTTACAATGAGGGAGGAATATTCAAAGTCCAATTCTTCTATTAAAGGAAAACAAGTTGTCAAATATGTATTCAGCATTTATTTAACAAATAATATGCTATAAGGGTAAAAGTCTTTAAGGGAAGATATTCTAGAAAGCTACTGTAGCCAACCTCCTCTAAAATATGGGTTACTTTTTTTATAGGTTTTATTTTTATAAAATTTTCTGAAAATCAATTCTATTTTGTCTCATGCTAACCTGGATAAGGAAAGTTAAAAACATTCAAACTCATTTTTAAGGTTGCTATCAATTATAGAAAAATGTTGTGAAAATCTTAGGAACATAGCAACGTTGTGAAAATATTATGAACCTAGTAGCACTTTCTTTTTTAAAATAGTAAAATATAAATATACCAAAAAAATAGTAAATAAAAAGGTACTTAAAAAAGGTAAACAAAAATAGGCGAAGGGAAACTATAAAAGAAAGGCCCTAGCAAAAGTGAAATTGAAGAAAAGTTTGGGAATTTTTTATTCAAACCCAATCTTTCTTCCATTGCACAGAAACTTGGTAGTTGATCAAAAAAATAACAAAGAAGCTGAGATGACCCACTTGTTCCCAATGAATTTAGCAAAATTTGCTTCTTTTGTGATCACATTATTGGTTATTATGGTAGATGGAGATTGTATTTGTGTTATATGTAGAATGTCACCATGTCCTAAAGCAAATCCACCCTTGCCCGTTGAAACCGTTTTTAAGCTACCAACTCCATTACCAATTTGGCCATCGGGTATATATCTCTTAATATCATCTTTATTATATTGATTTCATTAACCATTTTCAAAATTTTGAGACTAAAATTTGATTGGAGTTGTATATTCGTTTACTTCATGTTTATAAAATTGTGGGTCTAACTAACCATTTCAAAATTAAACTCACAATTTTAATGCGTTATTTAACACTTGCATGTAAACACACGCTAGTGTGTAATAAGTCTGACCCTATATTCTTTTTTGTTGGAACACTATATGTTGTATATAACAACAATAGTAAGTCTTAGTCTTAAAATTGTGAGAACGGTTTAGTAAGTGTGGGCAACATATGTAATTTTTATTAACTTTTTTTTTTTTTTTTGGTGTTCTATGTTACAATAGGAACATGATTTGCAACTAGGTTTCTGAGTCTGTGAGATTTAATAGTGTTAGAAGCAACAGATTTCGAAGTAGTTTGGAGGACTCGTTCAGGTGGTCCAGACAACATTGGAGCAACATTCTTTGAACCCTCAACAACTAATGATGCAGCACAAGGATACAAGGTGCTAGGTTACTATAGCCAACCCAACAACAAGCCCTTCACTGGATAATCTGTACTAGCCTTCAATAGGTACTTACACGGAAATATGAAGGCTCCGGTGGATTACAATTATGTGTGGAGCAGCATGTATTCATTAGATTTCGATCAAGACGGTTTACAAAATGCCCAAATGGTTACAAAGCCTTAGGGCTTGTTGTCACAAACGCAACTCAGAAGCCATCCATAGATAAAATAAGTTGTGTTAAAGCTGAGCTCACTGAGCAATGTGAGCATTTCAACTGGATTTGGGGTGCTGAAGGTATCAATGTTTATACTACAAGGCCCAGCACTAGAGGGACCCAAGCTATGGAAGTTCATTTGGGTTCATTTGTAGCCCAAGTTGGTGGGGGTTATGTCTGATATAGCTTGCTTGAAGAATACGAATTTTGATTTATCTTCTATGCCTACTCTAGAACAAATTGAGCCAATAATTAAAGCCTACTCTCCATGGGTGTACTTTCATCCTGATGAAAAATACCTGCCTTCTTCAGTGGAATGGTTTTTTGACAATGGGGGACTATTATATAAGAGAGGGGACGAGGGAAATCCTCATTCTCAAAAAACCATTCCACTGAAGCAAGCAGGTATTTTTCATCAGGATGAAAGTACACCCATGGAGAGTAGACTTTAATTATTGGCTCAATTTGTTCTAGAGTAAGCATAGAAGATAAATCAGAATTTGTATTCTTCAAGCAAGCTATATCAGACATAACCCCACCAACTTGGGCTACAAATGAACCCAAATGAACTCCTATAGCTTGGGTCCCTCTAGTGCTGGGCCTTGTAGTATAAACATTGATACCTTCAGCACCCCAAATCCAGTTGAAATGCTTGCATTGCTCAGTGAGCTCAGCTTTAACACAACATATTTTATCTAGGGATGGCTTCTGAGTTGCGTTTGTGACAACAAGCCCTAAATACAATTGTTGCCCAAAATACAATTCAAACTAACTACTACTTATCAGTTTCAAGTGTAGACATCAGTTTCAAATGAATCAACCTGTAAATTCCTAAAACACTAAACAAACCATAAACTCATATGTGGCAGAAATAAGTAAACCAAAATAAATTTCTTGTTTGCACAGAACATAAAATAAAAGAAATATACCATGAATAACCTCATAATATAAATCATAATCAATATATCATAGTTTGTGAATCAAGAACATAAATAAAACAAGAACATAAAAAATACAAAAGCATGTCTCCCCCTCAGCAGTAGGATCACCAAAAGGAAGACCTTTAGATGCATCACCTGTAGAAGACTCAACTCTAGGGCGTTTAGAGCTAGCTTTTAATTGAGCTTCTCTTTGCCTAAGAAAGGTGGCACCTATAGGAGCGATGATACGTACAGGCTTAGAAGCGGTAAAGTCCTATAAACCTAAATCTAGGAGGATCCTATGTATAAAAACTGGAAAGAACAAACCATGTGATTTAGCACTGCTCCTATGGACCTCTATAAGAGAACGAATAAAAAGAGTAGGAAAACTAATAAGAGCATTAGTGATGAAAGTGTACAAAAATGCACATCTCTCAATTGGAATGGTATGTATAGGAGAGATAGGCCAGATACTATGACAAGAAATCCTAAAGAACAGATAATTGAGCTCAGTAAGCTTATAAGTAGTAATCCTAGGATCAGTACCCCAACTAATGGTAGTATCGGTGAGAAGTGACATGATGTCGTCAATGGGAGGAAATTCTGTGTAAGGATACACAGGCTACTGTAACAAAGGTACATTGAGAGCTGTAGCTACTGCCTCACGGGTAATGACAAACTCTTCAACCCTTATCCAAGTCTTCACAAAGTGAATATTGGAGTCATCGGTGTAAATAGAGAAGTTTGAATAAAACTTTCTAATCAATGTAGCACCAGGAGGATGTTTTTCGACATCCAGAAGAGGTAACCAACCTCGACTCCCAAAATTCCTACAAATTTCAGGATTCATCGCATCTAGTATAACCTTTCTCTCAGCCTAAACAGGCCTAAAAATGTTAACTTCTCATAGGCATCCTGATTAGACTTAAACTAAAATCTAGTTCTTTCAAAATCAGAAGAGGAGGAGGAGGTATTGTTTTTCTTTACTTTAGTTTTCCTAACCATGACTCTAAGAATAGGAAGGGAAAAAAAAAAAAAAAAAAACACAACACAAAAACCAAGGGCATACTGCATTAGAAAGGGTTAAAGCACAATATATCAAGAAATTGACAAACTATATGATGCACGTTGAAAGTTCAATTAGTGTGTAAAATACTAATGAATGTTTAGAACCCTAATTTTAACAATGCCAACACAAGCTTATACATAAACAATATATGTGCGAAATGATATATATAAGCTATAACCAAATAGGTAAAACACTCTAAACCATAATTAATCACAAACACAGCAGCAACTAAAAGGTAAAGAGTAAGGGAAGAGAGATGCAAACACATAGATAACACCGGCACGTGTTATCGAAGAGGAAATCGAAGAACACGGTGAAAAACCTCCCCGCCGCCCTCCAAGTGGTCAAATGATCCACTAAAAAATACAGTTGGGATATATGAATAGCAGAAGACTCTCCAAGCCAAATCTACCCGGTGCACCTAAGCCCTCCAAGCTTCTTGCTCCACAGGGTTACGCCGAACCTTGTCTTTGTCACGCCTCAAACCCGATACCCGGATTTGTGACCATGACCGGCATGCTAATGTCAAGCTTAAACTTGATATTAACAAGAACCAACTTAATTTTTTTTTTCGAAACTTTTTAAAAACTTCTCTTTTTCTTTTCATTCTTGTTTCGTTACTTAAATAATATAACCTTTCAGATTGACATTCAGAGCATCTACACTGTACTCGAAGGATAATATAATCCACCAGTTACTCAGATTCTGAATCTCACATAATACATCTCTTAATACTGTAAAGTACACAACTTTCTTTAGATCCTCAAATACACAATACTACGAAACTAAACATCAAATTGCTAATTCAAGGATCTATACATATAAAACTAAAACCAGCTCCTTCCAAAACTCGACTAAAGCTTCCTCTGCTCCAAAAATAACCTGCTAACTGAAAGAGTGGAAGGGGTGAGCTACACAGCTCAGTAAAGGTAAGATATATGAGAATTTAATAAGGATGCATGTAAATCAATTTATTCATTTAATAATATTCGGATAGGAGAACATCTTTTCATGCATAGTATCTTATACTATGTATAATAATAACTTATACGCTCTTCATAGGAAATAATTGTTCTCCCTTTCCTTATCAGAATAATTTTATCGAAACCCTTCAGATTGAATTTCTTTCATTTCTTACAAAGTCACCATATATGTATTCTCATTACAAAATGATTATTTTAACTTAAATCAGATAATCAGTACTTTGTATTAAACTAGAAACATCTTGAATAATAAGAAAACTTTTCTTTATAAACTTCTTCTCATAGCGTATTATAACTTTCATGGTCATAAAACTTAACGTTTCATAAAAATAGATATCTGGTAACTTTTAAACATAAATTTGTACTTTCATCAGAAATTTCATCTTTATAACACAACAGAACTTCAGAAACTTTTACCTTTAATGAACATCTTTCTTTTCGTCAGAAACTTCTTCTTTTCATGAGAGCTTTTTCTTTTCACAATGCATTTAAACAAAATAATTCCCTCATGATTAATAACATAACATAGCTGTTCATAACATATTGGTTAGTCCATATCTGATAAGTCTGTACAGAGAAGGCCTCATCACATTTGGATGCCCTCGTGTGTATGATATTGTCCCCTTTGGGAGGCCTGATGGCACATCCCCTCCAGGTTTTGTTCCTCCTCGCCGTCCGTACACATTGGGGAGAAGGCCTTGTTCAGATTAGAGTTACGGGCAACCCCATTTTCTCTACTTTAAATGGCCAAACAGATAACATTTTTTCCATGGAAAGCTAGTAATTAACCCATACTAGCCGAGTTCAGATCACCAGAGGACATAACCTGAAAACATTTCATACATTACATCATACTGAAATTTCTTATTTTGTATAACATTTCATAACAATATCATTTCCATTCTTTTCTTTAAACATCATGTTCATGGAATTAGTCATAGCATCAATATGCTTAAATCATACGCATAGGGTTTCGAAAGCCCATGAACATATCTTTGTCTAAATAATGCTTACATGCCATATCTCTAATCAAAAATATTTTAATGCATAATATACTCTAAAATAACCTTATGACTTACCAAATACTCATATAACTTATCCCTTACCTGAAAGCAGAGGAGCCGAGAGTCTAAAGTCGAAGGAGCTTAGACCTGGTGGCTGGTAACACCTAAACCGAAATCAAAACTTATTACCATCCATAATTTCCTTATCATAAACTTACACATTCATCTCAAAGCCTATCTCTTAAAATTAAGGAAATCCTAATCTCACCTCAAAGAGGTTCCCACAAACACAAAATACATCCATCAGACAACATCATGTACCAATCATAGAGAAACTAACATTCTCACATTAATACCATATCTCTAGAAGAGCCAACTTCATTTCAAAAGATGATTTGAGATTAGGGCAATAACGCATGCATAACATAGAATCCTTTAAGCATGGTCATTTAACTATATACATTCATATGGTAACATACAACACGTCAGACAAAACAGCTTCATAAATACAGCCGTCACATGGTTTAGAACCCTTCATGTGAGTACTAAACCTCAAAACAAGTTAGACAAAATAAATCTATGATCGAGACATACCAAGAGATAAGCATTAAATTATAGCTCAAAACATTCACCCCAGCTATAGAATTAAATCCTCAAAGTTAGGCATAGCATATGTTATTCACTGCTCATTTCAGCAGAATATGCTCCATTTGTAAAATACAAACGGGCTGCCTACACACATCCAATTGTCATGAAATTTTACATAACTACTCCTCTATGTGTCCAGTATAAACCATAAAAATTTCGGAGTCAAAGAATAAACTCATGATTTACTAAAAATCACACAAGACAGCATACTAAAATCTGTCCTGACAGAATTTCTTGCAAATTAAAAATTAAACCATTATTTTTATGTTCATCCAAATTCTGTGAGACCACTTCCATAACAACCATAAATGTCTTAGCTTTCATAGAAAATAACCCTAGCATCCAAATTCACTATATACAATTTAATACATACTTTTCTTGTTGTAAACATTAAATCTATCACAGAGACAGCTTCAGTACACATTCTTACAAAATCATCAACAAATAGCAATAGGTCTTAATTTCATTTGGATATTTTTATACATATAGTATGCATATTAAAATATGTTAATAAGCATTCAATAGTCCATAACAGCATCACTATTTCAATTTACAAAAACAGAATCACAGGTTCAGTCTCACAAATCAGAACAGAGGATAAAGAATGAAAATAAACAACCAATCATACTATCCAAGTACACAAAATCAGATGAAGTTTTAATTACTTACCCACAAAACCTTAGTGTTAGGCTCTTAATTTCATCTTTAGAGAGGAATATTTTGTCTTGGTGAGAGAGGGAGGGCTGCCGTGTAAGAGCAAAGAGAGAAGAGAGAAAGAAGAACAAAGAAGGAGGAAAAAGAAGTAGAGAAAGAGGGGCTGGACTTCTGATCTGATGCAGCCAAGAAAATCAGAAAAGTGAGAAGACTTTTGGGGCACAAAAGAAGATAAGAGATGTGAACAATTGGGGTGGGATACGTGTGATGCTAGGAAGAAACTATCACACCCCCTTTTTCCAACTTTTGACAATTCTTGCATTCACACTCACTTTTCTACAAAAATAATTCTTGCATATATACACACACACACACACATATATATATATATATATATCCTTACCTTTATAAAGTTATATCCATTACACTAAAAGAGCATATATGTTCTAGTTTCTTAAGAAAGTCAAGGAAGAAGTGAGGTGGCTCTTGGTGATTGCATGGCTAAGTCTTGGTCTTTGGGGTTTGTAATCATGCATGAAACTTTGGCATTGTGTGTGTTGAATTTCCATTGGTTGCATGTGGGTGGAATTTCTACTATAATATCTCATGCATCATGCCTAATTAAAACATCAACTATGTATGTAATAACTTAAACCAATTAATATAGTTTGGTACATACTTATACTTAGTATATATTTATAATACAAATAGCCATTCCATTATTTATTTTCTTTACAATTCTTATTCAAAGGTATTATAAAATAATATACTTATTAAATACTCTTATATTAATTTTAGAAAGTAAGTGACTTAAAATAATAATTAACTATTTAAACACATAGTTTAACTATTAATTTGGGATCGGGGTGTTACAGTCTTCTTTAGCTTCCCAGATCCCGCAATAAGCCCATTGCATCAACTAAGTAAACTGGTCATCTTTGAACTGCTTCCCAAGCACCAAAATACCTCCTCACAGATATAGGTATGGTGAGATAAGGATTTGGCAAAATGTGTCTCTCAAGGATATGTCAATAGAGAGGGTGAGAGTAGAGGAATTTGGAGAATCAAATAATGAAGATTGTGGATGAGTTAATCTTGTTTTTCTCTAGGGTTTCTCTCTCAAAATTCTCTCTAGAAGCTCACTACATTTCGTGGGTATAAGGGTATTTATAGTAGTGTATGTGAGGAATGTGAAAAGTCAAGTTTCATCCAAAATAGGCATTCTGGCAACTAAATCTCGCGATTGGAATGAGTCTCGAGTTTGAGTTGCGAGTTAACTGCCTGGCCAGATTGTATATTTTTGTCCTGTAGTGCTCCAGCTGTCATGACCCTTCAGTTCCCTGCATGCTTCACACGTGTGCCACTTTGGCGACTTGCTAGTCGCAAGTCAGTCGTGAGATCCAGTTGCGAGACTCCTTTGATTGCACACATCTTGTGTTTTCTTCACACTCTCTCACACACAACTCTTACATAATTCCCACCTAAATACAGGATATCTAATTGCTAAAATACAAGCAAATTTGACACGGAAAAAAGCCAACACATGATTGAATAAATTCAATTTTTACATATCATTTGCATGTCCAACACACAACCGATACAAAAACACAAAGATAGTTGCATCAAGGATACAAGATCCAACAAGGGCACAAGTGTGGAGTACTAAAGAAAATGCATAACATTAACTAAAAGTACTAGGCTACAAAAGCAAAGGTACATAATAAAGCATAGTTTAAATAGCTAACATAAACCCTGATATATGATAATATAAAGTAAAATATGAAACATAGGCCTTTTCTTTTTCTTGCTCTTTGTTAGGTTCTAAAGACTTAGGATTTTATGTATTTAGAACTCTAATGTGTAATGTTGGCAAACCATGATCAAAACAATATTTTTAGTCTTGTTTAGGCTTGCTCAAAGTTGTGTATTTAATGTAAAGTTGGAATTGAGAGGCTGTAGAAGTGTTTGTTACTTTCGGCCTGGCTTGATCAATCGAAGGTTAGACTCGATCGATTGAAAGTCGGCCAGATTGCGTATTCTGTAGAATTTCCAACTTAGCCCTACCTCTTTAAATGTTTAGGGTTTTATGTTTTTGCCCTAGGTATATAAGGCAAAACCCTAGCCACGTTTTGTGAGTTGCTCCTGTTGTATTGTTGCTCATACTTTTCTGTTTTGTGTAAATCTCTTATGAGATCTAGAGGAGGTTTCCTTTACATAAAGCTTAGGGTTTTCAAGGTAGAGATAATATCAACACTTTGATGATCAACTCAGTTGCTGCCATTAGAGCCTAAAGAATAACAAGCGTGGATGCTTATAGCTGATTGGATAATCCAAGAAAGAAGGAGTCCATGGATTCGGAGCTTGTACGTGGCCGTGTCAGTAAATTCTACTGGTGGGTAGCATTAGGAAGTCAAGCGGGGAGCTTGTAAGTCCTTTTGTATGAACTTCGATTCTTTCATAGTAGATTCAGGTTTACCTTGAGGATAACTAGGTTAAATCCTCCCTAAGTTTTTACTGTGTGGTTTCCTAGGTCATCATATCATTGTATTATTTATATTTCCGCTGCTTTATATCTTGATATGATTATTTGATTGTGTTAACCTAGATTTGCATAATTTGACTAAGTAAATCACTTGGCTAAATAAACTAGGTTAATCCAATTGTCGTTTTAAGGGGTTTAAAAACCAACAAGTGGTATCAGAGTGGGTAGCTTTTTTGTTGTAGATCTTTTGATTTTTGAGTTGATCCTTGACCCCTGTTGTCATGGAACATGGACACTCTCTTGTTGTTCCTCCTCACTTTGATGGGAATAACTATGCTTATTGGAAAGTAAGGATGAAAGCATTCCTGAAATCCATTGATGAGAGGGTTTGGAATTTCGTTGAGTACGGATGGGAGAAGCCCACTACTTCTAGGTTTGAGAGCACTAGGATGTCTGATGATGAATCTTTTGATGAATTTTATGCCAAACTTAATGACATTGTTAATTCTGCATATAACTTGGGTGAAATCTATGATCAACCTAAAATTGTTAGGAAGATTCTTAGATCCTTGACTGAGGACTTTAGACCCAAAGTGATTGCCATAACTGAAAGCAAGGATGTGGACTCCGTCCCTGTTGATGAACTTGTAGGATCTCTTCAGTCCTATGAGTTAGACCTACCCAAAGCTAACAAATCCAAATCAATGGCTCTTAAGTCTGTTGATGATGTTGATGTTGGTGGATTTGATGATGAACTCTCTGCTACAGAGATTGCTTACCTTGCCAAGAATTTTAGAAACTTTCTTAGGAACAATAACAGAAATGTAAAAAATCCAAACACTGCTGAACCTAGAAATTTTAGGAAGAATGATCTCATTAAGGTTAGCAACACTGAAAAACCCAGAGAAAAAGTAGGTCAATCTTCAAATAATTCTTTAGGTCCTTAATGTTTTGGATGTCAAGGGTATGGTCATGTCAAATCTGAATGTCTCACATACTTGAGGTCTAAGGGCAAGGCTATGGCTGTAATCCTTAGTGATAATGAGGTTTCTGATGATCAGTCCGAATGTGACGAGGATGGAAATTTCATTGCTTTCACTGCTACTGCTGTGGTAAATGAAAGCGTGTCTGCTAAGGAGAACCCTTCTGATGGGGAACTCTTTGAGGATGCAGATCTTCAAGAGGCTTATAATAAACTTTGCAAAGTTGTTGCAAAGGATGCTATGAATGTTGAACTTGGCCTGAAGAAAATTGAATCTCTTGAGCTTGATAAGAAAATTTGCTTGTTAAATTATTTGATGCTAATGAACTTTTGAACAATGTGAAAGCTGAGAATATGCTGTTGATTGATAAAGTTAAGAAATTAGAACTTGATTTATCTGTTGCTAGATCTGCTAGTTCTAAACTTGATCAAATGCTGAGTGTTCAAAAGTATCCTTTTGACAAATCTGGTTTAGGTTTTGTTGAGAGCGTCTTTGTGTCTGCACCACATTCCACAAAATTTGTTCCTTCATCTTCTTCTGAACCTTTTGTGAGTGAGGTCGTGAGTGAAATTGTCAAACCCCCTGTGAGTGAGGTTGTCAAACCTATAGAAGTTTCACCACCTAGGAAGATTATGGTTGATCTGAAAGAGTCCAAACCTAAGGAGCCTACCCTATCTAAGGACAAGATGCAAGGTAAACCTGCTTGGGTTTGTCATTTTTGTGGGAAGTCTAGACACATTCGTCCAAATTGTTACAAGTTTCAAGCTGCTAAGAGAGCAAGCAAACCAAAAGTGCCTGTGCCTCAAGCACAAGATCCTATAGCACTTATTGGTGAATTGGTAAAGGCTTTAAGCCTTTATTCCAATGCTGGAGTTGGAAATCACTCTAACGTGAATAGGAACTCCAATGCTCATGGTGCATCTAAAAGGTTTTGGATGCAAAAAACTCGACCTAATTGAGTCTTTCTAGCATGGTCCTTGTGCTTCATTACTCTACTCTTTGTGACCATTGTTCTTTGGTTTTTGTTCTTTTGTTCTAGGATTTGCATTGCATAACATTCATGCATTTCATTCTAGGATTTATTTTGGTTTTCTCTTTTAATAAAAAAAAAAAAAAAAAAAAGGGAGAAGCAAATTGTGTTTTGCATTATTTTTCTTGGTTTTTGAAAATAAGGTTGGTCAATTTATTTTCACATAACATGTATTATGTACTTTGTTTAGCTTTGATGAGCTTTCTTATTGCACTTTTCTAGTTGAAGCTTTGTAGTGCATGTTGTGTGGCAAAGATGTTTATGGTATTAATCACTTTGTCTTAATCTTGAAGTCACATGTTATTTGACTGTCGAACTTGATCCTTTTGAGAAAAGCATAAATAACCATCTCACCACTGTTCACTAGCCAATCATGAACACCTTAGTGCATATCGTAAGATTTTGTGCTTGAGAAAGTGTAGTACATGCACAAAAAGAACATAAGGTGTAGCCTCGGCTTTAATTGCTTAATACTTAAAATTGGTGTGTACTATTAGGCTTGATGCCAAATCACATAAATTAAAATTGGTGTGTATATTATGAGGCAAAAACAAGAAACTTACATGATTGAAAGCTTTTGTTCTAAGAGTTGTGAAAGTTATAGGTTGTAACTCTTTTGGTGACAGTCTCTTTTAAATTCTATGTGATAAATTTTGTAGACTTTGTGTTTGATTTCTATTCACATATCACCTCACATGTATCTCAAGCTTTTGCTAGTTGCACACACTACACAAGTTACTCTTTGCTAAACGTTGTACATGTTATTGTGTGTGTTTTTGGTCTGACCAACCAAGTTTGAAAATATCTTGAGTTATTTTGCACAACATGTCTGTTGCTTGAGACTTTAAAGGAAGAGTGATTGAAAATTTGTGTTTGAGAAATTGGGTTTAAAACTTGGGTTTTTGAAAAAGCATTTCATCTCATACTCATGCATTTTGTTTATCAATTTCAATGCTTGGAGGAGTTTTGTGCCAAAATTTGTTTGTTCTTTCAAAAATGTGATTTTTCTCAAAATTTTTGTGAGCCTTTGCATATTTCGATCGATCCATTCTGTTTTTCGATCGATCGAAAATGTGCTTAAATGTTTTTTAAGTGTCTCAGGTTGTTTCGATCAATCGAAAGTAATTTTTGATCAATCGAAGATCGCGAATTAGGTTTTTAAAATATCAGTCTTTGACTGATTCAAATCACTTTTCAAATAGTTCAAAACCTTTTTCTCTCTCTCCGACTCGGCAAGGCCAAATTATCAAGTTTTTGTCGTTTTCCTCCGTTTCTTTTGTGAGGCTTTTGTCATCTCAAGCCAGTAAGACTATTTTGCCCTTCCTTTTGCATTGTTTTTCATGTTTTCATGCATTATTTCATGGTATTTGGGGAAATTTTCAGACTATGCATAAATTGGGATTTTTATTGATTCAAGCCTTATTTTATGAAATTGATCAATGTGTTTTGTTGGTATATGGTTATATTCATGATCTTTGATGGTTAATTGGATCAATTTTGGGTTTTGTGAAAAATTAAAAATTCTAGGGCTTGTATTGAATCCGAATTGGGGATTTTGTTCAATTAGGTTGAAATTGATGAAATTGGCTTGTTGTTTTGATGTAATTAAGCATTATACTCTGTGTGTTGTGTTCTGTGATGCTCAATTCATCAATTTGTTTAAAAATTCAATAAGTGGTTTTAAAATTTTTAGGGTTTTTGTTAGAAACTCTATGCTCAAGCCAATTTTGTTAATTTGACCTTAAATTGAACTTTCGTTTACTACATTAGTACATGCATCATGGCATTGTAATTGTTCATGCATCATATAGATTTTTGTTCTATATTTTTTTTGCTAACTTGCAGTCTGCCCTTGGTTTTTGTTTTTGTCTTGTTCTCTTTGGTTCTTTTCTGTGTGTCTCTGTCCTTTCCTTAGCATCATGTCTAGGAAGACTAGAGCCCGTAGGTCTGTTCCCTCACCTTCTCTTCCCCCACCTTCTTTTGACCGTGAGAAGTTTCCGAGTGAGAAAAACCAAGAGATTTTTGATAAACTAAACTTTAAGAGGAAAATTTGGGCTGAGCGTTCTGTGGTGTTAGATGAGCTAGATCCTGCCATTAGGGAAAATTTTGAGCGTAGGGGTTGGTTACCTCTTTTGGATATTTCTGATCCTCCTCCTCCGGCTACCTTGATTAGAGAGTTCTTTTCGAACATCTCTATCTGCGTCTATGATTCCAACACTCTAGTTAAAAGTTGGATACGAGGCGTAGAGTACACCATTACTCCTATGGTAGTGGTTGATGTTCTAGGGGTACCATTGGTCCAGCACCTTATCTACCCATATGATGAGTCTTCGCCTTTGGATGATGTCATGTCATACATCACTGGGTCTTCTATTCAATGGGGTACTGATCGTTGGATCACTTCTGCTGAGCTTCCTGAGACTACGTGTCTTTTTCTTAGGATAGCGTGTCATTCTCTGTGGCCTATCTCTCATCTTCACACCATTCCTCTCGAGCGGTGTGTCTTTTTGTACGCTCTTATTACTGATGCTCTTATCAGTTTTCCCCACTTGTTTCTTCGTTCTTTGAACGAGGTCTATAGGAGTTCATCGTCTGCTCATGCTTTGGTCCATCCTATTTTTATTCATAGGATTTTGCTTTATCTTGGTTTAGATGATTTCCCTTCCTCTGAGCTCGTCCATGTCATAGCTCCTATAGGTGCACCTTTTCTTAGACAGAGGGCAGCTCATCTTAAAGCTGGCTCTAAACACCCTAGGTCTGAGCCCTCTAGTACCGCACCTCCTCCTTCTTCTTCTACTGGTCCTGCTGGTGAGGATGTTGCTGATCCTGATGCTGATGCTGCTACTGCTGCTGCTGCTGTTCCTCCACCTCCTTCAGATGACTTTGATATTCGTAGTACCTTGGAGACTGTCATGACCGTTCAAGCGGCTCGTGGTCAGATTTTGGTAGACACGCTTGGTGAGCTATGTGCTTTGCTAGCGGATTTGGTGCATTTGCGACATTCACCCTCACCACCTCCTTTTGATGACTTGTGATTGTCCTTTGGCATTCCGTCACAAAAAAAGGGGAGTAGAGTTTTGATACTTGTAGAGGAGATTTTGTAGTTAGTGGGAGTTTTTCTTTTGTTTTGAGGAGCTAGTTGAAATATTAGATTGTATCTAGGTGCTTCACCGTGTATACTTTCTTTTGATTTCATTTTTGGGCTATTCATGATATGGGAGATATATGATTATTGATTCTTGTGATCACTGCTTATTGATTTATATTTATGAGTTCTTCACTAATATATGTCTTTATTATGTGTTGTGTGAACCTACAAGAATGCTTTATTTTTGTTGTATCTAACTTATAGGGAGAGTTAGTTTACATATCTGGTGATTTACTGTTTTTTCTATCACACATGTGTTTATGCGTTTGTTGAGTGTTTCAGGACTATACAGGTTGATTCAATTGAGCTGCTGTCTACACTTGCAACTGATGGATAGTAGTTAGGATTGAATTTGATTTGATTTGTGAGCATTACTTTTGCAAAAGGCTTTTTACTTTGTAAACTTTGAGCTTTTATTTTTGTGTTTTGTCACGGATTACCAAAGGGGGAGTTTGTTAGGTTCTAAAGACTTATGATTTTATGTATTTAGAACTCTAATGTGTAATGTTGGCAAACCATGATCAAAACAATATGTTTAGTCTTGTTTAGGCTTGCTCAAAATTGTGTATTTAATGTAAAGTTGGAATCGAGATGCTGCAGAAGTGTTTGTCACTTTTGGCCTGGCTCGATCGATCTAAGGTTAGACTCGATCGATCGAAAGTTGGCCAGATTACGTATTCTGCAGAATTTCCAACTCAGCCTTACCTCTTTAAACGTTTAGGGTTTTATGTTTTTGCTTAGGTATATAAGGCAAAACCCTAGTCACGTTTTGTGAGTTGTTCCTGTTGTATTATTGCTCGTACTTTTCTGTTTTGTGTAAATCTCTTGTGAGATCTAGAGGAGCTTTCCTTTACACAAAGCTTAGGGTCTTCAAGGTAGAGATAATATCAACACTTTGATGATCAACTCAGTTGCTGCCATTGGAGCTTAAAGAATAACAAGTGTGGGTGCTTGTAGCTGATTGGAGAATCCAAGAGAGAAGGAGTCCATGGATTCCATTGGCTAATCATTCATGACAAGTTTAAAAATCGATTTACAACAATCACACATAGATGTTAAGATTTTTTCCAGAAAGATAGATGTGCATACAAAATAAGTTAAGCTCATAAATGCACTAATTCATTAGTACGGAGGTATAAGGCTAAACTCACATGAGATATGTGCTCAAATATATACGATCAAACTTTTTGAATTTTTCACTTTTTATATGGTTTTGGATTTTTTACTCACACAAAACTAAAACATAAAAGTAAGATAAAAATACAAAAGCAATGCATACAAAGAAATGCAAGATGTACAAAATGCATGAAGATATGACATTCAATGCATGAAGGGTCCTACAAAGATTGAAAGAATTAGATCAAGGACCAAAAGAGCAAAAGACTCAACCATAGGAACCCTTCCTCATCCAAACAGAACAATTGTTTAGAATGAGTGTCTCATGAGAAGTGAGACAAGGGTTGGAAGAATGAGAACCGGAGATGCACATAAACAATGAGTTGAGAGCATTAAACACTTTTTTTAACAACATACTATTTTCACTCAAATCCGATTTACCCTTTTTAGCACAACTTCCAAGAAACTCAAGTTTTTCTTTTCTTTTGATTCTTTTAAGAGCATGAAACTTAGAGCAAAGAGGTCTTAGATGACCAAAGGGGCCAAAATTGGGAATTAGTACTATTTGCCAAATAATATAATTAGTAGGCACTGTTACAAAACTATATTTTTTACTAACATCTTGAGTTTCAAAGACTCAGATTCAGTGTTCTTATCACATTTGATTTGACATTTTTTCCACGTGGTGTCCACCTGGAAATGGAGTCTCTAAGACTTGATTTATAAGCTATTCTTAGTAAGTGATTTAAAGTCTAGATTTGGTCTCTCATGTACAAACCATTCCCCCCACCCTACCCCACCTTCTCATCAGACCACGGCAAACCCCCATGCCACCACCACCGCACCACCGCGCCAGACCCATGCTGCGCGACCCAGGCATCAACCCACAGCCACCCGATCCAGCCAACCCACAGCCACCTAAACTCCAAACCACCAATCCGGTCAACCCATAGTCACCACGGCAAACCCCCACACCACCACGCAGACTTGACCAGAAGCCGAAGAACCCACAGCCGCCCGATCCAGCTAGACCATGCCACCACCACACCATTGCGCTAGACCCACGCCGCGCGACCCAGGCATCAACCCATAGCCACCCGATCCAGCCAACCCACAACCACCCAAACTCCAAACCACCAATTCGGTCAACCCATAGTCACCCAAACTCCAACCACACTGTGGGTTTTTGGATTTTCTTGTAGAGAACCCCGATCAACAAGCCAAACGGGTCGTGGGTTTTGGGGTTTTTATTTTTTTTAATCTGGATTTTAGGTGGTTGTTGGGGGTGGATTTGGTTGGATTTGTGCTGAATTGTTGGATTAATGCTCGGATTTGTAGATTGATAGTGGCTGGTCTGTGCTTGTATTTGGTGGTGGTTGATGGTGGCTGATTTGTGTTTTGTACTCCAGACACTTGAAATTTTTTTCAATGTTTTATAGATATAAATTGAGTCTCTAAAACTCGATTTCCAAGTAAACGCCACATGGAATTGGGTTAGCTCAAATCTGATCCAAACATGAAAACCGAGTCTTTGAGACTCAGTTTATAGGCCCAAAAACGAGTCTTTAAGACTCGAGATGTTAGTATGAAATATAGTTTGAAAACAGTGCCTACTAATTATATTGTTTGGCAAATAGTGCTAATTCCCAATTTTGGCCCAACATGGGGAATAGGGAATCTTTGGAGCCTCGAGTAAGAAGTAATAAGAACTTATAAACAATTTGCTTGTCTTTCCCACAGGCTACTGAAATTAGAATTTTCCATTTGAAATTTTATACTGTAGATTATAAATTTTGTGGTTAGCTACTCAGCTACATCGTCCAAATAATGACACCAAGAGTAATGACGAAATAAATTAAACATGTTTATTATGTTTATCTCTTATGAATATCCTCTTATGGCAAAAATTAGACTAGTAGAAGAGCTGAATTTAAATATTGAATAAATAAAAACAAATTACAAATCACTATCAAAACTAATTGATAAATACTGAGATTCCAATTGCGTGCAACTGGATAAATATATAGTTCAGCACAAAGAATCGATTTTTCTATGTAGGCTGCTATTTTTGTTCTTTCCTTTGACCATCATTGACACAATTTAATTAATTAATTAATTAGGTAGAAAGACAAAAAAACGAAGATAGACCATGCATAAAATGTCCAACCTATTACATACTAGCATATAACTCACTATATGCAAGGCTTGTATATATTTTTTTTTGATAAACAGACTATAGAACTTTCATTAAATCAAAGCACAAGATACATCATGAAGAAGAGCTTATTCAAGAAAATAAAGGATTTTTTTAAATCCAAGCTAAATAGTCATAAATGCCTAAAACATATTTTGTTAAAAGATGAGCAGGCCTATTGCCTTGCTGATGAACATGAGATAAATGAACATTGCGAAACTCAAGACTTGCAGCTAATATTCCACACATAAATAAAATTCTAAAAACTGTAAAATAAAATTTAAGAAAACCTAAATTATGTTCTACGGTAGCTCCCCTCTAAATTTTGCTCTAAAGAGCCTTTAAATAGGTCAAGGAATCCTATTACAAGTTGAATTCCCGTTTGGAGAAAATCCTAAGTTTTTAGGCTTCACTTAATCAACGTTTTGGGCCCATTTAACTTCAGAATTCGGACTTTGGCAAGCGACAAAGTTTTAGTCCTTTAAGTTAGCTTTCCAGCCTAACTTGAACCATCTCAATTGGACATCGAAGCCAAAAGTTATGCTCCAAATACTAACTGGTGCGCAGGTTGGAATCCTAATCCGAATTAGACTTGGATTTGATACAAATTTCCTTTGATTCCTTACTCCAATTGGACTTAAATTTAATTGTATTGGCCTTCTTTGCTTCATCATGGCCCTTGTAAAAATCCATTAGCTTTCTTTCTTGCATAAATCCACTTATTTAATTTTGTTAGGTTCTAAAGACTTAGATTGATGTATTTAGAACTCTAATATGTAATGTTGGCAAACCATGATCAAAACAATATGTTTAGTCTAGTTTAGGCTTGCTCAAAGTTGATTAATTATTGTAAAGTTGGAATCGAGTGGCTGCAGATGTATTAGTACATTTTGGCCTGGCTCGATCGATCGAAGGTTAGACTCGATCGATCAAAAGTCGGCCAGATTGCGTTTTCTGCAGAATTTCCAACTCAGCCCTACCTCTTTAAACGTTTAGGGTTTTATGTTTTTGTCCTAGGTATATAAGGCAAAACCCTAGCCACATTTTCAGAGCTGCTCCTGTTGTATTGTTGCTCATACTTTTCTGTTTTGTGTAAATCTCTTGTGAGATCTTTGAGGAGCTTTCCTTTACACAACGCTTAGGGTTTTCAAAGTAGAGATAGTATCAACATCTTGATGATCAACTTGGTTGCTGCCATTGGAGCTTAAAGAATAATAAGCGTGGGTGCTTGTAGCTGATTGGAGAATCCAAGAAAGAATGAGTCCGTGGATTCGGAGCTTGCATGTGGTCGTGTCAGTAAGTTCTACTAGTGGGTAGCATTAGGAAGTCAAGCGGGGAGCTTGTAAGTCCTTTTGTATGAACTTCGATTCTTTCATAGTGGATTCAGGTTTACCTTGAGGATAGCTAGGTTAAATCTTCCTTAGGTTTTTACCGTGTGGTTTCCTGGGTCATCATATCATTGTGTTCTTTATATTTCTGCTGCTTTATATTTTGATATGATTATTTGATTGTGTTAACCTAGATTTGCATAATTTGACTAAGTTAATCACTTGGCTAAATAAACTAGGTTAATCCAATTTTTGTTTTAAGGGGTCTAAAAACCAACAAATTTCATTATCCTACAAGAGACAAATTAGAATGGTTTCATCTGTCTTGACTCTGGTAAGTGCTATTGGGTAAGTGTTACTGGCTTTAGGTTTCATTTTTGGCAGCTATTAAAAATCTGTCATACATGTTGATATCCTTAAGTATTACCTCTTTGATGATTAGTTAATATACTCTTGAGAACATTGAAGAATTTGACCGAAAGAATTATATTTGAATGCTTCACAGATGGGCAGGACCCAAATGCTCCAGATCTGAGCAAACGGAATTCATTGGAGGATGCCATACCAAAGCAGTTAGTTTTGCTATGTTCTGAGAAAGCTGTGTATGTCTATTCTTTAACACACATAATTCAGGTAACCAGTGCTTTATTTAGTAGGTAATGGGCTGGGAAACTACATAAGATCATACCTAACCTTCCCTTCTCTTTTGTTTCAGGGAGTTAAGAAGGTGCACTACAAAAGTGTTTCAAACCTCTTCTTGTTGCTGGGCATCAACATTTTATAGTTCCTCTGATGTTAACTAGCTTATTCTCCTTTTTACTAGTGGAAAAAGCATCTATCGTGTGAGGAGTTATTCATCTATTCATGAATAACTGGCTTATTCATCTATTCATGAATAAATTTCAGATGTGAGGAGTTATAGTTGTCATAACCCTGTATTTTCTTAACCTGTATTTTCCTTAATGCTCTATGCATGTAGTTAGCTTCTATGATGTAACATTAATCTTATACTGTGTGCCTATATTGTAAATGAAAATTATGTTTTATAATAAGAAAAAGCCACAAGTCATTCTTTGGCAAATCAGATTTGCTTTTTATTTGCATGTTACAACCACGTACCTTTGACATTGAGAAGCAGAATTTAGAGATTGAAGCAGCACAGGTGCTTTTTGATAGCAATAATACTTCAAAGACTGTTTTGCTTGGTATCAACTTAGATTAGAGATTTGAGTATAAAATTGCATTAGTTTTGTTGGGCAAAACGATGTTGGAAAAGTCACAATGCAGAAATAGGCATTCAGAATAATATGTTCTTTTCCGGCATATAGCGTTTTTTTCTAGCCTATAGGGAACTTTTTAATTAGGCCATGTGGTATAGGGTTGTACTTGTTTGATGGTTGAATTTGTGCTTTTTCTTAATTCAAGATATTTTCTGAACTCTATTTCTTTATGGCTGAGACTAGCATAAACTATTTCACATCTTTCATTCTTGAAATCCTTTTCTCATTCATGTATATTTGAGGCAAATTTTCATTTCAATTTAAAACCAATGTAAAACCAAAAAAAAGGTGAAAATACCTCCATTTCATGACCATTTGGTGGTGGAAGACATTAACTTGTCCTATCTGTCTACTTTATTGTAATGTACAAGAGTACAAAGATTCCATAAACGATGTTTTTATTTACTTATTTTATTTTGTTGTTATTTTTTTTTTTTTAATGAAAGTAAATTTGTGTTTAAAATTGGCAAATGGAAGGTATGAATATCTCAAATGTGCCATCATGTCTCAGATTTTGGCCTATATCTTTTGTTGAATGCTACTACTAGCCTAGAAATGAAACTTATGTACTACAAAGCACTTGAGTGATCAAAATGAAAGATGCAAGTGATGAAACTGTTAAATATTGCTATCTTTGAAGGTGGGAATGACTTGTGTGAAGGGTGGAGTGGGTCAGCCAAGGAGATTGCATGAGATGCAAATATCCATATTTGAATTGTTGATGATTAGATATAGTTGTATTTGATTATCAAATATTTGATAATAAATTGTTGATGGTTAAATTATTTGTATTTAAACGCTAGAGGAATAGTAAGTAGTAAAAAAATTGTCTAAAACTATTTTTTATCTTTCCCATGATTGATTATCAAATATTATCTTTATCTATAAGAAATTCTCAGCCATATAAAATCCTTGGCTACTTTTTTCTCTTGATAGAAATAGAAACCTAGATCAAATATTACTTGGATATTTTAATAATTGTGCGGAATTTCATCTAACCAAAAGTTTTACTCACTTACACTCAATGATACACAAAGCCAACTAAAACTCCACTAGCATGCCTTGCACATAAGTTTTAGGGAAAAATTTGCTAAATAGACTGATTTTAGGAAATATTTCGGTGAATAATATGCACGTTAAAGTATTTGGTTAGTTAGACTGATTTTGGAACTCGAGTTTGCTAAACTCGAGTTTCAGGCCAAAAATACATGGAACTCAAGTTTGCTTAGCTCAAGTTCCTTTTTTTTTTCTTTTTTTTTTTCTTTTTTTTTCCACGTCAGATTTATGTTGGGATTTTTGGCCTGGAACTCGAGTTCCAAAATCAGTCCAACTAACTAAATACTTTGACGCGCATACTATTCACCAAAATATTTCCTAAAATCAGTCTATTTAGCAAATTTTGCCTAAGTTTTAGTGTCCTATCGTAATTTAGCAAAAAGTCCACCTATCACAAATTTTTTTGAAAGTTTCTAAAAGTTTTGTTAAGTTTTAGTGTCTTGTCGTAGCGTCTTGCTGTGATTTACTTGAATGCCAAAGCTCTTTTACCTTGCATATGCATTATAACATGCTTTAGCATCCTAACTTATCAAATAGACACGGCTCCAAATGTCTATTGCATGTAAAAGGTTGATTTGAATCATTCTTCATTTATTTATGACTCATCATGTACTAAGTCTTCTACCATATCCTAAAGTGAGATTGTTTTAGGTTCTTTATTGCTCGCACTCACATTTTCAATTCAAGTAATTTTAAACTTCAAAGTAACCTATAAAAAACAAAAGAGAAGAAAAATTCACAAGAAACAATTGAGAATAAATTCAAATTTTGTGTTATTACAATACCAAACTTGCCCAATTTAGCAAACTTGTTTAATTACAAACTTGTTTTAGGATACAAATAAAGAGTAAATCCAACCACTTAATATAAAATCGAACAACCAATTTGAATTGTTAGAAATTCAAATTAATTCCACAAAAGCTCAACAAAGGCAGGGTACATTTGAACATCCTGCTCAACAACTCAATAAACTCTACATAAAATAGCTCCAACTACATCTTTAATTGCACTCTGGTACATATAGAGAGCAAATTAACATTACAAGTAGGAGAAAATTAAAATTACTAGTATAAAATCATATTTGAAGCTAAAAATATTATAATAGCTATCAAATAAATGATACTAGCTGTGTCCCAGAGGCCTACGTTGACGTTGGAGAATTCAACAACCACACTAAGAAAACTTGTCGAAAGGGCACCTGTAAGAAAAAACAAGATTCTCATTTAATTAAATTCATTTTAGTGTTGGATTCCTAATTGAACACAAGCTCCCAAGAAAAGCAAATCCAAAAATTTAAGTCAAGGTTTAAAAAAAAGAAAAAAGAAACACAAACTGAAAATTAAATAAATATGACAATATAATCACAATGAGGCAACCTAGAATTAGTTATTTTTGCCTGCATTTAATACCTGTTTTACAAAAAGATGGAACACATTGACTTTTTAACTTGAATGCTAGAACTTCAACAAATTCTGTCTCAAACCACTAAAACATTCTTCTCAAAACCATGTAAAATGCAGGTTTGGAATTGAAAAGAGAGATGACACCCGTACAAATTTCACTTGCAATGTGGTTTTGATATAATGTGTAAAGTTGAATACAGCAAACACTACGACAGAAAAGTATCACAACCAAGCCTAAAGTAAATATAGAATGTGAGTGTCAGTTGTTAAACTTTCCAATGTCACACACCCACTTATTTGCTCCTAACTCGAGAAGAGGCAGGAGTTTTTTTACTCATGTTTTTCAGTTTTTTTTTTTTTTTTTTTTTTATTAAAGGCGGTGCGTTTTTTAGTAATTAGTTGAAGCTTGTTAATATTATCAATGCCATGTCTATGAAACATAATAGTTTTAAAGTCCAATCTTAACCCTGCTACTTTCTATCAAAATTTGTTCTTGAAACACTATCTATTATCATTAAATACCATATCAAGGCTCTCTACTATTTGTCAAATTAGTTTAATTGGAAAGATTTGAACTTAAGATCTTCCCTGACCCCATTGCTCACCTTTACCCTCTTAGCCAGGGCCCAGGGACCTTTCCACTATTCAATTAATTGATACTTAATATCATTACCAATGTCTCTCTTATTAAAGAAACTCCAAACCCAGATCACTGATCTGTCAATTTGCACATACCTAATGTGGCAACATCAACTAGATAAAATGAAACTTGCCGGGGAGATAAGTCAATGACATAAATCTGAGTTGAGTATGCAATCAGCAACACATCAATAATAAAAATAAAAGGTGAGAGAAAAAAGAAAGTAAACTTACATATCAAAACAGGGGATTGGGTTCTAATTAAAAGAGTTGTGTTGCTAGCTATCAATTGTGTGGAGCGAAACAGCGGATTGGGTCTTGTCTAGAGTTTCAGCACCTATCAGAACTTCATTATTGATTCTTACGCTGGGGTTGTAAGCCATTTTGTGACAATTTCCCCTTCTTTTTAAATTGTTTCTTCAGAAAAAAGGCTACTATAAATCATAGATAAAAAAGAGAGGGGGGTGGCCTATCACTTAAGAATCCAATCAAAACCCATGAAAATACCAAAATCCATATAAATCAACAAAACCCATACCAATATGAACAGATTGATATCCAAAAAATAACCCAAACCCATCAAAATTTCGAAACCTAATAAATTTTGGGGAAATAACTAATCAAACAATAAACAGAAATTAAAACAAACCTTGAGGTTGGGTGCGTCGGCGCCGGCTCAGAACGACGCCGTGGCGGCTCCAGCGGCGGGGTGGAGCTCCAGCGGTCAGAGGAGAGGAGGAGATGGAATGGGTTAGGCGTTGGTGCTGTTTCTCCAGGTAAGGGCTTCTGATCTGATACGTGTTTGATGATTTTAGTTTTAATTGAGTTATAATCCTGTGCGATAGAGTGTACTGCTTCCTCGTTAAATGTCTGACGTGGCAGCTTCTAATTGTTGGCGTAAATAAGCTCTTTTCTGCAAGCCCTGGACAAAAGGTATTCTCAAGACAAATTCATGCATTAAAAATCAAGTAGGCACAAAATTAATTATTTAACATTATTTTAAAACCAACTATAAAATGCATGAATTAACTCAAAATAAATATGATAATATTTTCTAATAATGATATAAATATGCAAAATTAAGCTATTATCACACTCCCCAACCAGTTCATTGCTAGTCCCCTAGCAATTTAAGCAACTTGAGACAAAGACACAAAATAACAAAAATTTATTCATTTAGTAGAAATAGTTAATCAAAGATCAAAATACTAACAACTACCAAAGATATTCCACATACCATCAATACTCAGTGTGTGAATAGTTTAGCCAACACAAACATAACCTTAGCCTTAAGATAAAATATGACTTGAATTTCTATCCAAAGTTATGCTTCAACTCAAATCTCACAGTTGTTAACACTCAACAAATAAAATCACTCCAAAAAGGGTGTAACACTCTCAAACATATGTGAGTAAAATAATGTAAAACAAAGACTAATATCTCACATATAAATAAGATGAAGAATGGTGAAGCAAAATAAATGACATTCATAGTCTCATACTTGGGGAGTGGAGAGTATTTCATTCCAGTAGGGCTTGGTACACCTCCAACGCCTCAATATTTACTTCCAATGTCTATAACTAAATATTGAGGCGTTGGAGGTGTACCAAGCCCTACTGGAATGAAATACTCTCCACTCCCCAAGTCTGAACCTACATCTTCCTTAAGACGTTCCACCTCAGGATAGTAAACTCCATCTTCATCTAATTGGTGGATAAGACTTGCCACCCTTTTGGCATCGCGTTTCATACGCTGTTAAAAGCTACTAGGGTGAATCCTATCTCTATGTACCACTTCTAACTTCCATGATTTTCTCTCATCAGCAGGGTTGGTTTGTGTCTCAACTAGTGGGACATTTGGCTCATTGGTACTTGGGCGTGAAGGAATTCCTACATGTGCTGCATGGGCCTCCTTGCTTAGCAACAAACGAGCCCCTAGTTTTTATTACTATGTCGAGTTAGTGGGGCGTTAGAGGTGTACCAAGCCCTATTGGAATGAAATACTCTCCACTCCCCAAGTCTGAACCTACATCTTCCTTAAAACGTTCCACCTCAGGATAGTAAACTCCATCTTCATCTAATTGGTGGATAAGACTTGCCACCCTTTTGGCATCGCGTTTCATACGCTATTGAAAGCTACTAGGGTGAATCCTACCTCTATGTACCACTTCTAACTTCCATGATTTTCTCTCATCAGCAGGGTTGGTTTCTGTCTCAACTAGTGGGACATTTGGCTCATTGGTACTTGGGCGTGAAGGAATTCCTACATGTGTTGCATGGGCCTCCTTGCTTAGCAACAAACGAGCCCCTAGTTTTTATTACTACGTCGAGTTAATGGGTTTTGGAGCAGAAGTTATTCGGTTGCCAATTCGTGAAGATGTTTTTCAAATATCAAAATCTGGTAATGGAAGGATGATTATGGATATGGGCACTAAGACTTGTGCGTGAAAGAATTTCCTTTGATTCCTACGTGGGCGTGAAAGAATAGGAGGGCCCACCTTCTAATTACAAATTAGATATGTTGGAACAATAGACCAGACCCAGATGGCCACCTAGATTCTAAAAAATGGTAGGAACAATGCAAAGGTAGAAAATTCCCATTATTACCGACCACTAACTCAAGAGTATAAAAGATGGGAAATTCAAAGGGGGAAGGATGAAACATTTTTAGGGAGAGAAATAAAGGAGGGTTTTTTTTTGGACAGATGGAAACACAAAACCTATTCTAGCCCATGCACGCATAACCAATAATCAAAGAACCACCTCGGGGGGCCTAATAAATAGGTCTTAATAGTCTTAGGAATTAATGTCGACGCTCGGCCTTGATCGGGACGTTAGCAGAAAAACTACCGTCATCGTCACAGGCCCTCGTTCGACCACCCGCCGTGGCAACAGCTCCCAAGCGTGCGGGGCCCCTCTCGATAGTGGCGGCGCACATATGTGCTTCGCGCAGAGTTTCGGGAGCTCTCTCTCTAGGTGGAGGAAGGTAGGTCTACCTTTGGCTTTATGGAAGGAATCTGGGCCAAATTTTAGGTGATTACCAATTATAAGTGGAGTCACCACCAATCATTGGGTTTTTCTAAGGTGTGATTGGTCACCTGTTTCTAGTTGATTTTATTACCAATTCTAAGTTAAGAAAAATGGCATTTTTCCTAATCTAATGTGGATGGCAAAAAATCTTGATTCTTAGGTTCGGAAGTTTGGTTACGTGTGGGGAAGGTGTTACGCACCCCGCAAGGGTTACATCCAAACAAAACCTCATGGATGTCGGATGTAACCATATGACCACAAACCCGCTAAGGGCATCAAACGTGCCAAAGCCTAGAACTAGAGAGGCTAACACAAGCATCAAACATAGCAGCAAGCAAGCATAGACATGAAAATAGGGTGATCCAAACCATTTGATGTGGGCCTCGGCATATGAACGATGACAAAGACCATGGGTCTAGATCGGGTCCTAACCGTTAGGCCAAAAACACAAGAAAGCAAGATAAATGGAACAAAAGGGCTAGAATAGCACATGGCATGACAAACAAGGTTTAAGTCTAAGCTCACAAACATGGCGTGAAGTGCACAAGCACAGGGAAGGTGGCATAGAACATATGGAACATATAAGCAAGGAAACAAACATGTAAGCATGCAGGTCTAAGCATGTGAATGTGAGCATAAAAGCATGGAAGAACACAAATTCAAGCATACAAGCATGTAAAGGCATAAACATAGGCATAGGAGCATAAAACATGCATACAAACATGTAGATCTAAGCAAGGCAAAACCATAGACATGATATCAAGCACGTGAGCATGTAGGTCTAAGCATAGATAGGGTAAGGAGCATGGAAGCAAACATGTGAGTATCTAAACCTAGACATGGCATGCAGACATCACACACGGTGCAAATCAATTATTCCAAATGAAGGTAAGCAAAAAATGTGGATTTAAAGATGATTGAAAGACCTTGGAAGTTGTTTGAAGCTTGAGTTCTACGTGGATTCCACCTGAGTAATTTTTGTTTGACAGCTCAAGAAGTCGAGCATTTAAGACTCGAGTTCTCTTATGAAACTCAAGTCTTAAAAACTCGAGATACTATTTTTCCATATTGTTTTACAAACATCACCACTAACGAAATTGTTAAAATTTAAGGCCAAATGAAAAAAAAAAAAAAAAAAAAAAAAAAAAAAAAATCCTTTAAGCATCATTTTATAGATATCACGTAATTCTATGATATCCATTATTGCTATTAAATTAATTTTAGATATGTTCTCAAATTCTTTGATGCTTGTTACTTATTTCTACAACCTAGAAAAGCATAAAGTTTAAGTTGATTAATTACTTTAAATCAGTATGTAGCCCCGTGCATATGCACGGGTACAATTACAAAACAATTACAATTTTACAATTCAAATTATACATTTTTTTGAAAAGAAGTTCAAATTATACATGGTATTAGTTTACACATTTTTCTAACCATACATTTCTAAAATATGTAATGAATTCTCATTATATAATAGACACACACACACACACACACATACACACATATATAGAATTTAATTGAATTTTAGACTCATTAGTTTTTTCACTCAATAATTCCCTTGTCACGAAAATTTAAAAATTAGATGGACAAGTGGCACAAAATTAAGATATGCCTATATACAAGGCGGTAGAACCAGGATGATAACATGAAATTAAGATATGCCTTATTATTGTTTCTATATATATCTATATATATATATATATATATATATATATATGCCTAAAAATACTAATTAATTAATAGTGTTGTCCCCACCATTTTGTGTCCTAGTTTTTCAAGAATTTCCATTGTGTAAGTATTGTGTCATATCCAATGTCCAAACTTCTTTGAAATAGAAATATTTTTAACCTACAAATAAATAAAGAAATAGACATGTTTCTAAGAGAACACCTCAAACCTTCAAAGAAGCAATCACTAAGATAGCATTTGAAACCCACCCAAAAAGGAAAATAGGGGGAAATTCTTTGATTTTGTAAGTTCTTACAGATCAATTTGAAATGCATAGCTCAGAATCCATCCTTTACAATTTCTATATGGCTTAAAAATTTTGAGACCGTTAACCCCTTCCTATTTGTTCATGATGTTCAACAAATTATCCCCTAAAACAACTAGCCAATTGAGTTGTCAGAAGATAAAAGGAATAGAATTCTTGGCATCAACAACATGAATTATGTCTCCAACTAAAGTCACTATGGGATAAGCCTTACTTAAAAATATTCATATACAAAATGTAAGTATTTGAAAGCACAAATAGCAAGCCATGAAAATAGCATACCTTTAACTCACTTGGTGACATGTTCAATATTTTTGAAGTTTCCAGATCTCCATTTAGTAGAAGTCGAGCCAGTACCTCATTGTTCTACCAGGAAAGGAAGAAAGGGATATAAAAAGAAGAAGAAGTAAAGTTCACATCATAGACACCAAACAAGACTCTGATAATGCAAAACATGTATTAAAAAAAATTAAGGTTACTTCATCTTATTGAATAAAAGCATGAATTTCTTCAAGATTCTAATCATTCATAAATCATAACTTTCTATATAAAAAACATCAGTAATACTGATATAAGACATGGCAAAAGAAATTGTCCAGTCTGTCTGGCAGTTGATCGAGGCTTTTCTAAGTGTTGCCACAGCAGAAGCACTCCTTAAAAAATAAAAAATACAGTCAAGTCTTGTACGTATTGATAAAATCAACTCAACTAAATCTTAATCCAATTAAATTGCAGACCTCTTGCACCAACTGCTCACTATATTTTCCTATTTTCCCAAATAAATGACAAAAAATAATGTTGAATTATTTAATGTTTCAATCCTATTATCCCCATAATTTCACATTTATTCGAAGAAATTTAAGGATTTGTAATAGCAAAAACTATTCGTATCAAGAGAAATTACCCAAAGGCATTAATTAAGCTCTCTTAAACAATAAGCCTACATGTTTGTGAATGCAAACATTCAAATTAATATGACTCACACAAGTGTTTGTGAACAAATGTAACAGCGTACTAACCTTGAGATTAAAGACCAGCTGTCGTAACTTTTGAAAATCTGAGGAAAGAGTTTCATGCGCAGCCTTCTCAAGAGTCAAGAGCAATTACAGCCGGAACAGTAGCATCTGGCCAAAGAATTAGAAAAGACTTGCCACTCTGTGGAAGAAAAAAAAATCTACATTTACATGCCAATCATTGTCTTTCCTTAACCCTCTGCTTCTAGTTACCAAACATATACTATCAATTACCACAAATTAGGATGCCTGCATTGCGTACCTTTGCACTCTTGGCTTGAGTTCCATTGGCAGTTTCTTGACACTTATTCTCCTCACTTAGTTGGCTAATGCCATCACGACGACCTTTTTCTTTGTCATCTCCATGCATGATTTGCACATGTATTGAATTGAATTCCTATAAGAAGCCACTCCACTCCAGCCATCTATCACGATAGTTATCTCCAATCAATGCCTTGAATGAAATTGTTAAAAAGAATGTAACAAAAATACTAGCAAATAGACATGGCAAAACAGGCAGGTCGGTTCGGGTCGGGTCAATTGGGTTGCGGGTCAAATGGGTCACGGGTCAAAAACGGGTCATTTTAAGCGGGTCAAAATCGGGTTCAGGTCAATCGGGTTGCGGGTCGGGTCGGGTCGGGTCAGGTCAGGTTGACCTGTATTTTTCACATGAATTTTTTTTTTTTTTTTTATAAAGAAAACAACATGTATTCGTCATTTGGAAAGTTATGCAACAAATTACTTGATATAAAATGCATTATTTTGAATTCACCACTTATATCAAGAATGAACTCAGTTAAACTTATTAATACTTATTCAATAATTTTAAAATTATACAAATCCTAACATTACTATCTAAAACAAAATAACACAAAGATAAGTAAAACAAATACACAAGTTTTATTTCTACACAATATCAACATTCCAAATATAAAACAAAATTACAAATGGCTTATTGGATAACTTATTTGATAAAGAATAAAAATATATAAGAAATTTACAATCTTGAAAATTAATTTTATAATCTATTATCAGTTGTGGTTGACACTCTATTTAAATTTGAAATATACTTTAAAATTTGATTGCTTACTTATTTATACATGGTCTGTTTTATGAATATCATATTATTGTTAAGCAACACACACTCTAGAAAATATCATAATTTATTTTGAAAGCCGTTTATTTTGGACATAAATTATTAAAAAATAGGTCTAAGTATTCATAATTTATGCTAATTTGATACTTTAGCTTCACTATTTTCACACTTGTGAATATTTCTCACATGTCTACAATTTTAAATCTATGTTTTTAACTCTACTGTAATCAGATTATCTTGGCATGTACTTTGCTATTTAATATCTAAAAATATTTACTCATTACAGAATGTTCAACCATTTATTTTTCAATTAATTTGCATATAGTTATGTAAATGTATCAATTGTTTCCTTAAAGTTCACAATAAACAATTAAACCAATATTGTCTCAGTTTTACTATTTTTTTACCCCAAAATTTTTTTTTTTTAAATGGTTCGGGTTCGGGTCGGGTCGGGTTGACCCGCAAAAAACACGGGTCGGGTCACGGGTCAACCCGTTTTTTGCTTCGGGTCAAAAAAATCATGTTCGGGTCAGGTATTTTTCGGGTCGGGTCGAGTCGGGTCAAAAAATTCTGACCCGTTTTGCCATGTCTACTAGCAAATAAAGAAAATATGGCATTTTTAATAAAGAAAACATGCACGGGCTCCCTTTTTTATTTAAAAGAATGGGCTGAAAGTGTGTTTGAAAACATGAAATGGATTTAAAACCAAAGTGGGCTGTCAGTTATAAAATATGAGATGAAATGGGTTAAAAGGGAAACGTGGGCCGCGAAGGATAAGTGTGAGGGAGCAAACCAACCCAATGCCTTTAAGCTGATGGGCTAATTGGGTTCAAAATGGAGATAACCCTCAGATTGGGCCTAGGGCACACCTGGACCAAATCCCATTAAGAGAAACGAGTCTGGCCCAAACCAACCCTTTTCTCCTTTAACTCTAGCCGTACGTGTTGAGAACCATATCTCTCTCTCTTTCGCTCTCTAAGCTCAATACACAAATTCAATTAAAACAAAGACGATGCCTTTCAGCTCGCACAACTGGAATATCAATATCAGGGCGAGGAAACCCCTACAAAGCAAAACAAACAAACAAAAAAAAAATAAAAACCCTAAATAACCAAATCCCATTGCCAATTACCAAGAAAACACAATTCAAAACCAAACCTTCAACTACATATTATCGCTCACAACTCACAATTTCAAAAAAATCAAAAATTGAAAGATAAAGAAGAAAAAGACCTCGGAATCGACAAGATTGCCAGAGACCAAACCCCAATACAGAGCAAATCACTAAATCAAAAATCACTAGAGGCTAAAGCAAACCTAAAGACAGAGCAACGCCTCAGAGCAATAGAGCAATGCCCCTCCAAAGCATATCGGTCCAGTCCAAAGCAACAGACGGAGATCGGTCACGTCGTCGTCGCTCGCTCACCTCTCATCGGAGATCACTCGTCAATCGTCACTGCCTCAGCCTCAGCCTTCAGGTCTCCCTTCTCCGACGGTGCTCCCTCAAGGTATTTCATTTTACTAACTTCTCTCTCTTTTTCTCTCTGACTCTCTCTCTCTTTATCTTTTTTTTTTTGAATTTGCAAATAATCTTCAAGAATGAGAATTGAGAAGATTGACAAAAGCGAGGATTGTAAGTGAAGTAAAGAGTGTGAGAGGGAACAAATTTGATGCGAAGCATATATGGAGAAAGAATCCTCTATCTCTTTATCTAAATTATTGAAATCACTGTCTCTCTCTCTTTATTCTTTAACTTTATTCCTTATGGCTAACTTTAATACTTTATGCTGAACTGCTGAAGCTTTAACTTTATTAATATTGGGCTGTTTTTTGACTTTTTAAATTTGGCTTTATTTTATCCGTAGGTGTTGGTGTGTGTTGCTGTTGGTGATATATTAATTCACACATGGGATGTGGGATGTGCAATGTGCACAATAATTAATAATTTACGCAATAATGTACTCATTGGTGAGTAGGGGTGGCAATTTTTACCCATATCTATGAACCCACAAATTACCCACCTTATTTGGATAAGTCTTAATCCAACCTATTTGAATATTTGGGTTAAATGGGTAAATACCAATTTGGTTATTTAATTAGATGGGTTTAAATGGATAAATCCACTAATACCCACTAAACCCATCTAAAATTTAAATAAATAACATAAAATCTAAATTTCTACAAAATGACCAAAATACTCCCAAAATCCAAAAAATGACCAAAATACCTCAAAAATTCAAAAAATGACCAAAATACCCCAAAAACCTAAGAAAATTACCAAAATACCCCCAAAACCAAAAAAAATTATCAAAATACCCTTGAAACCCAAAAAATGACCAAAATACTCCGAAAACCCAGCAAATGACCAAAATACCCCCAAAACCTAAAAATTGAACAAAATACCCTCAAAATCTAAAAATTACCAACATACCCCCAAAACCCAAAAAATGACCAAAATACCCCCGAAACCAAAAAATGACCAAAATACCCTCAAAACCCAAAAAATGACCAAAATACCCCCGAAACCCAAAAAATGACCAAAATACCCCCAAAACCTAAAAAATGAACAAAATACCCCCAAAACCTAAAAATTACCAAAATACCCCGAAAACCCTAAAAATTACCAAAATACCTCCAAAACCTAAAAATTACCAAAATACCCCCGAAACTTAAAAATGACCAAAAATACCCTCAAAACCAAAAAAATGACCAAAATACCCCCGAAACCCTCTAAACCTATAAAATGACTAAAATACCCCCGAAACCTAAAAAATGACCAAAATACCGCTGAAACCTATAAAATGACTAAAATACCCCCTGAAACCTGAAAAAATTACCAAATTACCCCGTAACATAAAAAATGACTGAAATACCTCCGAAACCCATAAAATTACCAAAATACCTCCTAATCTTAAAAAATGACTAAAATACCCTGAAACCTAAAATATGACCAAAATACCCCGAAAACCTAAAGCAAATGACCGATATACACTCAAAACCTAAGAATTACCAAAATACACCCTAAACCTAAAAAATTACCAAAATACCCCCTAAACCTAAAAAATGACTAAAATACCCCTGAAACCTAAAAAATTACCAAAATACCCTGAAACCTAAAAAATGATCGAAATACCCGAAGACCTAAAAAATGACTAAAATAACCCCAAAACCTAAAACAATGACCAAATTACCCCAAAAACCTAAAAAAATGATCGAAATACCCTCAAAACCTAACAATTACCAAAATACACCATAAACCTAAAAAATTACCAAAATACTCCTTAAACCTAAAAAATGACCGAAATACCTCCAAAACCTTAAAAATAACTGAAATACCCTCGAAACTTAAAAAAATTACCAAAATACCTTGAAACCTAAAAAATTATTGAAATACCCTAAAAACCTAAAAGATGACCAAAATAACCCCAAAACCTAAAAAAAATGATCGATAAAAACCCCTTAAACCCAAATTATGATCAAAATACCGCTAAACATGTAAGATGACCAAAATACACCAGAAACATCTAAAATTACCGAAATAGAGGTTTAGGGTATTTTGGATGTTTCGAGGATATTTTTGACAAATTAAAGGTTCTAAGAGTCTTTCAGTCATTTTATAGGTTTCGAGGGAATTTCAGTAATTTTTTAGGTTTCGGGGTTATTTTGATCATCTTTTATATTCTAAGGGTATTTTAGTCATTTTTTAGGTTACGAGGGCATTTATGTCATCTTTTAGTTTTAGGGTTATTTCAATAATTTTTAGATTTTTTGGTTATTTCCGTAAATTTCTAGGGTTCAAAAGTATTTTGGTACTTTTTAGGTTTTGGGGTATTTTGGTAATTTTTTAGGTTTCGGGGGTATTTTGGTCATGTTTAGGTTTTGAGGGTATTTTAGTCATTTCTTGGATTTCGGGGGTATTTTGGTTTTTTTTTTTTAGTTTCAAGGGTATTTTGGTCATTTTTTGAGTTTTGGGGGGTATTTTGGTCATTTTTAGGTTTTGGGGGGTATTTTGGTCATTTTTGGGTTTCAGGGGTATTTGGATAATTTTTTGAGTTTCATGGGTATTTTGGTCATTCTTGGGTTTTATGGGTATTTTAGTCATTTTTTGGGTTTCGGGGGTATTTTGGTCATTCTTGGGTTTCGGGGGTATTTTGGTCATTTTTTGAGTTTCGGGAGTATTTTGGTTATTTTTTGGATTTCGGGGGGTATTTTGGTCATTTTTTGGGTTTCAGGAGTATTTTAGTCATTTTTTGGATTTCGGGGTTATTTTGGTCATTTTCTGGGTTTTGGAAGTATTTTGGTCATTTTTAGGTTTCGGGGGTATTTTGGTCAATTTTTTGGGTTTCGAGAGTATTTTGGTCATTTTTTGGATTTCGGGGTTATTTTGGTCATTTTTTGGGTTTTGGAAATATTTTGGTCATTTTTAGGTTTTGAGGTATTTTGATCATTTTTTGGGTTTCGGGAGTATTTTGGTCTTTTTTTGGGTTTTAAGCATATATGGTGATTTTAGAGATATCAGGGGTATTTTGGTCATTTTAAAAGTTTCATGGGTATTTTGCTCATTTTAGAGATTTTGGAGATAATTTTGGATGTCCAAGAGTATATTGGTAATTTTGGAAGTGTAGGGGTATTTGTATCATTTTAGGTATTTAAGAGTATTCAAGTAGTTTTAGAGGTATTTGACTCATATTGGGTTAAATGTGTGGGTTACTAATTAAATGGGTTGGGTTGGTAATGGATAATTAATTTATATATAAACGGGTCATAAATGGATAAATGAGTAATTACACACCCAACCCATTTATGACCCAACCAATTTATGACCCAACCCGCCCATTTGCCACCCCTGCTGGTGAGGAAGAGGGCTTAGAGTTTAAACAGTTAATGTACTCTTTCTGCTTCTATTTTTCTTTTTGGGAGGCTTTTCTTGGGTTGGAGATGGAGGAAAAGGGAGAAAGTGGACTCAATCCTTTGTATGGGAGTTTGTGTGCTGTCCAAGCACAAAGTGTGCTATCTAAGCATGCACTACGAGCTTGCACATGGTAGATGAGTCTAAAATTGGCTAAAGTGCGCTTTCTAAGCATACACTACGAGCTTGCACATAGCAGATGAGTCTAAAATTGGCTAAAGTGTGTTGTCTAAAGCATGCACTATGAGCTTGCACATGGCACGAGTCTAAGATTGGCTAAAATGTTAGGATAGATAGATAAATTTATTAAGAGATAAACTATATGGGACCAAAATAAAATAAATGTGAAACTATTGGACCCAATAAAAACTAGTGATAAGCATTTCTTGATAAATCCAGCTAAAATCCTACATCAAATGGTAATTACGTGCATGTGCCAAGACTAATTTCTATCAAGAGGCTGAACTGAACTGAATTTCTGTTGCAGATGTAGTGACGACAAGATTAGGATTACCCGGGGATACAACAATATTGTTTTTGTGCATTTAAGGATGGATGGATTGAAAAAGAAATAAAATACATGTTGAATTATTAACCAAAAGAAAATAGGTGTCTACAGTCTCGTTCACAAGTATTTCTATAGCTCTCCCTAAAAGTGGGGTGTCTTGGTTGTGAAGTTGTTTTTTTTTTTTTTTTTTTTTTTTTTTTTTTTTTTTTTTTTTTTTTGAGAAGGAAATGTAAATTTGACAACACACACAAGTTAGAAACAGGATGAACATGTTTGTTCTTGCTTCCTATGTCTAATCTAGGAGAAGAATTGTAACATATATATATATATATAGAGAGAGAGAGAGAGAGAGAGAGAGAGAGAGAGAAACCCACATGTGTATTTATACATCTATGTATGATTTGGTGACCCTTTTACAGGTCTGAATTTCTTAGTGAAAATATTGTAGTCGTTGCCCATCCTAGTGGACAACTACTGGGGAAGGTTGTAAGGGGCAAAGTACGGTTTGCTCACAAAGTTATCTCCAATCTCCATCACTTTTTCTTTCTTTTTCCACTCCTCCCTTTCCACGCGGAAAACGATAATTGAATTAATGCGTTTTGTTATTCTCACGCTTCATTCTTTGTCACTTTGATGTTGAACAAATGGTATTTTGCAAGTTATTGTCAGTATCGAGAATAGGGAATCTTTGGAGCCTCGTGTAAGAAGTAATAAGAACTGATAAACAATTTGCTTGTCTTTCCCACGAGCTACTGAAATTAGAATTTGCCATTTGAAATTTTATATTGTAGATTATAAATTTTGTTGTGAGATACTCAGCTACATCGTCCAAATAATGACACCAAGAGTAATGACGAAATAAATTAAACATGTCCAAGTGAGATGGCTTAAACCTCCTAGGGGATGGACGAAACTTAATACAGATGGGTTAGGGTTTGGAAACCCGATAAAGGCAGGGGGGGTATCCTGAGGTGCAACAATAGAGATTGGATAGCTGGGTTTGCCCGAAAACTTGGGAACGCTACAAGTACTGTTGCTGAACTGTGGGCATTGAAGGATGGGCTTATCATGGCCAAGCAGTTGGGAATTGAGAATATTTGTATTGAAATTGACTCTGAGTTTATTGTTCATCTTGTTTCAAGTCCTTTAGTGGTAAATCTAATGCTTGAATCTCTCTTAACTGATTGCAGGAACCTGATAAAGACCTTTCTTAATCACTCAGTGGCGCATGTGTTTAGAGAAGTTAATTGTCGTGTTGACCGTCTTACTCGTATGGGAACAGAGGTTAACTCTGATTTTCAATTTTTGTATAACCCACCGAATGTGGTGGTTGATATGCTAGCTAGAGAGAAAGCCGAATTTGTTTAGTAGTTTTAATTCCAATCGTCATTTACCAAAAAAATAAAATAAAATAAACATGTATATTATATCTATCTCTTACAAATATACTCTTATGGCAAAAATTATACTAGTAGAAGAGCTGAATTTAAATATTGAATAAATAAAACAAATTACAAATCACTATCAAAACTAATTGATAAATACTGAGATTCCAATTGCTTGCAACTATATATGGTTCAACACAAAAAATCGATTTTTCTATGTAGGCTGCTGTTTTTGTACTTTTTGACTGACTTTGACCATCATTGGCACAATTTAATTAATTAATTAGGTAGAAAGACAAGAAAAGAAAATAGACCATGCATAAAACGTCCAACCTATTACATACTAGCATATTACCCATACTATGTTGTATATTTTTTTTTTGATAAACATACTAGAACTTTCATTAAATCAAAGCACAAGATACATCATGGAGAAGAAAACAAAGGATTTTCTTCAATCCAAGCTAAATAGTCATAAATGCCTAAAACATATTTTGCTAAAAGATGAGCAGGCCTATTGCGTTGCCGATGAACATGAGAGAAATGAACATTGCAAAACTCAGGACTTGCAGCTAATATTCCATACACCATAGGTGCCACTGAAGATGGAGACTGAACATTCTCACACAAAGATTGAATAATATAAAAAGAGTCACCCTCCAAAACAAAGTCCAAAATACCAACTTTCTTTGCAAACAGCAAACCCAATTCAAATGCTTTAGCCTTAACTTCAATAGCTCCCAACGGTGCCTGAATTTTTTTACATAAACCAACAATGAACTTATCTTCATGATCTTGGATAATAACCCCTACCCCAGCAGCTTTTTGTGAAAAAAAAAAATAGCCCCATCCACATTGACCATATAGGCCAGAGCTATTGGAGGAGTCGACTACTACTACCCTTGCTAGGAACAATCAATACTTGCTTAAAACCACATTGACCATAGACCCACACCATCCAATCTCTATCTGACTTTGTGTCCATGAGGAAGACAATTTTAGGCTTCTCTATCCTAACTACCTTCTTCAAGGCATTAACCATACGAGGGTTCCCAAGCTTCCGACAATTCCTACTTAAAGACTCATTATTCTTGGTAGGGTTGCTTAGCAACCTTCGCCGATCCCAAATGTGGCTAAAAGAACACTAAGCTTTTTAGTTTCCTCAACAAACTTCACCTTCTTATCCGTAGATGAAGAGGACACACTCCTAGTGAGTTTTCTACTTGAACTCACTTGAACTTTGGAATTCTATTCCAAGTCCGAAGTTTACCAATACGAGTTTTCCTAACTTTATCTTGCTTCTCACAGCCCATATTAAAATAAACTCCACTATTAGCCAACTCATCCAACTCATGCAAAGGAATGTGCTTATTTAAATGACTCTCCAAACCTTGTATAACCACGCTCTTTATCCACCTTTCTAGCTTGCTAATAGATGATAAACTACTAACAACTTCCACTTCAGACTCACCAACATTTAAATTTGAATTTAGGCCCCCAAGACCTTCGGATAATTCATTATCGATCTCTCTCAAAGTATTCTCAAAATTCTCAAAATATATTAATTCATTAATATATTTTTCATCTACCACATTCCTCTTAATAACTAGTAGTGGGCTACTAATAGTAATTTTTTTTTGGGTGAATTAGCAGGCATTAAGCGACCCTACTACAAAGTAACTAAAATAGAATCAAATTGTATTGCTCAGGGGTAAAATAAAAGAAGCTATAGTCCAAGGTCTAGAGACTTTAGACCACTTGTCTTGTTTAGGTTTAGTGTTCTACACTTCTACTGCGATTGTACTAGCTTTTACTACATATGGTATTGTATTTATATGCTATTAGACCTAGATTATTTTTATAGCAAAATTAGGCCTAGAACTTTTGGGCTTATGTATAGGCTCCTATATGTATAGTTTATACGCACAGTACCATTACCATAGAATGTCTTGTTTTTTAATTGAGAGACAACACTAGGAAATAGTGTTTATTTTAATCCTGAAACAAAAATGAAAGGCAGGGGTGGGAAAAAAAAAAAACTAGTAGGTTGGAAGTTGCATCTGTTTACATGTTTTTCCAAATACTCAAAACTAATAACATGCAAATTTTAGATTTGATATTCCATTTACAAAAAAAATCAAATCAATTTTCTTCATTTTTTATTTTTCCTTTAATTTGCAACAATTTTAGGTCACCCAACAAATGTAAAACTATAAACTAAACAAATCAATATTTATTTTTTAATGAAATAAAAATTACTTAATTAAGAAGGAGCTCTGGATTCCAGAACACAACTCACTGTAACACACACACACTCACCGGAATACACACACACTCATCAGAACACACACACACTCACCGGAAAATGATACAAAAGTTTAAATGTTGACAATTTTCTTATAAAAAAAAGAAAAAAAGAAAAGAAAAAGTAAATGATGACAAAGTTTGTTAATATGTCACAATTTGTTTCATTTTAGGCTAAGAAAGTAAAATCTCAAGTAGAAAGAAAAAAAATCCCAGCAACTATATCCTAAGATCCATGATCCATCATCTATCCTCGGCCTCAAACAAGGAATGCCGCACAACAACATTATAAAATTTCAAAAATCCAAAATCAAAATTTAAACAAAGTCAAAAAAAAAAAAAAATCGTCACTCTTACGAATGTTTTTAGGAGATTTGTTAATGTATCATTTTAGAAAAATTTTCATATCATTTTTAGGGAAAATATAAAAAGCTGTAAAAATAGTTCATTACTTTTTTCTTTTTTCATAAAAAATTTCTATAAAACTAGTCCCTTAGGACATCTGTTAACTTTTCCCTTTACAAACTTTCTATGTGTTGAGTGATTATTTATAAGTGAAAATGTGGTATTAGTGGTGAGTCCGAATGAGAACTAATAAAAATTTGCTATTGTAACAATATGTAAAACAGTTTGTAATTGTAACATTAGTTTTCTTGTAAGTTGTAACTAAGATTTTGTTTTTATGTTTGGTAACATTATATATATCAATGAGCTATATAATAACGCAAACTTTTGCCTTCAAATATGCTTGGAACCTTGGCTTCTGACTACTAATAGGACAATATGACATGTATCACGTCATTTATACACGACTCACTTGATTAGTTGCATTGAATGAGTCATATAGATTACAAATGACACAAATAATTAGTAGTTAGAGCCTAAGGCTCTAAAAATGTTTGAAGCCAAAAATGATTCTCTAATTAGAAAGAACATGCTATGCTATGTCAATGAGTTATACAAGTCTTCGCAGTATAACATAAAGTGTTAGCCTAGTATTAGATAGGCTTTAACCTTTGATGTGCATTTTTTTTACAATTATAGTTCAATAGTTTCATCACATTTTATTTAATACCATTCTTCTATTCCCTGGACATATTTTATAATTGTATCCAATCTATTGTTAAGCCAATTAAGGGTGAATGGGAAGCTCATCTTGTTAGGCATTTCTTCATTTTGGGGGTTGAGTGGTCTCGAACTCTCAGTAGTGAGTAGGGGTGGAAATTTGTATTTGTGTGTCGGATTTGCATTGTGTTGATCCGTGAGTATTTGATTATATGGGTTGACACGAACACGATACATTTATTAAATAGTTCAAAATTCCTGAATCATAACACAACCTATTTATTGAATGAGTTCATCCTGTCAACTCATTTATCATATTTTACCTAAGTAGAAACAAATTCAAATTTTACAATTAACCCAATTGATATGAACTATGAAAATCAAACAAATAATTTTTTTTTTTAATATAAAATTCAGAACTTAATAGTGTAATTGTATCACAAATAATCATTGAAAACTAAAGCATATCTCAATATCGCTCATAACCTATCACAATATATCAAACAAAATAAACCACAACAGCTAATGCTAGATCTTAGCAATCAATTTAAAGAAAGTAGATAAAGGTAAAGGTAAAGGATAATGACGATGATGCGATGGTAGCAGAGAGTTTAGGGATAAAAGTAAAGGATGACGATGACTAAGGTTGTGAGTGATATAGAGAAATGAAGGACAAGGGTGACATCGACTTGCCATTGTAGTGATAGAAGGGTAAAGGTGGCTAAGAAAATAAGGTGAGTTGAGGTGAGATTGAGGTATGAGAGTGAGTGGCGGCCATGGGGCTTGGGAGAATGCAACTAGGAAAGAAAATAAGTTTATATACATAGGGTTTTGAAGGGTATGTTGATAGAATGACATTTAATTAAAGCAGGTCAAACGGATTCCGTGGATTGAACACGAACATGACACGTTTATTAAATGGGTCAATCGTGTCAATCCGTATGACATGAACCCATTAAGTTTCAAACTATAACCTGCTAATTTCGTGTCGTACTCATCAATTGTGTCTAATTTTGTTACCTTACTAGTGTGGATTGTGAAGTATGTATGTCTACTTTTTACTTGCTGAGCTCAATAAGTTTGGGGTCACAAATTTTTGTTACAATTAATAACATGATATAGAATGGTACAAAATGAAAGGAGTATTAGTGATATTACTCCAATTACAACTTATTATCTTAAAAAAACTATTGCCAAGATCCTAATTCAAGTAGCATCTTGTTTGTATTTTCAATGGAGACATATAGGTTCAAATCTCCCTCTTCACGGTAACTGTGAATTGTAATACACACACACACACACACACACATATATGACTTTGAAAAATATAATTAAAACAAATTGTCCCTTGTATTTTCTTTTGGGTGGGAGATGGAGATGGTGGCGTTGTTGGACACCGACCTAATTTTCCCAAGCCCTACTATGGGCAGGACTTAAGGCTAGTATTGGATTAATTCAGTGGCCCAAAAACCCTTGTCAAGTGTTTGGATTATTTCTTTCATCAAGGGACGGACCACTTTGTTGTACTGTCTTTAAATGACTAATTAATTGCCTTGGTCAATTCTTGCTTGGCCCACTCTTTGTCCCAGTATGAGAGAAATAATTAGGCTCACTGATTCGTGATGATAAAAATTAGGTTCTATTAACCTTGGGCTGAAAGGTCACTTGTCAATTTAGCCTTGCTGCCTAGGCATCTCTTTAAATTTGCTGTTGGCCCGGCCCATCACTTGGTCCATGATTATTTGTTCTTCAAAATCGCCATTCTGTTTTGTTCATGAACCATATTCATCGAATGATTGAATCAATTTGACTGAAGAATTTGTTTTTCTTTAATTTATCATTTTATTTTGTTAATTTTACTTTTTTTTTATTTATTTAGCTAACTAATAGGGGTTGCTAGCCTAGATCTGTAAAAGCTTACTTGAATACAAAGGTCTGTAGTGGAACTATATCACAAATGTGAATGCTCTAATATAGGGTACCGAGCCACAAAATAAAATGACTGTTTCTATAGGTGTCTTATTAATAAGTACCATAAGGGCACAAGTTAAAAATTAATAAATACTAAATTATGAGTTGTAATCATGGTTTTAAAAATTGGATTGGACTGTCTGGTTTAGTCGGGAACCAAGCACTAATCTGATCCGATAAAAACCCTAAACAGGTATAAAACTAGTCAAAACAGGAAAGAATTGGTCAAAAATTGAGAATCAATACCAAAAACGGTTTATTGACAATACTAATTTTTAAAATCATGACTTTAATGCACATTTTTAAAAGAAGAAAATACACTTATTAATAATTCATTAGATTACACGCACAAATTCATTGAAGTTATGTGTGTTTTATATATGTGTTAGGTCCAGTTAATAAACTGTAGGGACTCAAATTGGATTGGACCCAGAATATGGATGGATTTCTAGCCCAACCAACCCAAACAATAAATTTTTAGAGAGTGGGGGAAAGGACTAGCTCTATTCGGTGGAAAAGGTCAGGTTTATTATGCATCAAACGATGTTTCAAGCTAACTGTCTGATAAAAACTCTCCTCGGCTAGGTTTCAGGAGGTATCTTTTTGAGTTCTATCATTCTTTTTCTCTCTTTCTTTTTTCTTCCAAAAGTCTTCTCTAATGTCACCCACTTTCTGGTTATATACCACGTTCGTCACCTTCTTTTCACCGTACACGTGTAGGCTCTATTCCTAGGACTCCTTTCTGTACCATCCAGTACCTCCCAGAATCTTCGCTTAGCAGCCATAAGGCTGCTTGGTTACTATTTAGGTATCACCTCCACATTAATGCGGTCAGAGAGTTAGCTGGGAAGCATTTAATGTGGAGGTAGCAGCTCCAGAAGATATTTTTTATCTTTCCCAGTTCCCCCTTCGTCCCACATTCACTCGCTAGTTCTAATACAACTTTGTGGATTGCCCTAAATAGTCAGATAGTTACATACACCTCGGACCATGGTATCCAAGGTGAGTCTTATCCTTGGACGCGTTTTTAGGCCTTTATATATGATTTCCATCTCTCTTTCTTATCCTGGTCCCACAATACATTTCTTTAACCATCCTTGGACAAGTGAATGTCCTTGGACTGGGCCGTTGGGCCCCAAGCCCATTTCCTATGATTCCTATATCCTTTTAGATAACAGGCCCTACAATAGCCCCTCAAAATCTCACTTTTTGTCATCTTGGAAAAAGAGAGATTTTGATATCCTGCCCTTACCTTCTTTACGGACTTTCCTAACCTTTAGAGCGCCTTTCTATCTACCCAAGGAACACACCTGACGTTTCGGCGTCAGGAGCACGCCTTCATTAAATGATGACGGCTTCTTTGTCCCCCGCGTTCAACGGCAAGATGTGAATCTAACGGTGGAGGACTTTCAGTATTTATGGGCGGGATTTTTCCCGCTTACAATTTCTGCGCCACTATAAAGAGCTTTTCAAATCAACTCTCTTTTCAGTTACAAAAATCGCACCGTTTTAGCACGTATTCATTGAACCTGTCTTTTTCTCACTTCTCCACGATCTCATAAATACTGGGAGTCTGTCCGAGGAGCTCATTTTCCAAACCTATAAGTTTCCTTAACCCTCCTTAGCCTTCAATCCTCTTCGCTAATTTTTCTTCACAACTTTTAGGAAATGGGTAGGTTCAAGCATCTAGTTGAGTTCGAGAAGGATATAGAGACATTTAGAGCTAAGTATAGGATTCCCCTAACGGTGGGTATGAGATATGCCTCCACTGAAACGTGGTTAAACGATAGGAAAACAGGGGAAGTGGTCATCCTTATGATCGCCTTTATAGAGGGAGGGATGACTATCCCTATGGGTAGCCTTAGTAGAAGTTATCTTAGGTTCTTTAGGCTGTCTCCCACACAATGCGCCTCAAACACGTTCAGGGTGTTAGGGAGTATAGAAGTCCTAAATGCGAAGATGAACCTAGGTCTGACCCATCATGATGTGAATTGGGTGTACAATCTCAATCATTTGAAGGGTCAGGGATACTATCTGAAATCTAGGTTCCCTGAAGTAAGGTTAATTCAGTGTCTCCCCACATCGAATAATGGTCTAAAAGACGATTTTCTCATTTTTTCTGGGGAATGGCATAATGGTTTATCCTGTCCGACTAAAGAGGGAAAAGCAGGTGGGGTTTTTGGGCAATAAGCCTCTATAACTTGGATTGTGTTCTTTAGTTTGAGTTACCTCTATTTCTGACAAAGTTTTCCTTCTGTTGTAATGATTTTGCAGACAAGCGTGCTACCAAACCTCAGTTCAGACTGGTTAATATGGAAAGTTTAGATAGAATCCTGCGGTCCGAGGTGTACATAAACCCATTGGACGGTCAATTGAGAGCAGCCCACATAATCCTTCGATACAAGCTGATTTCCAGGGCATTTCAAGCTCCCAAGTGCGTGATAAAGGTCAAAGATCCTTGGCTTCACCATATCAGTGTAGCCTTCGAAGGATTTATCGTTCCTGAGGGTGTTCCGATTCCTGAAGGTACCCCTTTCACTTAGCCGCTACTTGTAGCCACTATTTCTGCAGGAGCTTCGTTGTCACGCTTCATCCCTCAGGAAGTGAAGGAGGAAAAGGAAGAAGAGGAAGAAGAAGAAGAAGAAGAAGAAGAAGAGACTTCAGAGAGAGTCATAGAATTGCTGGACTCCACGGACGAATTTGAGGTATTCAATCAACCCCAATCACCCGAGGTGATTTCTGAAGATATGGGCATCTAGAGGAAAAGCCAGAGAAGTTTGAAGGATGTGATCGAAGGCCAGCCTGGAAGGGGGGCGCCAGAGAAGTCAAATCAACCCAATCTCCCCCCTCCTCCTCCTCCTCCTCCTCAGCCACCCCAACCATATGGGACCAAACCCAGTGACCTAAAAAAGAGGAGAGAGCCAAAAGACAAAGGAGTGATGGAGGCTGAGAGATCTCGCCCGACCCATGCAGACGAGGACCAACGAGCTACGAAGCAGCAAAAGGTTACCCATGGGTTTCAACGTGTCTTGGAAAGGGCAACCACTCAGTCCTTGGAACCTGAGGCCTGGCTCTCTGCTCCTATGCTCGGTGGTGAGCCTTTGAGGGAAGATGCCTTGATTAGGGACTTTAACGGTCGGATTAGGTGCCAAGTCGCCTCAGTTTTAAAGGACACTCTCCTCCTCCCCAGGGATATGGCCGAACTGAGGAGAATAAAGAGGAACGAGATTTTTCAGAATACGAAAAGATACTTGGGCATGGTAGGATGTCCTTAATTTTTTATTATTGTTATTATTATTTTCCTTCTACACATAACTCCACGTATTGCACTTCTAACTCTTTTTCTCCTAGGCCGTTCAAGCCACTTTCAGGCTAGAGGAGATAACTAATTCTTGCTACCAGCAAATTGATGATGAGAGGAAGAAGCGGGCCACAACTGTGCACACACTCACTGCTGCTGAACAAACCAATGTGCAGTTGAAGAAAAAGCTAGCCGATGAGGAACATGCTCGGAAGAGTGCTGAGTCAGCTTTGGATAACACTCAAAAGCAAGCCGAGGACTAGAGGAAACTCTTGCATGACGTTAACGCCCAGCTGGGAACCTCCAAGGAACAGATATCATCTCTGCAGAAACAATTGGAGGAAGCTCAGAGACTTAGAGATCAAGCTGAAAAAGCTAAGGCTGAGGCTGAAAATTCAAAAGCTAAGGTTGAAAAAGAAAAAGACACAGCCGAGCAACATGGCTACGACGTTGGCGTTGCTGAAACCGAGGAAAATTTTCTGGCTGAGGTGCCCGTCGTCTGCCGAGCATACTGTGCTATGACCTGGGGAGAAGCTCTCAACCGAGCTGGGGTCGAGACTTCATCCAAGCTGAGAAGGCCTGAAAACATTTATTTCCCCTAGCTATTCGAGCCCCAGGTCCTTCTACTCAACAAGAAGAGGCATCCTCTACAGCTGTTGAATCAGCCAAAGAAGCTCAGACTCAGGCTCCTCCCTCTCTTAATCAACAGGAGCAACCTGAAGTGCTTGAAGGGGCGAAGGACATATCCTCGGACAAAGGAGCAGAAGGGCCTAAGGATGGAGCAGCTTCACAAAACTTTGAACAAGCCTTAGCCTCAACCACCTTACCAGTGGGAGAAGATCCAAAGGCAAAGGAGAAAGATGTTCCTCCTGAGGCAACTGGCAAAACCCCTCAGCCCAAGCTCCAAATAAAATTAAACAAATAGTTAATGTAGTTAAATTCCCTTTATTTTTCCTTTTATTTCGTTTTTCTTCTCTCTTTTTCTTTTAAAGCTTTTTGAGGACATTTATAATTGTAATGTGCATTTCCCTTTCCAAATTTAGATGAGATATTGTGGTTTGGTCTATCACTTGTATAATTTCTCGCGCGAATGTTTTTTTATTTTTACATGATCCCAGGTTATAGAAAAATGAAATCTGACACTATATGGGAAAACTTAACTTTAAGTATACTAATTAGGAACCAAAGCAAACTATAGCAGCGAACTCTACAGCCCTAGAAAGGCTTACTCTAAATTCATTAAGAAGTATTCATACTTGAGATAGCATTCTAAGTGTTTAACCCAGGGAGGTATTGAACACCTTAAAATGCTTTAAGTGATGCTCATGGAGTTTGCTTTGATAAACAAGTTCAGTTGCACAGATCCCATTCTAAGAAGCATTGATTCCAACTAAATTTGTTGTATAAACAATTTGTCACATCTTAGTCTCTGTACAATACTTCAATTGAGGTCACAGTTTATTAATTTTCACTAAGTTGTAGTGCGAGGACCTGACATGGTTTAGATTTCATAGTGTATTAATTTCCACTAAGTTGTGGTCCGAGGACTTGACATGGCTTAGTTTCTATTTAATACTTCAATAGATTTTATAGTGTGTTAATTTCCACTAAGTTGTGGTTTGAGGACCTGACATGACTTAGTTTCTATTTAATACTTCAATAGATTTCATAGTGTATTAATTTCCACTAAGTTGTGGTCCGAGAACCTGACATGGCTTAATTTCTGTTTAATACTTCAATAGATTTCATAGTGTATTAATTTCCACTAAGTTGTGGTCCGAGGACCTAACATGGCTTAGTTTCTGTTTAATACTTCAATAGATTTCATAGTGTATTAATTTCCACTAAGATGTGGTCCGAGGACCTGACATGGCTTAGTTTCTGTTTAATACTTCAATAGATTTCATAGTGTATTAATTTCCACTAAGTTGTGGTCCGAGGACCTAACATGACTTAGTTTCTATTTAATACTTCAATATATTGAGAAACACACATTGCAGAATTAAGACAAACTGTAAAAGAAAGTAAAACAGAACTGTTCTTGTTAATAATAATACCTCTTTAGGTTGCTTACATTCCAGGGATGGAGTACAGTTTTTTCATCTAAATCTTCTAAGTAATAAGCACCTATTCTCGCTACAGATGTAATACGATATGGTTCTTCCCAATTAGGCCCCAACTTTCCCCACGCTGGGTTTTTGGTAGTTCCCAAGACTTTTCTCAACACCAAATCTCCTGGAGCTAACGGCCTCAACCTGACATTCGCGTCATAACCTTGCTTTAGCTTGTGTTGATAGTAGGCCAATTAAACCATCGCATTCTCTCGCCGTTCATCTATCAAATCTAGACTCTTCTTCAACAGTTCATCATTTCCGTCCAAGGTGAATGCGCTGGTCTTTAGCATTGGAAAACCCGTTTCAAGAGGAATCACAGCCTCAGCCCCATACGTCATTGAGAATGGAGTTTCCCCTGTTGACCGCCGAGGTGTAGTTCGATATGTCCAGAAGACATGTGGCAGCTCCTCCACCTATCTGCCTTTTGTGTCATCCAGCCTTTTCTTAAGCCCACCTACTATGACTTTGTTGACAGTTTCGGCATGTCCATTTCCCTATGGATAGGCTGGAGTGGAAAATCTGTTCTTTATCCCCAGATCGGAACAATACTTTCTAAAAGTCTTGCTGTCAAATTGTAGACCATTATCCGAGATGAGAGCTTGAGGAACCCCAAACTAAGTGATGATGTTCTTCCAGACAAACCTCTTAACATCCACATCCCTGATATTGGCCAGAGGCTCAACTTCTACCCACTTCGTAAAATAATCTGTGCCAACCAGCAGATATTTCTTATTTCCCACAGTTTTAGGGAAAGGGCCAACGATGTCTAAGCCCCACTGGGCAAAAGGCCAAGGACTAGAAAGGGGATTAAGAACTCCCCCCGGTTGGTGGATATTTGGTGCGAACTTTTGACATTGATCATATTTTCTCACATACTCCTGCGCTTCCTTTTGCATGCCTGACCACCAATACCCCTGAGTAATTGCACTGTGAGACAAAGACCTTCCTCCAGTGTGACTACCACAAATCCCTTCATGTAGCTCTTCTAAAAGTGCCTCTGATGCTTCGGGGTATACACAAAGCAGATATGGCCCAGAGTAAGAGTGTTTGTACAACTTTTTGTCCTCGGACAGCCAAAACCGAGGAGCTTTTCTTCGTACCTTCTCTGCCTCTGATTTGTCCTCGAGCAGTATATCCTTCTCGAGGAACAACAGTATAGGGTCCATCCAACAACATGCCGAGCTGACTTGATTGACCTGAAGCGAGTCCCCTATTGCTGGGGTGGGTGTATTTAAATCTTCAACCATTATCACCCGAGGTAAGTTCTGCGCCGAGGAGATAGCAAGAGTAGCCAAAGAGTCTGCATGGGCATTTTCGCTCCTAGGGACATGGGTTAATTCAAAAAACTCAAAATTTACTTGCATATGCTTAACCTGGCCCAAGTACTCCTGCATTCTAGTATCCCGAGCTTCCAACTCCCCTCTGGCTTGGCCCACGACCAACCTTGAATCCGAGAAAATCTCCACTGTTTTTCCACCTAGTTTCTTGACCATTGCCATCCCCATTAACAAAGCTTCATACTCTGCCTCGTTGTTAGTGGCTGAGAATCCCAACCTCAAAGACTTCTCGATAATGACCTTTTCAGGAGATATCAGAACCAACCCCACTCCTGATCCTCGCTGGTTTGCTACTCCATCCACATACACCATCCAGGGTGAGGCACGTTGCGCCGAGATAAGGCCAACTGATTTTTCATCCATGCCATATGGGCCTGCCTCTATTTCTTCACGACCTTCAGCAAATTCGGCCACCAGATCGGCGAGCACCTGACCCTTCACGGAGGTCCGAGGCATGTACTTAATATCAAAAGCCCCTAGAACTATGCCCCACTTGGCAACCCTACCAATGTAGTCTGCACTCCGAAGTACTGCTTTGATCGGATATTGGGTTAGGACGACCACAGTATGTGCCTGGAAATAATGGGGAAGTTTCCTTCTCCAATGGCAGATAACGTACTTCAGCCTCATGAAGCGACTTGCTCACGTAGTAGACTGGCCGTTGTACGTCATTATCTACTCGTATCAAAACAAAACTGATTGCATAAGTGGCTATTGCCAGGTAGGAAAAAAGGACCTCATCTACTTCCGGACTAGACATGATGGGTGGCCAAGATAGATACTCCTTAAGCTGTTGGAAGGCCAGAGCGCACTCCTCTGTCCATTCAAATCCTTTCCATTTGTGAAGTAAAAGGAAAAATGGTCTGCACCTGTTAGCCGACCTGGATATGAATCTATTCAAAGCAGCAGTCATCCCAGTCAACCTCTGGACCTCCTTGGGTTTCCGAGGTGGTTGCAAGCTACTTATGGCTCTAATTTGATCAGGGTTCACCTCAATTCCTTGGTGAGTCACCATGTAGCCCAAGAACCTCCCTGAACTTACCCCGAATGAGCACTTGGATGCGTTTAGCCACAATTTATGTCTCCTTAAAATTTCAAAAGTACTGGTAAGGTCCGTCACATGCTCGGTCACTACCTTGCTCTTCACAACCATATCATCAATATGTACTTCAATGTTCCTACCCAACTGTGGCTCAAACATCTTTGTCATCATCTGCTAGTTAGTAGCCCCCGCGTTCTTCAAACCAAAGGGCATTACCATATAGTGATAATTCCCAGTGGGGGTGAGAAAAGCGGTCTTCTCCTGATCGTCCAATGCCAGTGGGATCTAGTGATAGCCCTGAAAGGCGTCTAAGAAGCTCATCCGAGGATGGCCCACTGTTGCATCCACCAGCTGATCTATACGGGGCATAGGAAAGTGATCTTTTGGACAATCTTTATTAAGGTCTGTGAAATCAACACATACGCGCCATTTCCCATTTTTCTTTTTCACCATGACTGTATTAGCCAACCATTGGGGGTAGAACACCTCCTTGATAGCCCCTGCCCGTTTGAGCTTGATCACCTCGTCTCTGATAGCCTCGGCGTGCATTTTGGACGGCTGTCGAGGTGGCTGTTTCTTCGGAATAACAGAAGGATTAACATTCAAGTGATGACAAATGAAATCTGGATCTACCCCCGGGGCTTCGTAAGCATCCCATGCAAACACATCAATGTTTTTCCTAAGTACCTCAACCAACTGCTCCTTCTCTAACAAAGGCAACTGCGCCCCGACCTAAAAGAACTTGTCTGGATCATTCCCAACACTCACCCTCTCCAAATTCTCACACTCTGCTTCACCGGCCGAAGTACTGAGGAGGGTTGCCGGAGCCTTTGATTGCTATGACTCATTCTCGGCCGTGGCCGAAGTTTCTGTCTCTGGCCGATGTTGAATAGCAGCTATCAAGCACTGCCTAGCCATGGCTTGATTTCCCAAAATTTCCAACACTTGGCCTCCTGATGGATATTTCACCTTTTGATGAAGAGTGGAGGAAATAGCCCCCAAGGTATGCAACCAGGGCCTACCCAAAATAGCCGTATATGGGGAAAAAGCATCCACCACGATAAAATCCACCTCCACCACATCTGAGCCAGCTTACACAAGTAATCTAATCATACCCATCGGAATAACCGACCTACCCTCAAAACTCACCAACAGGGAGCTATAGGCTTTCAAATCCTGGGGTCTTAACTTCAGCCCCCTATACAGGTCAGGATACATCACCTCAGTCGCGCTCCCCTCATCAACCATGACCCTTTTCACATCATACCCCCTAATTCTAAGTGTAACCACTAAAGTATCGTCATGTGGCTGTATGGTCCCTCTCTTGTCTTCATTCGAAAAGCCCAACACCAGTGAGGTGTCCAGTCAAGCTCTCTTCGGCATTGAACTAAAGCCCCCATCCGAACAGTGAGACACAAACATTATCCTGGATAGACAAGACCCTGTTCTTCCTGGGGCGGCAAATATAACATTTATCGTGCCAAGGGAGGGTCCTAAAGAGGCGTCCCCCCGGAATGTCGAACCTGCTCGACTTCCTCGGCCACTGGAATGATGCAGAAGATGGGACAACTTCCCTTCTTGGACCAGCTGTTCCAAGTGGTCCCACAAATTTCTGCAATCCTCAGTAGTGTGTCCATGGTCCTAGTGGTATTGGCAGTAAAGGTTTTGACTACGTTTAGCAGGATCCCCTGCCATCCTATTGGGCCATCTGAAGAATGGCTCGTTTTTTACCTTCTCCAGAACCCGTTGTAATAGTTCTCGAAATACAACATTAACCACCGGGAACTAGCAGATACTGATTGCCCCCCAAAGTCCCTCTAAGGTAAGTTGTTACTGTACCTGTCCGACCTGAAGTCCCTCATCTCCTGAGGGACCACCTTAGACTTTCCTCTACCCTGTATCTGGTCCTCCTCTACTCTTCTATACTTGTCGATCCGGTCTATAAGCTGTCACACGCTAGTAACAGGTTTACCAGTTAAAGATCTCCTCGGGTCATGCTCGGTTGGAAGGCCCTCCTTAAAGGTATTAATAGCCACGTCATCATAGGCTCCATCTACTTCGTTGAACATTTCCCAGTATCTATCAGAATAGGCCTTCAGGGTTTCCCCCTCCCGCATAGACATGGATAATAACGATCCCAAGGGCTGAACAACCCTCCTGCAGGTGATAAAACTAGCGCCAAAAGCCTGGGTGAGCTTCTCAAAGGAATCAATGGTATTCGCCTTTAAACCGTTGAACCATTTCATCGCCACTGGACCTAGGCTGGATGGGAAAACCTTGCACATCAAGGCCTCATCCTTAGCATGAATGACCATTCTCTGACTGAAATGGCTAACATGTTCCACTGGATCTGTTCGGCCATTATAAATGGTGAACGCAGGCTGATTGAACCGCCGAGGAAGACTTGCATCCTCAATGCGTCGCGTGAATGGCGATTTGGAAACTTGACTCAAAGCTTTGTTCAGGGCGTCACTCCCTAAGCCCTGGCGAGGTGGACTCTTATATTTTCGTTCACGGCGGTATTCCTCATCATACGAAAAAGTCTCACTGGGTGGAGTTCTTGACCTCCGTTTGTAACTAGTGTCATCTGACTCCTCAGAGGATTGCCTAGAGTTATGGGCCATACGCTTCCGTCGCTCGTGTCGTAACTCCCTTTTGAATCTGTTAATCTCATGCTGCACGTCCCTGTCGTTCTTCACGTGGGAAATATGGCTTTTCCTCCGAGACTGACTTCTATCTGTGTGGGTTGTTCGAGCACTTCCTTCACGGTCTCCCCTTTGTTCATGGATTACCAATGGATTACCATGCTGAGAGCCCCTAGACTCTGCCTGGTGTGGATTAACATCCACCTGCTGCGGGTCCGCCCCCAGTTGCTGCGGTACTCCCCCTTCCATTATAACCACTGCACTTACCTTTCCTTACAAATAGAGCAAGGACTTCCCACAGACGGCACCAATTGTAGGGACTCAAATTGGATTGGACCCAGAATATGGATGGATTTCTAGCCTAACCAGCCCAAACAATAAATTTTTAGAGAGTGGATGAAAGAACTAGCTCTATTCGGTGGAAAAGGTCAGGTTTACTGTGCATCAAAAGATGTTTCAAGCTAACTATCTGATAAAAACTCTCATCGGCTAGGTTTCAGAGGGTATCTATCTGAGTTCTATCGTTCTTTTTCTCTCTTTCTTTTTTCTTCCAAAAGTCTTCTCTAATGTCTTCTCTAAGCCTCCTTATAGGATGGCCTCGAAATCTTGGAGAAACCTTCTATAAATCTTGGAGAACAGATCTATCAATGAAATAAATTTTATGCCAAACTAAAGAAGTGTGAGTTTTGGCTGGCACAAATATCTTTCTTAGGACATGTGATATCAAAGGATGAAATTTCTGTTGATCCAAAGAAGATTGAAGCTATAGTGAATTGGGAAAGACCAAAGACTGTCTTAGAGGTTCGTAGTTTCTTGGGCTTGGCTGGTTATTACCGGAGATTTATAGAAGGTTTCTCCAAGATTTCCGGGCCTCCAAGATTTATAATGGCCGAACAGATCCAATGGAACATGTTAGCCGAATAAATCTGTTCTCCAAGATTTATAGAAGGTTTCTCCAAGATTTCGGAGCCATCCTATAAGGAGCCTTAGATATAGGACCAGTACCAGGCAAAAGTTCAATAGAGAATTCAATCTCCCTATCTAAAGGTAGGCCAGGTAACTCTTCTGGAAAAACATCAGGAAATTCCTTTACAATAGGAATATCTTCTAACTTCTCATTAGTAGCTTCAGAATTAATCATATATGCCAAAAAGCCACTACACCCCTTTTTAAGCATATTACTTGCTTGAAGAGCAGAAATTATACTCACTGGTTTAACCTTTCTATCTCCCTCAAAATAAAATTCAGATTGGCCAGGTATATGAAAGATTACACGTTTCTCAAAACATTCTACAACTGCATGGTGAGTCGACAACCAATCCATACCCAAAATGACATCAAAGTCATGCATATTTAACAATATTAAATCTGCAATTAACTCCCTACCAGCAATATTTATAACACAACTTCGATACACCTATTGAGCACACAAAATTACACCCGAAGGAGTAGACACCCATAGTTCACAATCCAACAACTCAGGATTCATGTGTAGCATATCAGCAAAAGCAGGGGATATAAAAGAGTGTGAAGAGCCGGAATCAAATAAAACATGAGCAGCTTTAGAGCAAATATTGAGAGTACCTGGTACTACATCCGGTGTTGCTTGTGCATCTTGTTCCGTGAAGGCAAAAACTCTTCCCTGGATCATCGGCCTCTTTTGTCCACTTCCAGCAGTGGAATTCCCATTGTTAGAATTATTTGGACAATCCCTAATAAAATGACCAGGTTTCCCACAACGAAAACATGTATTGTTGGCAGCACGACATTCCCCAGAATGAGGTCTTCCACAATGGGCACATTTTTCTACAGCTCTTAGTGAGTACTTCTTCTTGGAGGAGTTAAGGGAAGATTTTCCTTTCTAGGGCTGATTGAACTTCACTGTTTTGCCTTTATTCTGTTCTAACGCAGCTTTGATTTTTGTACCTTCTTGGAGGTCTTCTTCTACGGCTTCAGCAAGTACAACCAAAGCCTTGTAGTCTTCACAGCGAGAAGTAGTCAAATGATGTCTGACTTTGAAATTCAACCCATTGAGAAACTTCTTAACCCTTAAAGCTTCAGTAGAAACAAGATGAGGAGCAAAACAAGATAACTCTGTAAACTTTGCTTCATATTGAGCAACCCCCATACTCCCTTGGACAAGTTCATCGAAATTTTTAGCTTGTTTATCTCTGAAGCGTTCTGTAAAATATTGCTCATAAAATTTCTTCACAAATTCTTCCCAACTAATCTTGGCATTATCACCTCTTCCTTCTAATAGAAGTCTCTCTGCTGACTTCCACCATATTTCAGCAGGACCTTCAAACATGTATGTAGCATAATTCACCTTCTGAGAATCAGTGCATCCAAGGAATTTGAAAATCTTTTCCATCTTAAAAACCTAACTTTCTGCTTCTAACGGATTTGTAGTGCCACTAAAAGAAGGAGGCCTTTGCTTTAGAAAAGCCTCTTGGGTAGAACCTTGACTAACTCCAACTGGAGGATGGATGTTAGCTGTCCTTTGGGCAATCTCCTCCAACATTTGGTTGCACACGTTACTTATATCTGAAGCTTGCATCCTATTAAGAAACGACGTCATACATGCTAGGATACCATTTTTCCTTTTTTTTATTAACATATTCATAATCATGAACATTATAACATAAACTCAACATGTATGTGCAGTAGATTAGACATGCAATTATTCAAACATAGAGCACAACAAAATTCACAAAACAAAAATTCAAATGTCTCTGAAGAGATATGCATTTACTAATCTACCCAAGCTACCCTTCCTGACTTCTAAAAACACTTACATCTATCTAAAAGTTTATAAAATCATAACCTATGCTCTGATACCACAACTATCACGACCCAAACCTGTACTTTAAGATTTAGAGCATGACTGGCATGTCAATATCAAGTTTACCTCAATACTAACACGAACCAACTTAAACTGAAAGTGCTTATCAAGAATTTGTTTCTTGAATACCTGCTTATTTTCTTGTATAAAAACCATAATATACAAAAATGATGAAAACCCTGAAATTTCATTTCCTTTAAACTTCGAAGATTACCACCTGGCTGAAACTTAGGGTATTCGTGTAAATATTACATAGCTAAAAGTTTAGCAAAACTCTTATTACAAACCTAACTCCAAAGACATATAATCGGGGTTCAAAATGAACTAAGATACTGAATTACATCTGTGCTCGAGAATCAAGTACATCTTGATTCTTCCTATACAACAAAAGAGCTAAACCACTACACAACAAAAACGCTACATTCTAACAAACGAGAAAACACAGAATCCTTGCCACCTCTAATACTCTCGCTGCTTCCAGGAAGAACCTGTGCACTGAAATATAAAAGGGTGAGCTGTGAAGCCCAGTAAGGTTTTTAAGCTCCATGGGCCCTTGATAAGGATGCATGTAAATTACATATTTTATGGATATGCCAACTTTGATAAAATAGTCTTCATATTGTTCTCAAAATAATTTACGAGCTTTTAGATGAACGTACTTCATTTTCCTTTTATATAATAATAAAAGGACAAACATAGTTCAGTAACCTTATCTTTGAACAGATTGTATTTACTTTATCATAACTTCTCATTAAACTTATAACACATTCAATATATCTTTCTTATCATCATACTTTTCTTATAATTCCAAATAGCTCAATAGCTCATTTATCATACATATTAGTTAATCCAACTGTAAGTCTGTCACAACTTTGGGAGGCTTCCAACATAGAGTGCCAGGCATCCAGCACTCCCCACAATGCTAGGTAATTCCGGAATCCTATCATAATACATCTTTTCAACCATGGGGGTAAGTTGACATCCTCCACAAATTGGCTGTTACAAACAAGGGCAGGTACAGCAGAGACAGTTCCACTTATAATGGCCAATCAGAATTTCCATGGAAATGCCAGTACTATAACCCCTACTGGCTAAGTTCAGATCATAACGATGGAATAACTGAAACTATATTTTTCTGATAACTTTGCTTTTACATAAACGTATCACAATAGTAGCATATCCGCTTCATTCTTAAATATCATGTTCGTGATATAAATAATAGCATCAATATGCTAAAATTATTATGTATATAAGATTGAATAACTCACGAACACATATTTTGCTTAACTCATGCTTATACGTAATATCTCTAAATAAAAGCTTTAATGCATAATACTTTTCTAAATAATATCTATACTTATCAAAGACACATATCTCAAATCCCTTACCTGAAAGCCGAAGACGCGAGAGATTGTACAAGAGGAGCTCAAGTGTCCGTGTTCTCGTTCTCGTCACCTAAATGAAAAACCAAAACTTATTATTGACAACCTCTTCCTAAGTATTTAAACTTATACCTCAATCATAACCTAACTCTCAAACTCAAGAAAATCTTAATTCCCATCACAATAAGTTCCCCAAAGCATATGATACAATCATCAAACACATTATGCATCCAAACCATAGAGAAACCAAGGCATAAAATTTATATATGCCCCAAACATAACAAAGGATGAGCATATTAAATTATAGCTCAAAACATTCAGCCTAGCTTCAAAATTAAATCCACAAAGTCCGAGTTAACCTACCCTGTTTACTGCTCCTTACAGCAGCAAAAGCTCCATTTGTAAAATACGAATGGGCTGTTCAAACACATCCAAAAATCATGAAATTTTACATAAATACTCCCCTGTTTGTCCAATATATATATAAAAATTTCGGAGTCAAAACATAAACCCATGATTTATTAAAAATCATACAATACAACATGTTCAAATCTGTCCTGGCAGAAACTCATGCAACTTAGAAATTAAACCATTATTTTTCTACTTATCCAATTACTATGATACCACTTCCATAACAACCCTACATGTCTTAGGGTTCATAAAAACTACTCCTAGCATCCTAATTCATAGAAACCGATTTAATACAGAATTTTCTTGTTGTAAACATCAAATCTGTCACAGTGACAGCTTCAGCACATGTTCTTTCTAAAATCATCAACAAATAGCAATAGCTCTTAATTTCATTTGGGTATTTTTATACCTATAGTATACATATTAAAAAATGTTAATAAGCATTCAATAGTCCATAACACCATCACTCTTTCAACTTACAAAAACAGAATCACAAGTTCAGTCTCACAGATCAGAACAGAGGATAAAGAAATAGAAATAACAAAACAATTATACTATCAACATACCCAAAATCGAATGAAGTTTTGATTACTTACCTACATACTTTGAAGATGAAACCTTAGGGTTTAGGCTCTTAATTTCTTCTTAGAGAGAGTTGTCTATGATTTTGGTGAGAGGGTGAAAGAGAGTTACAGCCGTGTGAGAGGGGAAGAAGAAAGAAACCAGAATAAAGAAGAAGGAGAAGAGAAAGAGTGCTGAACTTTCTAGTTCAGCAAAGGAAAGATAAGGAGAAGACTTTTGGGGCAGCCAAGAAGATAAGGAATGGACTTTTGAGGGTGGGAGGTACGTGTGTTTAAGAGAAAGGCTTAAGGGGAGCTTCCTAGCTCTTTCCTTAAGAGAAAAATGGGCAAAGTGTGGTGAATTTCTGACTTTTGTGTGTGTGTTCCCGTCGAAAATAGAGGGGGATAACTTCTTGGATGTTCAAATGCTTGAAAAAAGTCAAGGAAAATGGCTCTTGGTAAATTTGCATGGCCGGCCAAGTCTTGGCCTTTTGGTTTGTCAACTTGCATGTTGCTTTAGTATTACTTGTATTGAATTCTCATTGGTTGCATGGGGTGAAATTTCCACAATCACATTTCATGCATCATTTGTCTAATTAAAACACCAACTATGCATCATAGTAAGTATATATTTATAATGCATCTAGCCATTTCAATTATTTATAATCTTTTAAAAAAAATCAAAGCTTCATGCACTTAAAAGTAATTAAAATAATAACATGCATATAAACTATAAAATTAAATATGCAATTAAGTTGGGGTGTTACAGAAATAATAAATAAAAAAACGTAAAACACAAAAACACAAAAACAAGAAATTTAACACAATCCATGTGAATATATGTTCAAGACTCAAAGCCAGTTATTTTGATAGAGAGGTAGATGGCGTCGACGTAGGGAGGAAGGGAGGCTTGTGGGGGGTGGCCAGTGGCGGGCTGAGAGAGAGAGAGTGAGGCCGTGAAGGTGTCTTGGTGAGAGTGAGAAACATGAAGGGAGGGGGCAGCTGAGGGAGATTGAGAAGTGAGAATGAGAAGTTGAGGTTAGGGTTTAATTAGTGATACACACACACACACACACACACAGAGGGTAGTTTGGTAATTCTAATATATACGGGTCAGGTTTGGGCGGGTATCACAAAAACTCGGACCCGACCTAGACCCATTTCAGGTTTTATTTTTAAAACCCAAACCCGACCCTACTGTTTCGTGGGGTCGGGCTGGGCCGAGTACCCGTGAGTCAAACTTTTATTGCCATCCCTAGTTTGGATGAACTTTTTTTTTTTTTAGAATATATGTTTGGATGAACTTATATCATCAGTTTGTGACTTATTTTGTTTATTGTGTAAAATTGTAATTGTGGGGGTGTTTGGTAGGGTGTTTATAACAACGGTTTTCATTGTTTAAAGAATATAACACGTATTTTCATAACATTTTTTCACTCACGCGCATTTTTACAATACTTAAACAATGTTACTAGAACAATATTATCAAACAGGCTCTATATTTCAAAAGAGACTATTATCTAACAGGCTCTATATTTCAAAAGAGACTATTATCTAAAGAGTTTAACATTTCATTTTTACCCAAAAAAAAAAGAAAAAAAGATTGATATTTTCCTTTCATGATTTGACTAATAAGGTATTAGGTATATATCAATTTTAATAAAGTCCAAAGGAGAAATGTTAAAAACGAGTTTTATCATTTATGATGCTGCTGCATGCGGGTCCTACAAATGGATATCCCTAACATATTACGATTTACAAAACCATTGTACACACAGAGAAGAGACACAAGTTGGTGCTGATGCAATTAAGTCGAACCCCAGCTGAGTAAGGAAATGCTGAGACACTGATATGGAAGCACAAAACAAAAGGGGCAATTCAGTCATCAGGAGAGAACAAAATATGTAGTAAATTGAAACCAATGCATGATAGCATATCTTTGTAGCCAGAGATTTTTACAATTAAGTAAACAACTTTGTTGTCAAAAAGCCAAAATGGTAGTACCATTCTTCTGTTTACCAACGTCAATACTCTCTCTAAATTTGAATATATCCCGGAGACAACGGCTGTTAATACTTGACAGTCACTCACTCTCTCCAACCCAACAATGAGAGAAATTTATATATAAAATAACTATATAAAATTAAACCAAAAAAAAAAAAAGCAAGAAAAACCCAATTAAAGCTGCAGTGTTGGTTTACTAGTTTGTGTGAGTAAAAGGTGCGAAGTCCGAAGATTCAGAAAGTGAAATAAGAAATATTAGAAGGTTCCAGGAATCAAGGGTCAAGCTCATGTGACCAGACCCATAAGATAAGGAAGTACTAAAGTGACAAAGTCATTTCTTTCTTCTACTATTCTCTGAATTATCCAAAACCCCACTTCCTTTACACTATTCTGTGAGTTAGAGATCTCTTTGAGCATCTTATGGTCATCCATTTTCCACTACAACAACTACAATGATAGTTCCTTCGGAAGCTTGTGCAAGAGCAAGAGGGACAAGGCATGTTAGAGCTCCTACACCTACAACAACTACTAGTACTACTATTAGTGCAATTTTGCTGTTGTGGGTCATCTTAATTTTCACTCAAATAAGTTTTTGTTTGGCTGCTCATGAAGAATCTGGTAAGTTCATTAGGTCTCCGCCGAGGAAAGATCGTTTTTCTCAGACACCATTGTTTCATGCACCTTCAACTTCTTCAAGTAGTAGTACTACTCCAGGTCAAGCTGGTGCGGCCACCATTAATGGAGATTCAGACACAGTATATGGGGACGAGAAGAGAATAATTCATACAGGTCCAAATCCTCTTCACAACTAGTGAAAAAAAAAATGAAAAACCACTGGTGGGTTTTACTTTTAATGCTACAGCAAAATTTAAAGTGGGGAAATGTTTGTAAGATCTTTCTGTTATCAGCTTTTTGTTCCTTTTTCACTTACTATTTGTATTAGAATGAGAGCATAGCTTTAGCCTTTTCAGTGTGAGTTTAATGACGTTATGGGGCAGTGAAGCAATGGTGAGAAAGAACGGTTGAGAAAGGGGGAAAAAGCTGGACATTGAATAGGCTAGTGTTAATGCTCTGGCTTCTTTTGCAGTCTTCTTTTTTTCTGTACCTTCTGTTAAAACTTGCTTGAATTTAATTGGTGCAGTTACTGCTTATTATTTTTCTACTTTTCTATTTTGTTTTGCCTGAATATTATCCGAGCACCTCACTAAACTTGGTAAAGTATTTGATTATCACTATGGAATGTCTTTTGGTCAATTATTTAAAGTTTTTTCAATTAAATTCAACTGTATGCATGGTTGTAATTTTTTTTTTTTTTTTTTGAGAAGAATATGCATGGTTGTATTTGATTATTGAATACATGATTGAATTTAATTGTTTTTGAAGGAAAAAAAAAATTTATTTTTACCATATTAGTTAAAAGATGCTAGCATCACAAACATGCTATAGAAATTAAGATTAAATCCGTATGGGCATGTTTAGGTGATTATATATGGTGGGGCATTTTATCGACTTAAAATTTCTTCCCTTACCTGGTGACAATGAAATTCTTGCTACTGACTTGATAAACTTCACGAAATGCTAGGCTAGGCTAGGCAAACTCCTACATGTATTACCCTACATGTATTACCCTTTACTAAGAGAGTGCATGCCCAATGAAATTGGGTATTAGAAGTAACTAGTATTTGCATGCCATTTCCCATTTATTAGAAGTGAGAGGAGTGTACCCAAATAGCTGGTCCTCTCTTTCTGGTTGTCTGTGTTGTGCATTGGCATTAGCATTAGCACCCAAAAAGGAAGACAAAAAGTGGAACATGGTAAAATTGAGGCATTATTATCCAAGATAGTATTAAATTAGACTCTTTTTAGTCTTTCAAAACAAAAATTAGGCCCTTTTTGAGTGTAGATAAGTGTGCTGATGATTGAAAATTGATTTATTATCGACTTTATTAGGGAGTTCCGGCTGTCTGACTAATTTGATATGTCCATGAAACACTTAATCTTGTTACATAACATAGTCGATAATTAGTGTATAATAAAAATAATGTCAGTAATAAATTGATGTAAAAATAAGGTTATTTTAAATTTAACTTCTCACTTTAATATATTATGAAAAAAAAAAAAAGGAAAATATTGGTGTTTATGTTATTATTTTTGGTAAAAACACAAACAAACAAAAAAGAAAACAAAAGTTCTTGACCTTTTTTGATCAGATGAATCAGAGCATATAATATGGGAGAAACATGGTTGCTGTGGTCCTTGAGCCAGAGAGAGAGACAGAGACAGAGTTTGACACTGGCCAACTTTGGTTTAAAGTATTGGGCTATTTGGCTAGTTGTTGGACTCTGTTTTAATTGATTATTCCTAGAAGCTCCCATTCTATTTTTGACTTGAAGTGTGCCTAGCACTGAAGCTGCGCTGCATTGCCTTTTTTTTTTTTTTGGCTGGTTCTATAGTATTGATCATGGATCACACGAAAACACATGAATAATGTTCGTAAACAGTATTTTGCCTTTAAAAAAATATTTTGTTACAATATTTTTAATAATAAATTTTTAATTTTCAATAAATAGACGATAACAGATCGGAATAGCAAAACCATACATTTTTCTTCAAAGAGAGAGGAGAGGATGCTTTGCCTGTACAACTCTCAAGACCAACGCGGTTTCTCAAGATTTTTAGGACATTATTGTACGCCCAACATTTTTTTAATGGGTTTTATATATAGCAGTCATTTCGGGCGCTTCCCATTTTTTGATACTTCAGCCACTTTCTCCTTGTAAATGACAATGGTGCACCTGCCATTCTTTATTTGTTTTGTCACTTTGTCTTTGTCTTTGTCTTTTTCATTTTTATTTTTTATTTTATGAGTTACTTAATGCTAAGTTGGATTTGTTTTGCCATCAGATTTTTTTTGTTTAACTTCTAATATATTTTGTTTATATACAAATTTTAAAATATTCAATTTTTTTTTTATAAAATTTTTTAAAGTACAAATATATTTTAGTCTAATTTTAACAAAAAAGAAAAAAAAACTAAATAAATTGATTCAAAACAGTCATACAATGGAGGATATGATATATTCTCCTATATATCTCATGAGTTGAATATGGAACTTTCGTTTACCTTTAAGAGAAAATTAGCACAAGTAACTCTAGTTCTACATTTATTTACATTTCTACTCAGGAAAAAAATTGCATTTCAGTGCCATTTAATCTTTTTTTTTTCCTTGAATATATATTTAGTATGGGTTTGGATTTTTTTTTTTGGGGGTAAAACTTAAATAGTTGCTTAGATGCATTACTTTTAAGTTTTATCCAAACTCAGACTTAGAAGTGGGACTGTTCAACAAATATTTTACTTCTTGTTTCAGTGCCACCTTCGGACAAAACAAATTTCATACACTCAATGTGAGATCCTTATATAAAAAAATAACCTACAGAAACTTCCTTGGAATGAGTTTTGTCAACGAAACCCTAGAAAACCATAAGAAATGGCTGGAGAGAGAGAGAGAGAGATCCTCCTATATAGTAGTAGTAATTAAGTTTTTGATTAGTTCTAAAGATTCTGTTTAAGAGAACAAAAAACGAAGGCTTTTTATTTTGCCCAAGGGAGCAGTATTTCCCCATAACAATATGACATGAATGTTTGCTCGTGGCCATTATGGAGCATATAAATGTGTGAGTTAAAGAGGGTGTCATAACTCATAAGACTGCAACGACCTCATCTCTCCCTCTTTATCACTTCCTTTAAACTTCTGTTTATTGCCTCCACCCACCTCCTACTTTTGGTGCTTTGCAGCTAGCATTTTCTTTTCTTTTATTATAATTTGTCTTTTACAATTTTTTTTTCCCATTATATCGCCAATAAATTTAAGAACACAACATTTTTCACAATTATTAACATAACTGGTTAAAATCGGCATATAATAGAAGCTCTGTCAATAGTAAACCAAAGTGAAAATAATGTTACTCCAATCATGACTGACTATGTCAATAGTTATATATAAAAAAATTGTAAAAAATAAATGGTGTATGAGTGTATCTCTAATGTCACTCTATTATCACAGTTTCATGAGAAATTATTATGTCTTAGAGTACCATAAATGTATACTCCCCTTTCTCACATGAATGGTAAGTCCTATTAATTAAATTCATAGTGGGACACATTATTCATATGAGAGGAAGTAGTACGTATTTATAGTACTCCGAAAGTACCTAATAATTTTCCCAGTTTCACGACTTCTACCGAAGCTCAATCCAATCAATTAAGGATTTAAGGCCCCACAATAATTTACAAGTTGGTTGCAAAGATATCATATTAATGTTAATCAATGAAAGTCGCATTCATACAGCTTGGTGATGGTCGATCTATCTGACGGTGGAATTATAGACTATAGTACGTAATTGGTTTAAAGGGACTTGGTCCAAAATTCCAAATCCACTCTTTGGCAAATCTCTTAATTTTTAGGGGGGATTATGTTTTCATGGTATTAGTGAGAATTGGACTCGAAACCAAAGTTTGGTAAAGAAAGCTATATATATATATATATATATATATATATGTATAATGCATATGGGTTTAGGGATGCAATCAAGGTCAAAAGGAAACACGTAGTATTGACCAATGTGCTATCAAACAAAACAGGCTCTTGGGAATTGATTTATATATATAATTCGAGAGAAATAGATTCAATTGACTGACCAAAACCATGTAGAGTTTGTTTGTTTATTTGTTTTTAATATACTTGTTTGTTAATGTCAGAAAAGTCCTTCTGATCAGATAGTAAATACAACGGCTCCTGAAGAGAAAAATAGGGGTATATTGATCTGTTATTATGTGTAGTATATATATCGCATAATATTTCTTGCACTATTTAAACCATCTATTGTTCTAATATAGTAGTATGAGATAATTTATGCTGATGTTGATAATGACCTTTAATCAGTTTCTCCATTTATTCATTCATTCTAGAATTTTGGAGGTGGGGGTTATTCATTTATTTGGGGGCTTTGTGATATGGGAACAGCTATTTCTTAAGAAAGAAAAGTATGCACCACCTCCTAAAAAAAACAGGACATACAGTTGGCCCTAACAATTCATATATATTCATGGTAGAATTCTTTATAAGAAAACATCATTCCATAAACCCAAGAATATATTTCATTCCCTTTAATCATGTATAATATTTTATTAACAAAAGTTAGCACTGATTGCATTAACCTTCATTCCAAAAAGGAAGAGAGATATTATAATCTACCCTATTTATTCATACCTACTAAGTTTTCCTCTAAGAAAAAAAAATAATAGTAATCAATAAATAATCTGATGATGTCTCTTAACTAAGACAATTTTTTTTTAGTCTTTTATATTTTTTAGCTCTCTCTCTCTCTCCCTCTCAATTAAAAGTTCAAAGAAAACCTATTTATTTCTTTGTGTAACAAATATTTTTTTCCCTTTTTAGGGTGCATATTGTGCTAATTAAAGTAGGAGACTAGAGTTTTCTTGTGATTGCTCATATAACCATATTGTTCTAGTAAAAACCTGATGTAGCACATAGAACACACCATATGGAGCATCTTTGCATTTTAAGGTCTTGTTTGTGTCAACATAAAATGTTTTTTTTTTTTTGGAAAATATTTTGTATTCTTTGGTGTTTGGTATTACTAAAAATGTTAATTAGTAAATGGGTAACATTTTCCATGGTCAACAAACATTATACCCAAGATTAGGTTTCAAGTCACTTGTGGTAGAACGTTTGTTATTGTTACACTATTTAATATTTTTTTATTATATATATTTTGTCTTTTGGTAAATCTACCATTAGATTATATATATTGTCTACTTATATATTAATGCTTGTAGAATATTACAATAAAAAGAGGTCAATAATTATTTTTTTCAATTTTTTAAAATTATACACAAAAGCATGAGTTATAAATTGGATTGTAAGTGGTATCTGATTAACACAAAATTTTAGTATGTGTTAAGAATAATGAAAACATTTAATTTAACAATGAAATTCTCAAAAATTGATCCGATAAAAAGTTATTGTAAAAAAATTAACAAAGAGCGATATTTTAATTTTTTTTTAAGCTAACAAAGAACTATATTAAGGTATTTATAGTTTAATCTTGACTCGAATATATATACATTTAGATTGACACTGCTAAAGCTTTATATATCAACTGGCAATGTACATATATGCTAATCCAATATTTTGTTAATGACCTAAGGGGAATAGGCACACTACTAGATCAGTTCCTCTGCCAATGTATACATGCTAAACTAGTTTAAATAAATAAAACTAGCCTGATTGCGTGTGTAATCAATCCTAAAGTCAAAAGGTAGTTTTTGGTGGTTCTTTGTGGCTTGTGAGTTGTGACAAAGTAATTGTGAGAGACTTCAAGATCTGTGCCTTAACCATAGTCAAACCTGTCAAGATCCAAGTACATGTTCAAACTCTTTTTTTTTTTTTTTTTTAATAAACATGTTCAAACTATATCTATATAACGAAAAAGTCTATTTTCAACCCCATCTCAAAAAAAAAAAAAAAAAAAAAAAAAAAAAAGAAAGAAAAAGTCTATTTTCAACCAAAGAAAATGGGACATGGCATCTTTGTTGGTAACAAAAATATTTGCAATAGGTCAACAAGAGTAGAAAGCTACATGATGCCAGATCTAGAGGAAAAAGCTGATCTCATAGATTTCAGTTAATTCAACCAACCCTAATTTATTATGCATTGTCCAATCCAAGAAGCAGAGGCTGCATAAATGCGCCAAGAGAGAGAGAGAGAGAGAGAGGTTAAGGACAGTGCATAAGTTTTTTTTTTTTTTCTTTTTTTTTTTTTTGAAACAAACAACAAAGAAAATGAGTTTTAACAACACATCACAACACCGTTCAAAAACCAAGATAAAGATGTGTATATATATCTGATCAAATAAGAATGGATTTTATTTTTTTCCACATCCAACAGTGTCCACATAGTTTCACATTAGGTCCATGTTCTTTACCTAATGTGTAAAATATAGAAATCTAGTATAAAAATGTGGATATTGTGTGAAACATTTCGCCTCCGAGATTATGAAAGTATGAAACAATAATTAGCCATTGGAAATTAATTACTTAACTGATAAAAAGTGGATGGACTGGGATCAAGATTCATATAGTTCTTGTAAAATGTTCAAACCCAGACTCACAGTGAAGTATTCTTAGTTTCTTACAGTTAACATAAAAGCAGCCCTTCCCAGTTTACAAATGCCTTCACAACCATCATGCTAGGAAACCTTAGAGGAGACTACTAAACTAGTATGCCAAAATAGCTCAGACAAGGGGCAATAGTGCTCTAGGAGATGTGTCTTCGAGACTCCGATTCTGCTTTCCATCTAGGTATGAATGTTGAGTGAGTAAACAGCAGTCCATACTAGATAACCCACAAACAAAGGGGAACTGCTCTGACTTGGAACATGTTGTACCAAAAAGCTTAGATAGTCCTATACATTTTAAAGTTTGTCCATACTATATGGATATACCATTATGATCTCGTAGTTTCAATTCATAAAGCCTTAGTACAACATCATACAGGCAGATGACTAGTGGGTACTCAATTCTCCAAACATGAATAAGTATTTGCATGTTGAAATACTTAGAGCCTGTTTGGCCACCTTTTTTTGGTCACTCAATTTTCGTCATTCAATTTCCGTCACTCATCACTCATCACTCATCACTCAATACTCATAACTCAAAAAGTAGAGAATTGAGTATTGGAAACAGAGTTATGGAAATAGAGTATTGGTGCAGGCAAACGAGTATTTTGCTATGGGTCCCACTATTTTTGAGAATTGAGTTATGAAAACTGAGAATTGAATCATGAAAATACCCAATCCAAACAGCCTCTTATTATGCGCCCGTGATGGAACCTGCGGAGATATAGGTCATGTGAAGCAATACTGGGGAAAAAAAAGACGAAAAGAAACTAAACATGCTTAGCAAATAAAAACTATAATGACAACAATAATCAAGCCTTATCCCCAAATTTTTGGGTTAGCTGTGAATCCTCAACAAATTAATTAGTTAAAGTTGGCCACATATTTTATCCGAAATCATACTCTTTGTTACTTCCTTAATTGACATGTAATTTTTTACTATTTCTATTAATGATATATTTTGTCTTCTACTATCTTTTTTCATTCTCTCAATTTAAATGAACTCGCTATTTTTCACTAATACATTAATCGTTCTCTAAACATGACCAAATCATCTCAAACGTCTCTTTTTCATCTTTTTATCGATAGGAGTCTCACCTATCTTTAAAAGAATTTTCTCATGATCTTATCTTTTCGTATATTTCCACTTATCCATAGTAACATTTTCTTTTATGAAAGAAAAAGTCATTGTAACATTCTCATTTCAACTACATTTATTTTATAAATACGTTGCTTCTTAACAGCCCAAGTAGAATTCCATACTTGGTGCCTTCATCTCCCAAGTAAAAATTAAACATTCATTTGACCCATGTTCTTCAATGATCTAAAAGAAGCCTCAAAAACTAGAAATCTAAAATCTCAAAATCAGCTTGTACAAATTATCAAAGAGCATACTAATTTGATTGCACTAACAGAAAACATCCCCCGCCCCTTCTCTGGGGTCAACAAAGACCAGATATAGCAAGCAAATAAGGAACAAGAAGAAGAAGCTGTAGCTGCATAACTGAATGGAATCTAATTGTTTATTTCACTTTAATCTCAAAATAAATAACCTGTCCAATCCAAGAATATTTTCCCACTTGGGATACAGTAAAAAACATAGGTTTCTCTGTTTCTTTGGAGCAGATCAAATCCAATATAGCAGCAGTAGGTTGTTTGTACTCACGAGAAACTTTTGATCCTGCGAAGTAATGATGCATCACAGCTACAAAACAAATTTCTGTACTTCCCATAAAACAGAAAATTAAAATAGTAAAATTTGGAGACTGTTTAAGACATTGAATTCATGAATTAGCTACCCATATGTTCAGCTCCAAAGCATGCCCCTTCTTTTCAGGAAATAATATATATAGTGTACAATAGCATATTCTACCTGATTATGATCAGAGCGATGACTTTTTCCCTTGAATCAGATGCTACTCGGGTTGTTTTCGAAGGAGATTCTGCTTCAGTGATTAAAGCAATTCAGTTTGGTGGTTGGGAGTTAGCGCAGGGAGGCCACCTCATCCACGACATCTCTATTTTAAAAAACTCTTTTCAGAGTATTTCTTTCTCTCATGTTGTTAGGCAAGGTAATGCAGTTGCACATGCCTTAGCCCAGAGAGCTAGACATTCTTTTCCATTATCTGTATGGGTGGAGCATGTTCCACAGGACATTGTTTCTTTCTTTTTGCATGATCTTCGTTCTTTTAATATAATGCAGTAGCACGGTTGTTCTTTCTCAAAAAAAAAAAGATATATGCTCTTTATGTTGACGCCGGTTCCCACTTTTAATCACTTCAACACTTGATGAAGGATTCATTTTGGGCTTGGGTCTTGCAATATCAAAAGGAGAGTATCTCTGATTGGATTGGATCGTTTGTCCAGCTTACCTCAATGCTGCTCATCATCTCAGATGGGACTCCAGTTCCCAAGCTAGCCTTGACCCATATCAAGTATTGATGATGTGCTGATCTGTGTTCCTCTCCAACCACTTTTGCAATCTCAAACCATATCTTTTGGTCTTTAACGAGGATCAGAGTGATTATAATTTCTTGATATCACCAAAAGTCTTTGCATGAACAAACGCCATTCCTAAAATGATGAAAACGGATCTTATCTCTCATGATAATCTCCCTCATTGCAATTTTGGAGACAAATTTAGAGAAATTATGGCAGTCATCACAAGTCCTCAAATTCTTCATCACCCTAATGGGATATTCAGGTCTTACATTGATAAGACCAAATGCAATAGCAAGTTTTTCACTGTGAGTGCTAATCGTGACTTCCTTTTCCTCTGTTTCCACATCATGGAACACAGAACTGGTTTTGGGAATGTAGCCTATACTTTTTATCTGTTTAAGTAAAACCTCCAACTTCTCGTATATATAGGCTGACTGTGGGTGTGATCTGTCTCCCCCATAGAAAAAATGAAATTAACTATTGAATTCAACTGAGCTATAACCAGCTACTTTTTTAATGCCTTTCTTTCTCATTTTTAGTCTCACCTTATCAACAAAATCCCATCTCCCAACTGCTGCATACATGTTAGACATTATAACATGATATGAAGCAATATCAGGAGCTACTTCAAAGAGCAGGTCTGCTACATGCTGCCCCAATTTGACATCATGATGAATTGCACAAGCGCCCAACAAAGCCCCCCAAACCCCTGCATCCGGCTCTATGGGCATACTCTTAATGAAGTTATAAGCCTCCTCAAGATGTCCTGACCGGCCAAGAAGATCAACCATACAAGCATAGTGTTCTTTTCTAGGTTGAATATTCTTATGACCTGATTGAGCCATATGGTTGAAATATGCCCAGCCTTCATTTACTAGCCCTGCATGGCTACATGCTGATAGCACCCCTAAATAGGTAACATAGTTTGGTTGCGCTCCCTCATTCTTCATCCTTGAGAACAAAGCCAATGCCTTTTCAGTTTCCCCATTGATCGCATACCCTAAAATCATTGTACTCCATGAAATAACATTCCTTTGAGGCATTTTATTAAACAAGTTCCTTGCCATGTCAGTGTTACCACATTTAACATACATATCAAGCCGTGCATTTTCAACAATGATATTACAATCAATCCCCTCTTTTCTTGCCACTCCATATGTTTCCTCCCCAATCTCCAAACAACCTAATTGACCACACGCTGAAAGAGCACTCACAATTGTCACTGCATCAGGCTTAATTCCAGCCAAACTCATTTGATGAAACAACCCAAGAGCCTTACGGGCAAGTCCATTTTGCACGCACACTGCAATCAATGCATTCCACGCCACTACATCCCTCTCTACCATACTCCCAAACAAAAATTCAGCCAAACCCATCTCCCCAAATTTCACGTACATTATCATCAACTCAGTCCTCACCATAGAAACAAACTCCAATCCATATTTCATCACATGGACATGGACTGCCCCACCGGTCCATAATTCAGGCAATTGGGCACATGCCTTGACCACAAATGGATATGTAAAGGAGTCTGGACGAACACCAATAAGGTGCATTTGCCTATAAACCGAAGCAGCTTCAATGGGAAGCTCATTTTTCACATATCCTTTAATGAGAGTGTTCCATAAGAAAGTTCGTGGCTTGTGCATTTCGTCAAACAGTTGGCGAGCGTATGGCATGTGACCCAAGAGTGTAAGGTTTGTGAGCAGATGGGTGATGAGTCTGTTCTTGATTGATAGACCTGTAGTGAGGAGGAGGGCATGGATTTGTTTGAGCTGGTATGGGCTGGAAGAACATGACTTTAAGAGGGTTGTAAAGGCTTGTATTGGTGGGATGGAGGATTTTTGGGTGTGAGGAAGAGAGTAGAATTTGGAGGGATGAGTTTTGAATAACATTGGTTATATATAATACAATACAACACAGAAAGACAGCCAACAGAAACAGAGTGAAAACAACTACTAGTTTGTAATAAAAGTCTGATGCCTCTTTTGGGACATGCATAAAGATTACGCATAAGCGAGGAATTTGAGAAGAAAAAAACCAAAATAAGGACAATCAATAAGGCCCTTAAATCCCAGTCTTGATTAATTTTATCAACGCCTGCATTGGGTTTAAATTTGGGCTTCAATACTAATGGAGTCTTTGTCACAGCCTTGATCAAGACCCAACAAAAACCACGGACCCACGCCTACTGAATACATCTACAGTATATGGAAAAAAAAAAACACTTTTTTTTGGGTCCACTTCTTATGATTCATGATCATATCTATTTATCAAAATTATCAATTTCTACAACCAAAAAAAATGAAAAAAAATCATATTTTTGTTTCATATGTTCAAATCTCACACTTTTGTTTAAAAAAATGGTAACTGTACTACAAATTTTATTATAAAAAACTTATAAATTGATGTGGTAAGAATGTATTGATGACATTTAAACAAGATAACAAATGAATGTTTGATTTGTGTGTGTGTGTGATTAGTGACATAGTATTAGATGTTCATGTAATAAAATTTGTAATATCATTTCTTTTTTCATTTATAGATTTTATGATTAAAAGAAAAGAAAAACTTAGGGGAGAAAAAAAGAGGTGCAAAGGCTTGAAGATGATACCCAGACCACCTGTAGTGAGAGTGAGGCAGTAGACTCAATTATTATTTTACAGTTGGGAATGTGTAGTAATGTCGGTTGGGGCAAAGACGGGCCAAGATCAGGATCGCTTTCTGCGTAGTGGGCTAGATATCAAGCGCCATACACAGTTCATCTCTTAACATGGAATTGGGCTTCAACAATTAAGGACCTAAATTAAGAATATAAACTATTGAAGCAAACTTCTTTTTTTGGACAGAATATTGAAGCAATCTTAAAATTTTTTTTTTTTTTTTTTTGATAAACACCCCGATTCATTCAAAGCTACGCAACAACAAAATGTCCAAGACAAAGCCCGTTAGAGTACAAACCAAGTAAGTCTAAACTAAAAACATCAACAACCCCTATGGGAGGGGCATAAAAAAAAAAAAAAAGTTCACAAGTTGGCTTGTTCCTATTTTGGCTTAGAGCATCTGCACACTTATTAGCTTCTTTGAAGCAATGACCAATCTTCTTATGGGGAATCTAGGAAGGCAGGGTCTTGCAATCATCAATAAGTGAGGAGATAAAATGATCAGAGTTATTACCATTCGCAATCAAATCCACAATAGCTTTAGCATCTACTTCAATTTCTACAGCTTCAAGATTCATGCTAATAAAAAGGTTTAGACCATCCCTAAGGGCCTACTTTTCAGTAAGCAGACTGGTAGTGGTGCCAATGTTCCTGGAGAATCCCCGAATCCAGTGGCCCTCCTCATTTCTAATCACCCCACCTCCTCCTGCAACACCTGGATTTCCCAAGGAAGCTCCATTGGTGTTAAGTTTGTACCAGTTACTGGGAGTTTTTTCCCATCTGATTTGGACAGAAACCTTTGGAGGTGGAACTTTAGTTTTCTGTGCACAAAATTTGTACTCCGGAAGACCACCTTATTTCTGTGGTGCCATTGTGTCCACACATCAAACAAAAACACAGTGCTCCATTGAATAGATAGGTGCTAAATAACTTTGTTAGTATGGCTGAAAGATTTCAGCCAACCACCTAAGCCACTGGAAAAGAAATCTAGGAATTCGTTAGAGAATCCTAGCTTACTCTAGCAATGTGCTTCGCAAAGACACAATATAGAGAGCATGAATTATAGATTCTGGATTGCTGGAACAGATTGGGCATTCAATCGGCACCATCATGCCTCTTTTGGAGATGCATTCCCTTACTGTAATGCTATTGTGGCAACACATCCATAGAATTGTTTGAATTCTTGGCAAAGTATTAAGCTTCCAGATCCAGTGTCCCTTAAAAACCTGCTCAGCTTCCTGTTTCCCATTGGCAAGCTTATATGCACTTTTCAAGTCAAAATCTCCACTAGCTAAAACAACCCAGACTATGCTATCTTCACCTCTTCCTGCCATGGATATTGGAGTAGCTTTTAATTCCAAGAGAATATGCGGAGGGAGAGCCATTGAAATAGCTTCCCAATTCCATCAATTCATCAAAACAACATCTTTCACTTGGAGGTTAGCTTCTTGTAGAGGGAGAGGACCTTGCACAGAACAACGGATAGGACTAGAGGGAAGCCAATTATCCTCCCAAAAATTGAGATTGCTCTCTACCCAACACCCATCTAGATCCAGCTTTAAAAATATCCCTACCCTTCCTCATGGCAAGCCAATTTCGAGAACACGAGAGCTTATACTCTGCCTTTGAAGCTAATCTACGGGGGTCAAATATTTTTTTACCAAAACCTTCCTCCACAGAGCATCCTTCTCATTATGAAACCTCCAATTCAGGTTGGCCAAGAGGGCCAAATGCTTGCCTTTGGCTGAGTGGAGGCCAAGACCTCCTTCTTTCTTGGGCTTTGTAATTTTCCCCCAACCAACCCAGTGCATTTTCCTCTTGTTATCAGTTAACCCCCAAAGAAAATTCCTATTAATCCTGTCCAAATTAATCAAAAGATTAGCCAGGAAGGAAACACACTGCATAAAATAAGCTGGCGTCAATGAAGTGACTGATTGGACAAGAGTGGTTCGACCGGCAAAGGATAACAAATTAGCCTTCCACCCTACAAGCCTCTGCTTAACTCTGTCCAAGATACGAATTAAGATCTAGATTGGAGGTTCCCAGATGCTTGATGGGGAATCCCAAATACTTCCCCAAGTTTGGGGTAGAATTAAATCCTAAGGTACTGCATAAGGACTCTCTCTTCTCCCTATCAATCTTAAATTTTTTCACATAGGGTAAATCTTTGACTAAGCATTACTCTCATTATTATTTTAGAAAAATTATTGAATACTCCAAAAATAATATTTTCTTCTTTCACATGTATTGTTCTTCTTACCATGAATTTAAATAGTGAAATTTATTATTATGCGAGAGGATGAAACATTAGCACTAATTTTTATTCTCTTTATTATCCCTTGAGGCATGGAATTCATACTACTAACTATAGACTACTTTCTTGAGATCTTAAAATCTTATGGTATGATTTCCCGTACGTGTTGTCTTGACAACTCACAGCAAGATAGTCAAGCCAAATGAAAAATTTTCATCACGTCTCAAACATTGTTCACATTCTCATCATTTTTGTTTTCACCCTAACCTTTTTTTTTTTTGAGGTGAAGTCGCACTCACAATTGATAGTCTACAGTATCAACTAATGTTCCTCCCCCCTTACTCCATGACTTAATGGATGAAATCAAATTTGATGAGAAAAAATAATATGCTACAATTCTGGTATCAATTGAGATAAGTAGAATAACTTTATTCATCCCTACCTAGTATAAAGATGGTATTTCACCCTCACGGTAGAGCTTTCCTGCCATAAAGGGAAATGAATTCCCCCAAACAATATTCTTGGCCCATGCAGAGGATCCAATTAAAGGGATCTCTGAATCTGATTCATGCTTCAACCACTTTTCACGGCTCACAGTATAACAATTATTTAATGTTCCCAAGAGAGAGTGATCGTGACATTACAAATTTGTCAAACCCTGAAAAGTACACTACCACTGTTGTACACAGTAGTTAAGTGTACAACAAAGACTGAATCAATAGGTTTAGCTTAGCGCAATTAAAAGAAAAAGAAAAAAAAAAGGGAATCATGAGGGGCTTAAAGTTAAGTATGTTCCGGCTCCAAAACCTTCACAAATCCAAACAAAAAAAGAAAAGCAGATAGTCACAGACATGATCATGTATCATAATCAAACGTAAAAGATTTATATACCCTTAGATCTTGTTGTGCCGTGTTTGGATTCCCATCACTTTATGTCCCTTATTTAATGCATATAAAACTGTTCTTTAGCCGCATTAGCTAGGTCCTCCGTACATCTACATGACTTATGGCCACCTAACACTGCACTAAGATCACGCAACTGAGTCAGAGCAAGAAAATCAAATCCATATAATTGACTTAATTGATTAATCAAATAAGGCTCATGTTAACCAGTGTTTTTAGGATATTTATTAATAATTTATTTTAAAAAAATTTTAATACTATTTTTATAAGAAATGAAAAAAATTGTTAAAATATTAATTATTTTTTTTATTTTTATATAAATTTTCTTTAAATAAATTATTAACCAGTACCTTAAAGACTCTTGTTAGCATTTTTCATCAAATAAACAAGCAAAGAATTGAGCAACAGAAGTGCCAGCTCTGTCAGATATAATTGTTTTCACGGATTGTTGTACAAAAGCCAACATTTGGGGTTGCTGTATAGCTCTTGCTTCTTAGTCTCAGTTCTCAATGTTAATGTCTTTTTCTGTGTCTCACACTCTTTCTTGATATATTCCCAAAAACTGGCGCTTAAGCTTAACACAGATATCTCTTTTCCAGATTTGTAGCTCCATGATATAGACTTTCTCCTGAATAGTCTTCTTCACTAGTGTGCTTTTGGTGTTTTTTTTATTTTTCTTTTTCCTGTAAGTGTGTGTGGCTTTAAGTGTTAAGGCTTCATATTCCGGTTTTGGTTGATTAAAGAAACGGCGAGTCTTGAAGCGTGATCATCATTCATCACTGCAAACATTCTAGGTCAGTATATATAGAAACCTAATCATCATCCTAGCTATTTTCTTTTCATAGTTGGTGCAAGTAGTTATGGTGATTTTGGTGCTTACAATTAATGCATCGACGTATTATACGACCGAAAGAGTGAATGCATGTTTATTGATCTAAAATTCTAGACTAAAAATTCTAGACTAAATAAAAGCGGGAGACAGTGAATCATAATATATTATATAAAAAGATTATTAGAATAATCTTATTGATAATAGCTTTGATGGGCCAAAAGATTTATTACAGAGGACCCACTACACATGTCAATATGTCATGATAGGTCCCACAATAGAGTCGGTATTACTTGTGATTAGAAAGGTGTTAAGTTGATTTGACTGTGAAATTGCATATCCCATCTGAACAAAGCTTTTCTGCGATCTGAGAAATTCGTTTCTGGTTAGGTCCATGTGCATGGCAGTAGTTAATTGACGTAGTTAATTGACCTAGAAATTTTGGTAGTTCACACGTCCAACTTGATTCTTAGCCTTTTATTTTATTATTCTTTTCGTTTATTTTTTTTTTTAATTCCATATGTTTTCTTTATTATATTATTATATAGCAACATACAAGCTCTTCTTTTTATTTTTTATTTTTTTTAATTGAAGGCATAGATGTTCCTTACCTAATATTAAGGAGCCTAATTAAGTGTTTGTAAACAAAATCATTTAGCTTTTTAGGTTTTTTTTTTTTTTTTTTTTTTTTTTTTTTTTTTTTTTGAGGGGGGAGGGGGGTGGGGTGGGGTGTATCAGCTTTTTTTTTAAAAATGGTTTTTAAAAATAATAAATTTGATAATAAAATATTTTTTAGCTTTTTATCACACATTAAAATAAAGTTATATTTATTCTTTGGTCGAAAATAAAGTTATTTTTTAAAACACTATGTAAATAAGCAACTAAAGATTATGAGATACTAAACAAACACTAATTAACTTGAATAAGAATAGGTTGCCTAGGTTGTTTGTCTCACTAGCAATTGCAAGGAAGCTTTCTATTGTGCTGTTTAGTCCAGAAAGTTATATTTTATTGTGAGAATAAACAATAAATCGAAGTTGATTTTTATTTTTAACATTTCAAGTGAATAAGAAATTTGAACAAGTTCTTACTATTTTTTTCATTCAAACTTTATTTCACAAATAGTTGATATATCCTTGTTTTCATCTTTTTCATGAAATCAAAATGGTTAACTTTGTACTTATTGGATTCCAAAATCAATGGTAAAGATAAAACATTGTTAAAGAAAATGAATAATTACATATATCCTAAAAATTGACCTTGCTTTCAAATGAAATTCCAAAGTTCTAATGGTATCAATATCTATCTAATAATTTGATAATTATTATAATCATTCTGCCTTCCGATACGCTGATTTTCATACCAAGTTTTACAACTTGCTAATTTGTTTGATTATGAGTGGTTAATGAAAAGCGATGGGTTCATACAATTAGTAGCGAATAAAAAGTGTCCAACACTCATAGTTGTACAAGTTAGGAAATTGTGAAATTGAATGTGATCCTAAAATTATTCTACTAATCTATTTCATCAGTGAGTTTTTATATGGGTACTAAAAGACTTATTCGCATGAATATCAAGCAATATTTTAGTGTAAAAACATCTAAAGAATGCGACATTTCCATCAATTTGATTGTATTTATCTATCAAGATTTGATATATCTATCAAGATTTGTTACACCGTCAAGAGTCTTATAACTTATGGTATTAAATTATTATTTTTATTTTTTATGAAGAGAATAAGTGTTAAAATCCATGATTCATGTGAAGTTGTGTGAATTTCTATTGATTTTAAGGAAACATTAAATTTTAAATCCTATTATTTCAAAAGTAACGAATTAAATTTCAAGGTCATAAAAAGTATAACAAATCAAATCCTACACAGTTTTTTTTTTTACAATAGTTGAGATGACAAGTGGTCATGTGATAAATAATAAAATGATAATAGTAGTGAGTTTATGTGATAATCAATAACATTTTACCATTTTAGTGAGTTGTGATACAATGTTTTTAAAACTATAAATTTGATATTCAAAATTTTAATTTTAATTTGAAATTAAGATCAAACTTAAGGATTTACATGTACTTATCCTTACAGGAAAAATTTCAAGATAATGTGTTATTGGACTAAGCCTATTTCAAACAAAGTTTGTACTCATGTGCATGTTATCCAAGCAGAAGCAGTGTTTGTGATCTCGTGTTTGTAGTTCTTCCCCAAAAAAGTGAACGATAATTATGGTTTCTGCGGCTTTGGCATTGTTACCGATACTATCAGTGATCAAGCAGGCAACTAAAGTTTTTGCAGGTACAGTTTCTGCAGATGCGTGCACCATTTTCTTTTTCTTTAATGAAACTGCAGTTGCTTTCATTACTCCCCTAATCCCTATGCTACTGTATATATATATATTTTTTATACAACCCTGTTAACTATTTTCTTTTTTATGTAATTATTTTTATTGTGGAAGCAGTGAAAATTCCTTAGTTACGTCAATTAAGGAATATTCCAAGTCTTAATTATGTCAATTATCTCCTGGGCTTTAAGCTGAATCAGTACTTACTTTAGTACGGGTGTTTGAAATCATAATTAAGTATATTGGAACATGCAAATAATTATCATGTGTAAATAGAGTTTCAAAGCTTAACATGAAAGTAACCCAAAAAAAAAAAAAAAAAATGTTTACCCCAATATATGGTCTCTACCAAATGCAAAATCTCCAATTCATAAGTTTGAAGTTTGAAGGATAATCTTAAGCTAAACTAATATAAACAGTCATACAATTATATTTCATCACATGAATTCATGTCTTGTCTCTTTTACATTCATAAATGGAATTTAGAGGGAATGGAATAAAGAGGAATCCACCATTGCCTTATTTGAGAGTTTTTAAAAGGAAAAGAAAAGGTGGAAGGTTCTCTTCCTTTTCCCTCACTTGTATTCCTTGAAAAGTAAGGGTATTTTTTTTTTGGAAGAAAAAGCAAGTTAAACTTACCTCGCCTATAGTGGAATTATATTTCTTCACCCTTATCATTCTTTTCATGGAAAAATTTAAATAGTTCAATTTACTATATATCCTTGTTGTTTTTCTTATAAAAGATTTTTCAATATTTAGTGAAGTTAGTTCGTTAACTGTGTAAATTGAAATTTAGACATTTTTTTTTTAGCCAAGTGAAGTAAGTTTTGATAAAATGAAAATGACTAGTAAATATTGTTGGCATATGTGATAAAGATAAATATTCACCAATTAAGCCATAAATACCTAAAGTCAAAGTTTATTTAACCCACCCCCCCCCCCCCCCCCAAAAAAAAAAAAACTCAAAATTAAAGCATTGTATTAGCTAGGCTGCACTTTAAGAACAAACGAGGAAGTTGGAAAATTAGTGAGCTTTGCTAAGAATCTTGTAGTTTAATTTTTTGACACTTTTTGGTGCTTTCAATAGAAATATCCAGGGTTTAAATCTTCCTCCTTAATTATTGAATTTTCAAAAAGAAAATTAGTGGGCTTTAAATATAAGATTAAGCTTTAAAGCATTTGTGTAACAAGCTTCTTGCAAAGCCATTACCAAATTGAAGTATGAATGATACTAATAGCTAAAAAAACACACTAAACTCTTCAAGTACTTTAAAAAGGCAAGTCTGAGGTAATGAAAAGACAGCCTACGAAAATGGCTGATAACATTAATGGTAATCTAGAAGTTCATACATGGATGAAACTAAATGTGCCTTAACCACTTGACCATAATTTGAGTGGGATACTAAGTACATAATGAGAGTCTAGTTCAAATTGGATTGTTACCACTTGCTTTGGATTTCTTTAATAGGTTCTTCGGTTCTTCTTGCCATTGTTACCATTTGCTTTGGATTCTTACCACTTGTTAGGGGAACCCAATTGGATGGATTGGCCCAACTTAAGCACAATTATGTTGGTGTAATCGTATATATTTTTAGTTTTTTTTTTTTTTTTTGGCTGAATATATATTTGTAGTTATTTTTTTGGGCTGTAAACTAGTCTCAAGAATAAAAACTAGGCTTTAGTTCTGCTTTAGCTAATGCTTGGACTATCCTCATGTATGTCAGTTTTGTCCCTTCCCCGCATAATACAGCAAATTTGAATTTTTTTAAAAAAAATAAAAAATTACTGTTTATTAGATTTAAGTTTAATTAGTACTGGAATGGGGATTTGGGATGTTTCTATCTGGGAAACTGAGAAATGTATTGTTCTCAAGCATCTCAAGTATTTTTTTTACCCTGATTAATTTTTGCCCAAATATCTAGTTTCTTCGCTTTATATTATGTATGGTTTTCTTCTGCGTATCATGGTAATAAAAAATTCAGATGTACATATTTCTTCCCATATGCTGCAGGCAATATATTCATGCATAAAGGTGAAGTTGGAGCAGGTGAAAGGTAAACTATACCAACATCGTTTAGCTCCAGTATGTTGAGATGGAACCTTGGAGTTGCTCTTTAATTACTTAAGGATTAGCCAACACACATGGTATGACTTAGCCCCTAGCTAGTTTTTTAGACAAATAACTCATTTAATTCAACTATTGCTCTACATGTATATTACTTTTTTTTGGTTCCACTACATGTATATTACTTCTGCATGCATATATGTTGAATTTCCTTGTGTGGATATTTCCCCTAGATCTGCTTAGTTGCCTTGCTGGTGTAAAGTTGTGTGTGGAAATATATGGTGACTCATTCAATTTCTGTGATGTTGCCATAATTTACCATAGACATGAAACAATTTCCATATTTTCTTGCTAAAAGATTGCAATTACCATATGATTTAAACAATGTTCATGAGGTCTAATTTTCCTTTGATGAACTTTCCTTTTTTATTTTTTTGTTGAGAAACTCCTTTGATGTGCTTAGAGTAAAGCGTGGATGGCAAAAGATATTAGGTTATAGATATCTAGATATAGATATTGCATTTGTTTGCTACACCTCCTTTCCTTTGGAAGATATAGTTTTTTTTTTTTTTTTTTTGGGAAGATAATATTTTGGGGAGACTCCAATTAAAAGGTTAATATAACATAATTAAAGAGACTAACGCTTGACCCAAAAACTTAATTTAATGATTTTGGACCTAATTATGCTATATTAATCACTCATTCTTATCATTAGTATCCAATTTGGGTCCTCACTACTTAACCAATCACATCACTCTCGTGAATATTGCAAAATTTTCCTTTTAGTTATAGGGTCAAATTATTGATGTTAATTTGTTGATCACTTTGGTTGTTTTATGGTGCTTTTAAGCTACTTTGGTGCTTCTATAACCCTAAATATTGATAGAAACAACAACAGATGATTTATAGGACAAAATAGAGTAGTTTTCTAATTTTATATATTTTTTTTCACACCTAGTAATTATGTTCACCGACAATTTCAATAATGGTTGAGTTTTCAATTTATTGGAAGTTCGTATCAATTGTATATACAACAACATCAACAACACACCTCAATCCTAAAACTTTAAAGTTAGTTATGGATCCTCAATAGACTAATTAAAATTAGTCATATGTGTATCATTTTATCCTATTGAACATACTTTCATTTACACATAACTAAATTGTCTCAAGCAATTCACATCACTCATTCTATCATCAATAGGGATCACCCTCATCGTAAGTGAATTTCTAAATTTCGCATTCTCTCTTTTTTTATATTTCCACCTATCTATTTTAACATTCTTATTTTAGCTACACACATTTTATGACCATGTTACTTCTTAATGGTCCAATGTTCAACACCATAGAGCATAATTAGTCTTATAAAAAAATTTCTTTTAACTTAATAGGTATTCGACTATCACATAAAACTTCTAATTATTTTCTCCACTTCATCCACCCTCAAGAGGCATAGCTAGGAATTTTTATTTTGGGGGACGGGGTATAATATTGATGTAATAATCATAACGTATTAACACATTGAATGCAAAATTGTCAACTTTAATATATCATCATATTCTTAAATTTTAATGAATATACAATAATTGTCTAGTTCACAATAAATATATAAAAAATATCCAAAAATAATATTAAGAAAAAAAATTCACATCAAAATTAGACGACAATCTTTTATAAAATAAAATTCATCTATTATCTTCTCAATAGTGAGATTCTTTGCAATTTCCTCACACTTACAATTTTTTTTTTCGAACGGTCTCACACTCTTTTAGATTCACTTTAGCAAGGACATGTTTTTTATTGATGAGATTGAGTTGTGAAGGGTTTGTTTAGTTGTTGAGAGGAGAGTTGTTGTGTTGAGAAAAAAAGAAACATTAGGCAGTCTGGGGCAGCACTATAAAGGAGGAAAATGACCCGAGCATTGAGATTGAGAATTGAAGGGGAAAAAAGTTAATTTTGCTTAAAAATGGGTTGCCAATTATGTTAGTTGAAGAAAGTGGGTTATTGTCCATTGCATTAATTACAAGTATTTGGACAATTGGATGGATCATTTATTATTTTATTGAAGAACAAATGGTCATTATCTATTGGACTATGTATAAATCTTAGGAACAATTAGTTTGGAGGGGTATATATATATATATATATATACATACACACTTTTTGGGAATATAACATAATCCATATCCTTTTCAATTTCTCCATCGTCATGACTTGTTGATTTAAGATATCAAAATCACTTAGTCTTTCGGATCTCTTTAAGATCAAGTTTTAGAATTCCTTCATCTATATCTATACTTTTACTAAACATACATTACACAATTTACACTTGCTTTGTAGTTCTACTTAATTGAAAATTTTTAGTATCTAAAACCTCTCTCCAAATTTCTAACTAGGCATTAACTAGTTTCATCCACTGAAGGGTACCAAGGGAATTCATCTAAAGTTGAATTATCAAAAAATGATAATAGGAATTGCATGTGCACAGGGGCTAGTATAAATGTATAACTAATAGTTAACATAATAGGAAATGATTACCTGATAAGCAAAATATAAATGGAGTTGAAATATGTTGTACGTTGAATACATACTAAAATGTGATGGGAAATACGAAGTACCTGGCGTGCCTATCGTACCAGAGCTCACCCTTTATGCACTCAAGAAAAGGAATGATTAGCTTTTGATGCTTCCATAGCATATAAATTGAAATGATATTTTTTTTAATACTTATTTATTTATTATATATATGCTGATTAATGCTCTACTACATATATATATATCCTTGACCTTGAGTGCATGCTGCATGCAGTATTGCATTTCTTTTACCCTCAAAATTTATTTTGTTATTACGTTTATCAATTTCCTCCATCATTATTCATTACGAGTACTCAAGTATAAACAAAAATCATGTATCCTTCCAAACATAAAAGCCCCATATGATAGGAAGTCCCAAATTCCTTCCAAACGTAAAAGCCCCATATTTCATACTATTTAGGGTACTTAGCCATGTGATATACACTTATAGGCTAAGGTATGGCTAAAAGAAGGTCATGTTACAGTACACTAATTAAGAAATATATATTGAAGCAGAAAAAAGAACACTATATTATCATGTCAGACTAAGCTTGAGCGGCCAGTTCTGGATGTAAAAAAGAGATAAAATTAACATCAAACTCATTGTCGCATCAAGCTTGAGCAGCCTGTTCAGTCCATGCATGCAATACCTTTTGAAGCCAAATAATATGATACGGAAATTCGGTATCAACAAAATCATTGGTTCACATTAATCATTATTCATGTCATAGATGCACAGACACCACTTGGTACTTGTCAGTGAGAAATTAATCATTATTCATCTGGGGAATTCAGTTCATGACAAAGATTCTGCATATGTTTCAAGAAAATTTTTTAGACATCATTTTTTTTCCTTCAACACTTTAGGACTTGTGAGTGAGAAATTAATCATTATTGGTCTGGAGAATTCAATAGTTACAGTACTGTTCATTACAAAGATTCTGCATATCTTCCAGCAGGCACTTTTAAAAACAACAGGGTTCTAAGAAAATTTTTAGAGATCACTTTTTTCTTGAAACAACTGCAAATTTGATGCTTGAAACAACAGGGTTCTATGAAGGGATTGCTATCTGGTTCAATAGTCTTACTTGATGTGATTGAACATTATTTTTTCTACACCAACTTCATTGAAGATTCTATTTTCAAGGATACTTTTTAACATACACACATGCATACTAATACATGTATATGTATAACGAAAGGTACATATTAGGCCTTCTTTTCATCTATATGAAAGTAAATTGCATATATATAATAGTAATAGAGAAAAGAAAATGATCAGCATAAGATTTTGTCAGGGAGATAAATATCTTGGGAAGACTACTTAAGTAGTTAATATATTATATAGAGACACATTTAACTAAAAATGCCTAAACTCAATGAGTATAATCAGCTCAACTATATTATATTAACTACTCATTTTTCTCATTAATATTCTATGTAAGACTTCACGACTTAACCAACCAAGTGTCATGCATCATCAGTACCAATAGTATGCCCTTTACTCAACCATGCTTAGGGTAGACATGACATGGGAGTCTTCCTTGCACAACTATGGGAATCCCAATACACAATCCCCTTGACTCACCACCAGTAGAACCCTTACTCAACCATGGTTAAGAGAACATGGGACTCTTCCTCATTCTACTCGGTGGGATCCACTAATGAACACTTGTCCTCGAACCATCAGCTTTGATACCACTTGTTGAGGAGATAAATATCTTGTGAAGACTTCTTGAGTAAAAATATAACCTATAAAGACACATTTAACTCAAAAATCCTAACTCCAATGGGTATGAGCTCAACTATATTATATTAACTACTCGTTCTTTTCATTAATATTCCATGTGAGATTTCATTGCTTAACCATTCACATTACTCACATGTGAATATTCTAACAGATTTTCCATTAAAGGGAAAAAAATCCAGATAAGTTCAATTCTCAAATAACAATTTTTCCCCCTAAAATTCTCTACCTTTGAATTAACGGAATTAAAAAAAAAAGAAAAAAAAAAAAGAATCAGCATAGTAAGCCATACAGAAATATAAAATGAAGTAGTTCAAGTTACCTAAATGCCATCTATACACAAATCTAAAATGAAGTACTTTACCTAAAATTCAAGCCAAAGAAAGTTCATATCTTTCTATGCAAATGTTTAGTGTCATAGTTCATCTCCACTTACCCAACCAAAAAAAAAAAAAGGGGAGTCACACATGATCTCCAATTGAGATTTATATATATTTTTTCATCCATTGATTGGAGCATCATTGTTACAGATTCTAATTTGAGTTTTAGCTAGATTCTAATTTGAGTTTTAGCTGCATTTCCCCTTCTTTAAATACTTATTTGGATTGCTTTATAATTATAAGACCCTTCTCATTAGGTTTGCACTACAAAAACCCCACGACATGCTTCTAACCAATCACCTTCTCCAGAATTATAAAGTGCATTTCTTCGGTAAGTAAAAATTGGTAAGTTAGTGAAGCAGGAAATTTAATGAAACTATTAGAATATAGAAAACATGGATATATGATACCATATTAAAAAAAGAAGACGGTGAATACAGCTTTAACACCATTATAAAATGTATGAGAAAATATGAAAAATAAAAATAAGAGAGAGAGAGAGAGAGAATGTAGAGAATTAACATGCTAAGAATTCAGAAATAATTATCTCATGCATTTAACATATACCATCTCTCTCACAACAAGTAGGTCTCACAATTGAGTGTGATCCATATGTTGTGGGAGAGATCATGCTTAAGTTGTTTTCCATATAACATTTAAATCCATAACAAAAAGTTCTTGATAGCTGCAATTTACTATTGAGCTCTTTGTTTACAATAAACCTATCAAAGATTATTAGAAATTGTCTCAAATTCCTATGTAGAATTAGTTTCAATATTGGGTTTCCTCAAAATGGAAGCAAAGAATCTTCTTGGTATGAAAAGAAAAAAAATATTTTTTGTTCAAGAATAAATATGTTATTCCTTGTCCATTAAGGAATATGATTGGGTAGTTTGGTAGTTTTTGCATGCCCAAGGGTACTTCCACATTTGGAGAGAAAAAACTCATAGAGAAACATGGAATAAGTTTCTTCGAAGAGTAATTCGGTAGATTTTTGGGGTTGAATGATGCCGGTGTTGTGTTAAGAGTTTATTTTGTTAGTGTTAGAGAGTTATTGAACGTATTGGGACTTCCGACTTTGGGGTTGTGAATTTTTGTGTGTGAGGATTGTGAGTTAGTTAGATTAGTTAAAATCCATATCATTAATAGTAGATTTTGGTTGGTGTGGCTTGTGAATATTGACTTGGAATTGGCCAAACTACGTTAAAATTATTGCCTTATATAGATATTTCATTTGTAGTAAGCTAAATTCTAGACTAGCACAAGGTTACAATACTTGTACTAAAAATAGCATTAAAATCATTGTACTTGCACTCCAAGTAAGATTAAATATAATGAACCTTGAGTAGAATTATATAACAGACTTAAGCCTTGACTATGGTGTTTGCATCTTTAAAATCCGCACTCAAACTCAAGAGGTGAAAGCATGAAAAATAACTTGAGCTTGGAAAGGTGTGACCTTGAAGGAAAGGGTAATTGGATTAGATGTGGAATCAACCAAGGTAGACCAAATTAAATGAAGCATGAAAGGCAAACTAGAATGAAGGCCACATGCACACAATGATTGAAGCTTGAGTGTTGAGCGTAGTGTATAATACATGTTGAGATTACTGATCAGAGACATGGTTGGAAAAACTCCACTTGAAGATGATAAAGACACGGGGGCCAAGGGGAAAAAGGGCCACTAAAGGCTACATGTTAGGGGTGTGATCTGAATAACGCAACCTGAAGATGATCAAGACATGTCACTAGAAAGAAATTAGATAGAGGAGGTTACTTGTAATGAACTAAGGAAAATCGCTCATTACGTCTATGCTATATCCAAAAAAGAATAGTAGTCACAATAGGGGTTCTTTGTAATTGTTTATAAACTCAAATCAACCAAAAATATGTTGGATGTGGAATTTAGCACTATACCTCGATACCAACACAACACACTCAACTAATTCAATAGCAATTTAGTGTGCAAAATCTCCTTCACTTAAATCTCTAACATGCTTGTCTAGACCCACATCGTAGGATAATATCTCCAGGTCCATATAGATAAACTCTAATACCATTTATAATAACCTAAGAAAAAACATTACTCACATATGCGCTATACATTAGTCACATTTGAGACTCTTTATAGTAGTTTGTAAAACTCAAATCAATTTAGTTTATGTCCAATATGGGACTCAAAACATACTCACAAAACACAAACTCAACTATTTCAGTACCAATTTAAGGTATAGTGTAGATAAGGCTAACATTCTTCCTTGTTTTGTTACGTTACTAATCAACATGGTCTATCATACTTAGCTAAGATGATTTAGGACACTTGATCAGAAGGAATACTGAAAACCAAGTGCCAAAAACCATATACATGTGAAAATTGATGTAGTTGGAATCATCACGAATGTCTTGTTAGAAAAATATCAAATCAAGAGGTTGTCCATGATAAGGAAAAGATCAAAATGAGTCCTACAGAGTGGCTAGCAGCAGTGGTCAGAGAAAGAGCCTACAATTTGCTTATTGGAGATGCGAATTAGAGGAGGCCATAGAAGCCTGGCCTTGATACTATTTTATAAAAAATAAAACATAATTATGATATCATGTTAGAAAAGGTAAAACATAATTTTGACACCATGATCATAAAGTACATGAGAGAATATGAAATATATATATATATATATATATACTTAAAAAGAAAAAAGAGAGGGTGGAGAGAGGGAGAAAATGCGGGGGATTATACACAGTCAAAAGTCTTCCATGACTACATATTAGTTTTGTGTCAATGAACTCATTCAAAGGTATTTGTGGTAGACTAAATCATAGATTAATTCAAGTAGGATTAAGATTACTTTATTTACATTTCAAGATTAAAAATAATGAATAACCTATAGTAGAATTATATAGCATCTTTGGACCTTCATTAGGATTGAACGTTTAAATCTTTAACACAAGCTATCCCGTTGACTCTAATGCAATTGTGTATGATAATATTCGATGTAGAGACAACTGTAGGATACTTTGTGCTCTTGAAAACGTTTTAAACATCCTGAGAAACTAATAATTAATTAAGGATTGAAAATATTGTTGATTTAATGGAATTTTCTACTTTGAAATAAATCTATTAAATATTTCTACCTGGGAGTTCTAGAATCTGCTGCATATTGCCTAGTGGTTCTCTTGCCATTCTTGGAGTGGAAATCGTGGTATCAAGTAGATCTGAGACTAGTCCTCTTTAAGCTGCAAGACAATGATATGATACTCCAAGATGCTTTTGAGTAAGGATAACTGCCATATCCATGAGCTAAAAATAATAGAATATTATAAAGAAAGGAAAAGAATATGAAGTTTTCATTATTTCTTTTCAAACCTGCTGCTTAGAAAGAGAACAGATCTCTTGTGCAAAACAATGTTCAGAAGAGCTCAACCACTAGTAGCCTTGTCTAAGGTAATTTTTGAATAGGTCCTCTTGTATTACAACTAAGGAAGAAATTACCCTAAAATTGAATATTGAATAAATTCATGTTTTCTTGTTGCTTCTCTAATTTCTGTTTTTCTTTTATAATTCTGATACAACTTTGCTACTAGCAAGTAATTTTTGTCCGAACAGTAACCAACACATATGTGATAATGTTTAAACATTATAATAAAAGAAATAATTCAAAATATAATGATGTTGACAAAATAAAGCTCTGAATTCTTATAAATGTTAATCCAAGGAGTACAACAAGTTTTTAGCACATGGTTTTAACATTCAGCAAACAATTCATTAGGACACATGGCAATTGAAGACAGGTAAAAACACACCTTTTTTGTTCATGCACTGAAAAAAAGGAGCACCTCAACTGCAATTCTTGTCACACCCACCCAACCAAGGATTTCAAAAGAATTGGTTTTCTAGACAATGAGATTGCAAAGAATTATTTGAGGTAGCCAAAAGGTTTGAAGTAGGGTTTTGATGTTGAGAATTTGAAGAGGTAATGAAATATGAACTAGGGCTTTGCTCTGGGGTAGTGTTTGGGGTGGTCATGAAAATTGAACTAAGCATCTGTTCTTGGGCGTTGTAGGTAGTTGTGAAAATCGAAGTAGGCTTCATTTCTTGAGGTTTCGAGGTGGCTGTGACTATTGCACTAGGGAGTTTTAGTGGTACATGACCTGTGGATGGCTCCACCGCCATGCTTCTTGTTCTGCAGCAAAAGGACTGCATATTGGCATTTTTGCTGTTCCAATTCACAGGAAATCCTGGAAAATCTTCTTCGAAATTCCCCCCACTTGAGACTGTGACATTGTGTGAGGAATTAGGACCCACAATGCCCAAATTTTTCTCATTGATGCTTACAGAATTGATTTGATGTTCTAGCAAGTGATTGTTGTTGCTAGGCTCTTCAACCTCAGGCATCATTTTCAGAGAAGATTTCATTTCTTGGCTACAGAAACATGCTTTCTCACCAGTCTCAAGGGGAGTAGAAGACCATACCTGTCCCAAATTACTTGGGCTTGCTTCAGAACTTTGTTTAGATTTCTCAAGGTCTCTGATTATCATTTTTTCCCTTGTTCTCTCCCTTGCTCTTTCTCTTGCTTTGTCCCTGGAATCCCTTACAACTCTATGTATTTTTCTGTTCTTTTTCACTCTGGCTAAGCGATTGACAAATTCACCATCATCCACAATCTCCAAATTTTCTGAAACCACTTCACTTTCTGATGTAAATGAGACAGTACTCTTAGCAACATCACTGCAACTAAATTGCTTCACTTGTGACATAGTACTTTCTGTGAGTTCCTTGATTGCAGTCTCGGACTTAGAAAACAGCCACTCAATGGTTTTGCTTGCTTTATCAAAGCCTAACATGTCTTGAAGATCAAAGAACTTACGCGCAATCTGAAGGGACAACCTCATTCTGCGATCTCTAGGACCTTGAGCAGTACAGATCTTGCTGTGCCTGTCCTTCTTACCAGTCCTCTTTCTGGGGCTTGTCTGTTTTGGACCACCGTTGCTTTTCTTCTTTGGAATTGTTCTTTTAGAAGGAATCAACTGCTCGGAGACAGTGTTGTTGCTACTCGCTTCCTTAATGTTATCTGAAGCCACAACACTATTTTCAGTCTGAGCTTGAGAAGAAATAGTACCAACAAAGAATTGCTGTTGTAAAAAAAGGTTACTAAAAAATTGATCATCATCCTCAGCAAAAAGAGGAGCCAAGTGTGAGCTAGTGTTTTCATCATTTGCAAAGCACTTTTCAAGCATGGTTTGGTTGGTGTATGTAGAAGGGCTGTGACTGTTGCTACAAGGAAACATGGCCTCTCTTTAGCACTATAAGCTTTTGGAGAATACTGGGTGATCTGTAATTAACAAGCTACTGCTTTTTTATGCTTGAGAAAAAATAAACAAAACACTAGAGGAACATGGAGAGGACGATGATCAATTAGCCTAGGCTATTTGAAATTATATGCTATGCCAGCTAGGGTACTGGCATAAGAGCTTGAAATAGGGGGTGTTACATAATTACTTGGTTGAATTTATATTTTTTAAAGAAAAACTGACTATATTTTCAGTAATTTTATAAAAATATTTATTAATAGAGAATAAAAATAAGATAGTAATAAACTCAAATGATAACCAATAAAAACCTACAAAACTCAACTGAGTATTTATAAACTAAGTAGATGGTAGGTAGTAGGTAATAGGTAATGATGTTAAAAATGAAAGAACACCAGAAAGAGAAAGAGATTTTAGTCTAACCACAAATGAGAGAGTTACTGTTGTTGAGAACTTTGCTTTCACCGTGACCTTTTGTTGCAAAAAGTAATAAACTAGTGTGGTGCAGCATGGATTGAGAGAGAGAGAGAGAGAGAGAGAGAGAGGGATAGCAAGGTAGTGCGAGTGGTACTGTAGAAGTAAGTGGACACGAAAGAGAAATATAGGGCGTTGAGGATGCTATGGATCTGTGAAAGTGTGGGAGCTAGATAGATACGAATTAAGCACAAAACCGAGTATTGCGACATTTCACGTGGGTGCAGGTGGGCAGCTTGATAGCAACGTTTCCTGTTCTTTTCAGAGATAGAAAGAGAGGGAGAGAGACACTGCGAGAGAGAGAGAGAGAGATTCAGTTTAATTAGGGTAGAGACATGGCCAACTCTATGAGTAGGAGCCCTAGAAAGAAAGAAAGAAAGAGAGAGAGAGAGAGAGAGAGTGAGTGAGAGAGAGAAAGAAAGAAGGACAATTATATGATGAATGGAACAGAGGCCATATTGTGCAAAATTGAACAACTTTACCGACTTGAAAGCCAGCGCTTCTTTGACTGGACGACCAAATGTCATTTTCTACTTCTCTGACTGCATTTTTATAATTCATCTTGAGTTTCTATTTTGAGTAATGGATGTTTATTACACACACCAAATCACTTCACATTGTACCTACACGCTTGTTTTTAGTTGAAATAGTTGCTTACTGTGCAGTGTTAAAATGTGTAAGATCATTTCATTTGTTGTATGAGTTCTTGTGAGGTAGAGGTAAAGGTAGGAATTTAGATCTTTCAAAGAAATGTAAGAAAGATTCACATACGTATAAACTTAGATTAGGTTTATTATTATATTAAAAAAAAAAGTTATTTCCCTTCTATGTTTATGATTTTTTTTCATATATTTTAATCCTTGAATAATCTCACAACTTTTTCCAAAAGAAGCTCCTCTTAAGTTCTAAACTTTGTAATTTAGTTCTTTCCAATTACGCCTACTGGACAATCTTCTCTTTCTCTTTCTCAAATCTCAATACATGCCTCTCACATTCACAAAAAGAAAGAAAGCTAAGAAAGAATTGCACATGCCCATCATCCTCCACCAGACTTCTACCATTTTCACATGCCGGTTCTCTCTGCTAGACCTTGACCTAGCTAGGAATTATTTCCTTCCATAGCTCGAATCAAAATCTTTTGTGATTGTGAAAATGGTAATACTCCTCTACTTTATGTCCTTTTCTATTATCCCATTTATACATACCATTTATACATACCATACCGTAGCCTTAAAAAGAATGAATAAATTCTCCTTTCTTTCTACTTCAATGATCATATTCCTTCACTAAAAGAATATGAGCATTTACCAAAAAGAAAAGACCATATCTAGGCAAGTCCACATGATAAAAGAGGGTATTAGGTATTTCAATGATTATACAGTGTTCTAATTATGATAATTTCTTTTAAATTATTAGAAGTAACTAGTGTTTTTTTTCCAAATCTTGATAAATAGAAAATTAAATTGCAATTTACAATTTTAAGGTTACTATTAAAGCTAATTTCAAACCTTTGATATGTACCTTTAAGTCTCTAAAGCTAACTACATAGCATTTAGATTTAAGCTCTTCCATCCATGTACTTGGATGGAGAGATTGAAGAGAATGTAAATCAAAGGATAAGAGCATGGTAGATAAAGTGGGAAAGTGCATCAAAAGTACTGTGCAATTGTAGAATTTCTATTAAGTTAAAGTAGAAATTCTATAAGATTGTTATACAATCAGCTATGCTTTATAGTATCAAATGTTGAGCTGTTAAGAAACAATATATTCATAAAATGAGTGTAGTTGAACTAAAAATTTTAAGATAGATTAGTAGAAATACACGAAAATATATGATTTGAAATGAGAAAATTACCACAAAAAAAAAATTTGTGGTTGACCTTAATTAATATGTTGAGGATTCATAGCTCACCCAAAAAATTTGGGATTAAGGCTTATTGTTGTTGTTGATGATGAGGTATATATTCATTTAGCATTAGCTCAAACTGACATAGTTTTATGGATCCAAATTTAGAAATTTTGGTGGTCAAAAAAATTCTCAAACTTTAACAATATGAATTTTAATTTAGTAAAAAAAAAATCTCAAACTTTAATAGGCTTCAAAACTACGTAGTTTTTTTTTTTTTTTTTTTTTTTTTTTAATGTGAGATAAAATCTTACTCTAACTTAATTTAAGTGTATATGTGTAAAACACTCTTCTAAATACTTGAACCCTAACCCTTACTCTTCACACCTCACAAATACTTATATTTGTGGAGTAACTATCATATTAAGAATATGCGGTAGTAAAACTATGTAGTTTAAAATGAAAAAAACATCATAGTTTTGAGCTTAGTTGACATTTAATAGACACATCCTCATGACACATTGAAAGAATTGACATAAATCCAAAATGCCACATAATGTTAGGTACGGATTTAAATTTTAAAACTTTAGAAAAAAAATTAAAATTACTCCAAAATTTTAGGATGCAAATTACAATTTAGTTAACACCCTTTATGGGAAATGGTAATGACCTTATTGGTCCACACTTGAAAGCCTCTTTTTACATATCGTTTTGCGTCTTTTTCATTTGAACTGTACATATATAGACATGCAACTATTCACTACGTATCAAATATATTCGTCTCTTCCACAGCATTATTGTGACAGACAAGGCCCACAGATTATCATTAATTAGCTAGGTTCGTTTCAGGGTGAATTAATTAATGGGGCTTGGTTAACGAGTATACTTATGACATTTGTTAATGAATAAACTATTTTATAAAAATTTTGATACCATTTTTATAAAAAATATAAAAAGTTGTAAAAAAATTAATTACTTTATTATTTTTTTATAAAAATATTTCTTAAACTAATTTTTTTAGATTATCTTACTTTATTATACTTATGACATTTGTTAATGAATAAACCATTTTATAAAAATTTTGATACCACTTTTATAAAAAATATAAATTTTTATAAAAAAATTAATTATTTTATTATTTTTTCATAAAAATATTTATAAAAATATTTCTTAAACTAATTTTTTTCGATCTATAAACTCATTTTTTTATGCATTATTTTAAACTACAAAAACTTAAATTTAAACAATTGATTGATAATATGGCAATTAATCTTTGATCAGTTTAAAATTTTGTAAGCATGAAGAATATATGAAGATAATATAATCTAACAGTGGATTTGTCAAAATTCACATCCAATTAAAAAATATTAAGTGGTGTAATATTGCTTAAAGTTACACCGAATGTAACTTGAACTTAACCCTATTTATATATAAAGTAAAGAAAAGTAATACTATAAACATTACATTTATTATAATATTTTTTATGGGGCCTGTTGTCTGAAAGGATATAGGAATCATAAGAAATGGGCTTGTGGCCCAACGGCCCAATCCGAGAACATTCACTTGTCCGAGGATGGTCAAAGAAATGTATTGTGGGACCAGGATAAGAAAGAGGGATGGAAATCATATATAAGGGCCCAAAACGCGTCCGAGGATAAGACTCACCTCGGATACCGTGGTCCGAGGTGGATGTCACTATCTTACTATCCAGAATACTCCGCGAAGTTGTATTAAAACTGGAAAGTGAATATAGACCTAAGGAGGAACCGGGAAAGATAACAAATATATTCTAAAGCTACCACCTCCAAATTAAATGCTTTCCAGCTAACTCTCTGGCCGCATTAATGTGGAGGTGATACCTGAACAGTAACCAAGCAGCTTTATGGCTACTGAGCAAAAGTTCCGGGAGTTGCTGGATGGGACAGAAAGGAGTTCCCAGGATAGAAACTACACGTGTACGGTGGAAATGGGGGAAGGAATGCAGTATATAACATGGAAGCAGGTAACATTAGAGGGGACTTTTGGAAGAAAAAGAGAAAGAGAGAAAAAGAACGATAGAACTCAGAAAGATACCCCCTGAAACCTAGCCGAGGAGAATTTTTATCAGACAGTTAGCTTGAAACGTTTTTTGATGCATAGTAAACCTGACCTTTTCCACCAAATAAAGCTAGTTCTTTCATCCAGTCTCTAGAAATTTATTGTTTGGGCTTATTAGACTAGAAACTCATTCCTAATCTGGGTCCAATCCAATTTGAGTCCCTAAAATTGGTGCCGTCTGTGGGAAGTCCTTGCTCTATTTGTAAGGAAGGGCAAGTGCAGTAGTTGTAATGGAAGGGGGAGCACCGCAGTAACTGGGGGCGGACCCGCAGCAGGTGGATGTTAATCCACACCAAGCAGAGTCTAGGGGCTCTCAGCATGGTAATCCATTGGTAATCCATGAATAAAGGGGAGACCGTGAAGGAAGTGCTCGAACAACCCACACAGATAGAAGTCAGTCTCGGGGAAAAGCCATATTTCCCACATAAAGAACAATAGAGACATGCAGCATGAGATTAACAGATTAAAAAGGGAGTTACGATACGAGCGACGGAAGCGTATGGCCCACGACTCTGGGCAATCCTCTGAGGAGTTAAATGACACCAGTTACAGGCGGAGGTCAAAAACTCCACCCAGTGAGACTTTTTCGTATGATGAGGAATACCGCCGTGAACGAAAACGTAAGAGTCCACCTCGCCAGGGCTTAGGGAATGACGCCCTGAACAAAGCTTTGAGTCAAGTTTCCAAATCGCCTTTCACGCGACGTATTGAGGATGCAAGTCTTCCTTGGTGGTTCAATCAGCCTGCGTTCACCATTTATAATGGCCGAACAGATCCAGTGGAACATGTTAGCCATTTCAGTCAGAGAATGGCCGTTCATGCTAAGGACGAGACCTTGATGTGCAAGGTTTTCCCATCCAGCATAGGTCCAGTGGCAATGAGATGGTTCAACGGTCTGAAGGCGAATACCATTGATTCCTTTGAGAAGCTCACCCAGGCTTTTGGCGCCCGTTTTATCACCTGCAGGAGGATTGTTCAGCCCTTGGGATCGTTATTATCCATGTCTATGCGGGAGGGGGAAACCCTGAAGGCCTATTCTGATAGATACTGAGAAATGTTCAACGAAGTAGATGGAGCCTATGATGACGTGGCTGTCAATACCTTTAAGGAGGGCCTTCCAACCGAGCATGACCTGAGGAGATCTTTAACTGGTAAACCTGTTACTAGCATGCGACAGCTTATGGACCGGATTGACAAGTATAGAAGAGTAGAGGAGGATCAGATACAGGGTAGAGGAAAGTCTAAGGTGGTCCCTCAGGAGAGGAGGGACTTCAAGTCGGACAGGTACGATAACAACCGACCTCGGAGTGACTTTGGGGGGCAATCAGTATCTGCTAGTTCCCCGGCGGTTAATGTTGTGTTCCGAGAACTAGTGCAACGGGTTCTGGAGAAGGTAAAAAACGAGCCATTTTTCAGATGGCCCAATAGGATGGCAGGGGATCCTGCGAAACGTAGTCAAAACTTTTACTGCCAATACCACCAGGATCATGGACATACCACTGAGGATTGCAGAAATTTGTGGGACCACTTGGAACAGCTGGTCCGAGAAGGAAGTTGACCCATCTTCTGCACCATTCCAGTGGCCGAGGAAGTCAAGCAGGTTCGACACTCCGGGGGGACGCCTCTTCAGGACCCCCCCTTGGCACGATAAATGTTTTATTTGCCGCCCTGGGGAGAACAGGGTCTTGTCCCTCCAGGGTAATGTCTGTGTCTCACTGTTCGGATAAGGGCTCCAGTTCAATGCCGAAGAGAGCCAGACTGGACACCTCACTAGTGTTGGGCTTTTCAAATGAAGACAAGAGAGGGACCATACAGCCACATGACGATGCTTTGGTGGTTACACTTAGAATCGGGGGGTATGATGTGAGAAGAGTTATGGTTGATGAGGGGAGCGCAGCTGAGGTGATGTATCCTGACCTGTATAGAGGGTTGAATTTGAGACCACAGGATCTAACAGCCTATAGCTCCCCATTGGTGAGTTTTGAGGGTAGATCGGTCATTCCAATGGGTATGATAAGATTACCTGTGCAGACTGGCTCAGATATGGTGGAGGTGGATTTTATTGTGGTGGATGCTTTTTCTCCATATACGGCTATTTTGGGTAGGTTGTGGTTGCATACCTTGGGGACTGTTTCCTCCACTCTTCATCAAAAGGTGAAATATCCGTCAGGAGGCCAAGTGTTAGAAATTTTGGAAAACCAAGCCATGGCTAGGCAGTGTTTGATAGCGGCTATTCAACATCGGCCAGAGACAGAAACTTCGGCCACGGCCGAGAATGAGTTGTAGCAATCAAAGGCTCCGGCGACCCTCCTCAGTATTTCGGCCAGTGAAGCAGAGTGTGAGAATTTGGAGAGGGCGAGTGTTGCGGATGATCCAGACAGGTTCTTTCAGGTCGGGGCGTAGCTGCCTTTGTTAGAGAAGGAGCAGTTGGTTGAGGTCCTTAGGAAAAACATTGATGTGTTTACGTGGGATGCCTACGAAGCCGTGGGGGTGGATTCAGATTTCATTTGTCATCACTTAAATGTTAATGCTTCTGTTATTCCGAAGAAACAGCCACCTCGGCGGCCGTTCAAAATGCATGCCGAGGCTATCCGAGACGAGGTGACCAAGCTCAAACAAGCAGGGGCTATTAAGGAGGTGTTCTACCCCCAACGGTTAGCCAATACGGTCGTGGTGAAAGAGAAAAATGGAAAATGGCGCGTATGTGTTGATTTCACAGACCTTAATAAAGCTTGTCCAAAAGATCCCTTTCCTATGCCCCGTATAGATCAGCTGGGGGATGCAACAGTGGGTCATCCTTGGATGAGCTTCTTAGACGCCTTTCAGGGCTATCACCAGATCCCACTGGCATTGGACGATCAGGAGAAGACCGTTTTTCTCACCCCCACTGGGAATTATCACTACAAGGTAATGCCCTTTAGTTTGAAGAACGCGGGGGCTACTTACCAGCGGATGATGACGAATATGTTTGAGCCACAGTTGGGCAGAAACATTGAAATATATATTGATGATATGGTTGTGAAGAGCAAGGTAATGGCCGAGCATGTGACAGACCTCACCAACACTTTTGAGATTTTAAGAAAACACAAACTGCGACTGAACGCGTCCAAGTGCTCATTCGGGGTAGGATTAGGGAAGTTTTTGGGCTACATGGTGACTCACCGAGGAATTGAAGTGAACCTTGATCAAATTAGAGCCATAAGTAGCTTGCAACCACCTCGGAATCCCAAGGAGGTCCAGAGGTTGACTGGAATGACCGCTGCTTTGAACAGATTCATATCCAGGTCGGCGGATAGGTGCAGACCTTTTTTCCTGCTACTCCACAAGTGGAAAGGATTTGAATGGATAGAGGAGTGCGCCCTGGCATTCCAGCAGCTTAAAGAGTATTTATCTCGGCCACCCATTATGTCTAGTCCTGAGGTGGATGAGGTCATTTTTTCCTACCTGGCGATAGCCACTTACGCGATTAGTTTTGTTCTGATAAGAGTAGAGAATTTGCTTGCAACGGCCAGTCTATTATGTGAGCAAGTCTCTTCACGAGGCTGAAGTACGTTATCTACCGTTGGAAAATGTCATTTTGGTAGTGGTGCACGCTACAAGGAAACTTTCCCATTACTTCTAGGCACATACTGTGGTCGTCCTAACTCAGTATCCGCTTAAAGCAATACTTCAGAGTGCAGACCACACTGTCAGGGTTGCCAAGTGAGGCACGATTCTAGGGGCTTTTGATATTAAGTATATGCCCCGTACCTCCGTGAAGGGTCAGGTTCTAGCCGACCTAGTGGCTGAATTTGCGGAAGGCCCTGAAGAAATAGAGACAAGCCCGCGTGGCATGGATGAAAAATCAGTTGGCTTCATCTCGGCCCAACATGCCTCACCCTGGAAGGTGTATGTGGATGGAGCAGCAAACCAGCGAGGATCAGGAGTGGGGTTGGTTCTAATATCTCCTGAAAATGTCATTATCGAGAAGTCTTTGAGGTTGGGATTCTCAGCCACTAACAATGAGGCAGAGTATGAAGCTTTGTTAATGGGGATGGCAATGGTCAAGAAACTAGGTGGAAAAACAGTGGAGATTTTCTCGGATTCAAGGTTGGTCGTGGGCTAGGTAAGAGGGGAGTTGGAAGCTCGGGATACCAAAATGCAAGAGTACTTGGGCCAGGTTAGGCATATGCAAATGAATTTTGAGTTTTTTGAATTAACCCATGTCCCTAGGAGCGAAAATGCCCATGCGGACTCTTTGGCTACCCTTGCTACCTCCTCAGCACAAAACTTACCCCGTGTAATAATGGTTGAAGACTTAAACACGCCCACCCCAGGAACAGGGGACTCACTTTAGGTCAATCAAGTCAGCTCGGCGCGTTGTTGGATGGACCCTATACTGTTGTTTCTCGAGAAGGATATACTGCCCGAGGACAAATTAGAAGCTGAAAAGATACGGAGAAAAGCTTCTCGGTTTTGTCTGTCCGAGGACAAAAAGTTATACAAACGCTCTTACTCTAGGCCATATTTGCTTTGTGTACACCCTGAGGCATCAGAAGCACTTCTAGAAGAGCTACATGAAGGGATCTATGGGAGTCACACTGGAGGGAGGTCTTTATCTCATCGGGCAATTACTCAGGGGTATTGGTGGCCAGGCATGCAAAAAGAAGCGCAGGAGTATGTTAGGAAATGTGATCAATGCCAAAGGTTCGCACCGAACATCTATCAACCGGGGGGAGTTCTTAATCCTTTTTCAAGTCCTTGGCCTTTTGCTCAGTGGGGCTTAGATATCGTTGGCCCTTTCCCTAAAACTGTGGAAAATAAGAAATATTTGCTAGTTGGCACAGATTATTTTACGAAGTGGGTAAAAGCTGAGCCTCTGGCCAATATCAGGGATGTGGATGTCAAGAGGTTTATCTGGAAGAACATCATCACTCGATTTGGGGTTCCTCAAGCTCTCATCTCGGATAATGGTCTATAATTTGACAGCAAGACTTTTAGAAAGTATTGTTCCGATCTGGGGGATCAAGAACAGATATTCCACTCCAACCTATCCACAGGGAAATTGACAGGCCGAAACTGTCAACAAAGTCATAGTAGATGGGCTTAAGAAGAGGCTGGATGACGCAAAGGGCAGATGGGTGGAGGAGCTGCCACATGTCCTCTGGACGTATCGAACTACATCTCGGCGGTCAACAGGGGAAACCCCATTCTCAATGACGTATGGGGCTGAGGCTGTGATTCCTCTTAAAACGGGTTTTCCAACGGTAAAGACCAGTGCATTCACCTTGGACGGAAATGATGAACTATTGAAGAAAAGTCTGGACTTGATAGACGAACGGCGAGAGAATGCGATGGTTCAGTTGGCCTACTATCAACACAAGTTAAAGCAAAGTTATGACGCAAATGTCAGGTTGAGACCGTTAGATCCAGGAGATTTGGTGTTGAGAAAAGTCTTGGGAACTACCAAAAATCCAGCCTGGGGAAAGTTGGGGCCTAATTGGGAAGGGCCGTATCGTATTACATCTGTAACGGGAATATGTGCTTATTACTTAGAAGATTTAGATGAAAAAACTGTACTCCATCCATGGAATGTAAGCAATCTAAAGAGGTATTATTATTAACAAGAACAGTTCTGTTTTACTTTCTTTTACAGTTTGTCTTAATTCTGCAATGTGTGTTTCTCAATCTATTGAAGTATTAAACAGAAACTAAGTCATGTCAGGTCCTCGGACCACAACTTAGTGGAAATTAATACACTATGAAATCTATTGAAATATTAAACAGAAACTAAGTCATGTCAGGTCCTCGGACCATAACTTAGTGGAAATTAATACACTATGAAATCTATTGAAGTATTAAATAGAAATTAAGTCATGTCAGGTCCTCGGATCACAACTTAGTGGAAATTAATACACTATGAATTCTATGAAAGTATTAAACAGAAACTAAGTCATGTCAGGTCCTCAGACCACAACTTAGTGGAAATTAATATCCTGAGACTTCAATTGAAGTATTGCACAGAGACTAAGATGTGACAAATGGTGTATACAACAAATTTAGTTGGAATCAATGCTTCTTAGATGGGGTCCGTGCAACTAAACTTGTATATCAAAGCAAACTCCATGAGCATCACTTAAAGTATTTTAAGGTGTTGAATACCTCCTGGGTTTAAACGTTTAGAATGCTATCTCGAGTATGGATACTTCTTAATGAATTTAAGGTAAGCTTTTCTAAGGCTGTAGAGTTCGCTGCTATAGTCTGCTTTGGTTCCTAATTAGTATACTTAAAGTTAAGTTTTCCCTTATAGTATCAAATTTCATTCTTCTATAACTGGGGATCATGTAAAAATAAAAAACATTCGCATGAGAACTTATACAAGTGATAGACAAAACCACAACATCTCATGTAAACTTGGAAAGGGAAATGCACATTACAATTAGAAATGTCCTCAAAAAGCTTAAAAAGAAAAAAGAAAGAAAGAAGAAAAACGAAATAAAAGGGAAAATAAAGGGAAGTTAACTACATTAACTATTTGTTTAATTTTATCTGGAACTTAGGCTGAGGGGCTTTGCCAGTTACCACAGGAGGAACATCTTTCTCCTTTGCCTTTAGATCTTCTCCAACAGGTAAGGTGGTTGAGGCTAAGGCTTGTTCAAAGTTTTGTGAAGCTGCTCCATCCTTAAGCCTTGCTGCCCCTTTGTCCGATGATATGTCCTTCGCACCTTCAAGCACTTCAGTTTGCTCCTGCTGATTGAGAGAGGGAGGAGCCTGAGTTTGAGCTTCCTTGGCTGATTCAACAGCTGTAGAGGATGCCTCTTCTTGTTGAGTGGAAGGACCTGAGGCTTGTATAGCTGGGGGGAAATAAATGTTTTCAGGCCTTCTTAGCTCGGATGAAGTCTCGACCCCAGCTCGGTTAAGAGCCTCTCCCCAGCTCAGAGCACAGTATGCTCGGCAAACAACGGGCACCTCAGCCCGAAAATTTTTCTCGGTTTCAGCAACGCCAACGTCATAGCCATGTTGCTCGACTGTGTCTCTTTCTTTTTCAACCTCAGCTTTTGCCTTTTCAGCCTCAGCCTTAGCTTTTTCAGCTTGATCTTTAAGTCTCTGGGCCTCCTCCAATTGTTTCTGCAGAGATGATATCTGTTCCTTGGAGGTTGCCAGCTGGGCATTAGCGTCACGCAAGAGTTTCCTCTGGTCCTCGGCTTGCTTTTGAGTGTTGTCCAAAACTGACTCAGCACTCTTCCGAGCATGTTCCTCATCGGCTAGCTTTTTCTTCAGCTGCACGTTGGCTTGTTTAGCAACAGTGAGTGTGTGCACAGCTGTGGCCCGTTTCTTCCTCTCATCATCAATTTGCTGGTAGCAAGAATTGGTTATCTCCTCTAGCCTAAAAGTGGCTTGGACGGCCTAGGAGAAAAAGAGTTAGAAGTGCAATACCTGGAATTGTGTGTAGAAGGAAAATAATAGTAACAATAATAAAAAATTTAGGACATCCTACCATGCCCAGATATCTTTTCGTATTCTGAAAAATCTCGTTCCTCTTTATTCTCCTCAGTTCGGCCATATCCCTGGGGAGGAGGAGAGTTTCCTCTAAAACTGAGGTGACTTGGCACCCAATCCCACCATTAAAGTCCCTAATCGAGGCATCTTCCCTCAGGGGCTCACCGCCGAGCATGGGAGCAAAGAACCAATCCTCAGGTTCTAAGGACTGAGTGGTTGCCCTTTCCACGACACGTTGAAACCCATGGGTAACCTTTTGTTGCTTTGCAGCTCGTTGGTCCTCGTCTTCATGGGTCGGGCGAGATCTCTCAGCCTCCATCACTCCTTTATCTTTTGGCTCTCTCCTCCTCTTTGGGTCACTGGGTTCGGTCCCATGCGGTTGGGGTGGCTGAGAAGGAGGAGGAGGGGGGAGATTGGGTTGAGTTGCCTTCTCTGGCACTCCCCTTCCAGGTTGGCCTTCGATTACGTCCTTCAAACTCCTCTGACTCTTCCTCTGAATGCCCATTTCTTCAGAAATCACCTCGGGTGATTGGGGTTGGTTGAAAACTTCAAATTCGTTTGCGGAATCTGATAATTCTACAACTCCTTCTGAAGTCTGTTCTCCTTCTTCTTCTTCTTCTTCTTCCTCCCCTTCTTTCTCCTCTTCCTCCTTCACTTCGTGAGGAATGGAACGTGACGACGAGGCTTCTACAGAGAGAGTGGCCACAGGTAACAGCTGAGTGAAAGGAGTACCCTCAGGAATCGGAACACCCTTAGGAACGATGAATCCCTCGAAGGCTACACTGATACGGTGAAGCCAAGGATCTTTGGCCTTTATCACGCACTTGGGAGCTTGAAACGCCTTGGAAATTGGCTTGTACCGAAGGATTATGTGGGTTTACATACACCTCGAACCTCAGGATTCTGTCTAAACTTTCCCTGTTAACCAGTCTGAACTGAGGTTTGGTAGCACGCTTGTCTGCAAAATCATTACAATAGAAGAAAAACTTTGTCAGAAATAGAGGTAACATGAATTAAAGAACACAATTCAGATTATAAGGGCTTATAGCCTAAGAACCCCACCTGGTTTTCCCTTTTTAGTTGGACAGGGTAAACCATCGTGCCATTCCCCGGAAAAAATAAGAAAATCGTCTTTTAAGCCCTTATTCGATGTAGGGAGACACTGGATCAACCTTACTTCAGGGAATCTAGACTTTAGATAGTATCCCTGGCCCTTCAAATGATTGAGATTGTACACCCAGTTCACATCGTGATGGGTCAGACCTAGGTTCATCTTTGCATTTAGGACTTCTATACTCCCTAATACCCTGAACATGTCTAAGGCGCATTGTGTGGGAGACAACCTAAAGAACCTAAGATAACTTCTAGTAAGGCTACACATAGGGATAGTCATCCCTCCCTCTATAAAGGCGATCATAGGGATGACCACTTCTCCTATTTTCCTATCATTTAACCACGTTTCAATGGAGGCATATCTCACACCCACTGTAGAGGGAATCCTATACTTTGCTCTAAATGCCTGTATATCCTCCTTAGACTCAACTAGACGCTTGAACCTACCAATTTCCTAAAAGTTGTAAAGAAAAATTAGCGAAGAGGATTGAAGGCTAAGGAGGGTTAAGGAAACTTACAGGTTTGGAAAATGAGCTCCTCGGACAGACTCCCAGTATTTATGAATCGTGGAGAGGTGAGAGAGGGAGACAGGTTCAATGAATACGTGCTAAGACGGTGCAATTTTTGTAACTGAAAAGAGAGTTGATTTGAAAAGCTCTTTATAGTGGTGCAGAAATTGTAAGCGAGAAAAATCCCGCCCATAAATACTGAAAGTCCTCCACCGTTAGATTCACATCTTGCCGTTGAACGTAGGAGACAAAGGAGCCGTCATCATTTAATGATGGCGTGCTCCTGACGCCGAAACGTCAGGTGCACGCCTTGGGAAGATAGAAAGGCGCTCTGAAGGCTAAGAAAGTCCACAAAGAAGGTGAGGGCAGGATATCAAAATCTCCATTTTTCTGAGATGACAAAAAACGAGATTTTGAGGGGCTATTGTGGGACCTGTTATCTGAAAGGATATAGGAATCATAGGAAATGGGCTTGGAGCCCAACAGCCCAGTCCAAGAACATTCACTTGTCCGAGGATGGTCAAAGAAATGTATTGTGGGACCAGGATAAGAAAGAGGGATGGAAATCATATATAAGGGCCCAAAACGAGTCCGAGGATAAGACTCACCTCGGATACCAGAGTCTGAGGTGGATGTAACTATCTTACTATCTAGAGTACTCCGCGAAATTGTATTAGAACTGGAAAGTGAATATAGACATAAGGAGGAACCGAGAAAGATAACAAATATCTTCTAAAACTACTACCTCCACATTAAATGCTTTCCAACTAACTCTCTGGCCGCATTAATGTGGAGGTGATACTTGAACAGTAACCAAGCAGCTTTATGGCTACTGAGCAAAAGTTCTGGGAGTTGCTGGATGGGACAGAAAGGAGTTCCCATGATAGAAACTACACGTGTACGATGAAAATAGGGGAAGGAACGCAGTATATAATATGGAAGCAGGTGACATTAGAGGGGACTTTTGGAAGAAAAAGAGAAAGAGAGAAAAAGAACGATAGAACTTAGAAAGATACCCCCTGAAACCTAGCCGAGGAGAATTTTTATCAGACAGTTAGCTTGAAACGTTTTTTGATGCACAGTAAACCTGACCTTTTCCACCAAATAGAGCTAATTCTTTCACCCGCTCTCTAGAAATTTATTGTTTGAGCTTATTGGGCTAGAAACCCATCCTTAATTTGGGTCCAATCTAATTTGAGTCCCTACATTTTTCATAATTGATAAAATAATTTATTGTAATTAGGAAAATATTATTTAAACATCAATCACCTGTCACTTTTTTCATTATACATCAATCACAACAAATTATATTATTTATTATCTTTTAGTTTTTTTTTTCCTCTAATGTTTGCTGGTCTCACTGTTATGGTTTTTTTGTTAAAAATTAAGTCAATTCAATTAATTGAAAGTGGGTCCATGCTATAAATTTTCTCAAAATGCAAGGTAATTTTTGCTTATTGCGAGTCTCACTCTATTTTTTTTTTCTTTTTCCTACTATATTAATTTAAATAAAAAAATCATTCAACTTATTTTACATAGCTTTTATCTACATCTCTTTCCACAATAAAAAATAATAATAAAAATAAATAAATAAATAAATAAGTTGTTTTCAAGTAGACACTTTATTTTTAATGTTTTTTAGAAACAAATAGACACTGTATTAAAAAAAAATAAAAGAAAAAAAACAACATAGATCCCCAATATTTTTTTTGATGATCCATAGATCCCCAATATCATGGGACCAGTTTGGGAACTGTTCACTCAAGCTTTAATTTAGGTCTTCTCTTTTAATGCAAGTGTAAGTGTACCTAGGTTAAACGTGCACATTTTTTATAAAGTACCCTTACTTTACTTGTCAAAAACGTACCCCCAAAAGAAACTATAAATTATAGGATAGGAAAAGTGAATACGTTGGAATTGGAGAAAGAAAGAGTAGAGTTTTACGACCAGCAAAGATTCATTCAGCCGTGCCCTTTACAATATTTTATCTTTTGAGAACTTTTTTTTTTTTTTGAAGCTTCAATCTTCTCTTTGATTGTGCAACTAAACTATAAGTGCTTTTTAGGTGTCACTTTTCCATGCTTTAAGAGTGTAAGTTTAGATACTGCTTATTTATTGAAAATTAAAAATATTGTAGTAAAATAATTTTTAAAAAGTAAAACATTGTAACAAAACCGGCTGCATTTTTCAGTTCTTGGTGGTCCGTGAACAATATCCATGAGACCCACTAAAAAAGCAAAACGCAAAAAACTCTATAGCCCGCTTAATTAATTTTCACGTCGGTTAGAAGTCTAGCCCACCATGAAAGGGAAAGAAAATAAAATGAAAACTGTAGCGCATCTATCATTATGTCTTGTTCAAAACAGTTAGATGGATTGTATTTATAGCATGCGTCTGGATTAGACTTTTTTTTTTTCATTTTCTTTTAATGAAAAGCTTATTTATTGAAAGCTAAAAAAAATATAATTATATATATCTGAAATAGGGAAATTTAAAAAATTGTTCGTAAGTAAATAAACTAGTAACAGAGAAAATCTAATGCAAACACACTATATTTATTATTTAGTATCTTTTATATTCACTTGTTTTCCATTATGTTCTTCATCTGCTTGATTAAGACTGTCCTATACCAAAGGAATGTTGCTAAAATGTGCCACTAGTATTATCCTAATTTGCAAGCAATATTTAAAAAGATGACTATATATAGTTGAATTCACAAATGACTTTTTTTGGTCTATTCGCTATCATATATAAGGTCACACAATATTGTTTCCATAAAGCTGGACATAAATGGTGCAAACATGTTATTGCCTAAAGTAAATGATGCAACACAAAAGGCAGAGAGAGTACACTTTAATTTTTCTCCAATTAAACAATCCCAAATTAAAGCCAGCTAGATTTGCATATAATTTTCAAATAGAAATAGTGAGGGAATAGATTGATGCGGTGACCATTTATTGAATGGATAAATAAAGGAAATGATTTTATTAGTTTTCTTCATGAATTAAAGTAGCTCTCACGTACAATTTTGTCTCATACATACCTTTTTTTGGTAAAGAGGATAATGCATTAACAACTAGAAGACCTCTGAAACAGAGGCAATAAACCGATCATACATTGTTCCAACAGAATCTAAATTAAGCAAAAATACAACATCAAATGGGGGATCCATAAAAATAGTAAAATCCTTATCCATAATAGCTCCTCTTCGCGCTAGTGCATCGGCACACTTATTTGCCTCCCTATAGCAATGTTGGATTCGCACCAAAGGGATTTGTTTAAGCCCTTCTCTGCAGTCAGCAACCAGAACATCAATGCCATTTGCTTTCTCCAAGTCTTTCTTCAAAAGATCAACTACCAACTTTGCATCAAGCTCAAAAACCACCGCTGGGATTTTAAGGGAGATACATAAGCGAATTCCATCTCTTAATGCCCATAGTTCAACTGCAACACTAGTGGCACTACCTATAGATATTGCGTAACCTTTCACCCATTCGCCATCTTCATTTCGAATCAATCCACCTCCTCCAGCCAAGCCGGGGTTACCCATGGACGAACCATCAGAATTTAACTTAAACCAATTGAGGGGTGGAGGCAACCACCTTACCTAAATCTTTGTCTTTGTTTGGTTGTACTTCTCGGTGATGCCCAGGTAGGCCATCTCGGCTGCTTTGGCTAATGTCTCAGCCTTTAAGTCTTTGCAAATGTTTGGTTTCCCAAAAACAACACTGTTTCGATGCAACCAGAGACTCCATACAGCTATGGGGAACACAATGGCCCAATCAATCTCAGAAACACCACATTGCTGCTTAGATTTACAGTTTAGCCTCAACCAGTCCAGAAATTGTGTGCCATAGAAACTAGCAACAGAACATGGGGGAGAGAAAGAATTCCAGAAAATCCGTACCTTTGGGCAGTCCCTAAGAGCATGGCTGATCGTCTCAGGGGCTGAATTACACAGGGGGCACAATGGAGAGATATTCATACCTCTTTCAGCGAGAAGGCAGCGCACAGGAATGCTTTTATGGCAACATTGCCAAAGGAAACACTTGATTTTAGGAAGACTTGGAACTTTCCACACCCACACTCCATTGAAGGAACAATTTATTGGATAATTTTCATTAGCATTGGCTAACCGATATGCATCCTTAAGTTGGAATTCACCGCTGGGGGATAAGCTCCAAGATAGTCTATCCTCTCTAGACTTAGAATAGGGAATAGGAGTGGCTTTCATTTCCAAAAGAATATCTTTAGGAAAAGAAAAGGAGAACTTATCCCAGTTCCAGCCATGGAAACTAGCTATATCCTTCAATCTTACTTCTTCCTCACCTCTGTTCAGAGGACCACAGATGCGACTTCTAAGGGTACCCGTGCTCAGCCATTTGTCACACCATAGCAAGAGGTTACTGTCTTTCCCAGCAACCCATTTAGCACCCTTGCTGACAATGATTTCTCCCTTTTTGATACCAGACCAGGTGGAAGAGCAGGAAGTGGGTGTGAGAAGATTGATGGGTCTCCTTCTCAGCCCCTGGTATTTATGGGTTAGAACACGAACCCATAATGATGATTTTTCAGTTCTGAACCTCCAATTCAGCTTAGCCAACAATGCAGCATTCTTTGGTTTAGCCGCTTGGATACCTAGGCCTCCTGCCTCCTTCTCTCTCGTGACTTTCTTCCATCCTATAAGGTGAATCTTTTTCTTCCTATCTGATGAGCCCCACATAAAGTTTCTATTCAATCTGTCCACACCTTCAAGTATTTTAGAGGGAAGGGGCACACATTGCATTGTGTAGTTAGGAATGGTAGAGGTCACTGTTTGGGTCAAAACAATTCTGCCCGCAAAAGATAGCAAGTTTGCCTTCCAACCAGCTAGTTTGCTCTGAATGCGGTCAATAAGAAATCCGAAGTCTTGAGGGGTACCCTTATGTTTAATGGGGAAACCCAAGTACTTTCCAAGGGAGGGGGTGGAACGGAATCCCAACACTTCACATAACTCTTCCCTCGTGTTTTGATCTACATTTGGTGAAAAATAGACCCGAGATTTCTCCTCGCTAATTTTCTGCCCTGATAAGGTACAAAAAGAGTCAATAACCTCTCTTATTGCAACGCAATTTTTCCGATCAGCCTTAGCAAAAAGCATAAGGTCATCCGCAAAAAATAAGTGCGATAAGGCGGGACCTCCCTAAGATGCTTTTACTGGGTTCCAAAGCTTCTCATGGCATTTATCCTCAATAAGAGCTCCCAAAACCTCCATGCAAAGGATGAAAATATAAGGCGAGAGAGGGTCTCCTTGACGAATTCCTCGAGAAGGGTTAAAAGTCTCTAAAGCACCCCCATTGAACAAGATAGAGATAGAAGAGGAGGAAATGCAACTCATGATTAGAGATATCAAGGCAGTAGGTACTCTGAAAAGCTTAAGTGTATCTCTAATGAAACTCCACTCAAGTCGGTCGTAAGCCTTTTCCAGATCCAATTTAATTGCCATCACCCCCCCTCTTCCTTTCTTTTTGGTCATAGAATGAATCATCTCCTGAACAATAATTGCATTATCTAGACCTTTTCTTCCTGGCACAAAGGCTGATTGGAAGGGTGAGATAAGTCTAGACAGCAAGGGCCGGAGGCGACCAACAATTATCTTTGTCACCACTTTATACACCGTGTTACACAAACTGATTGGGCGGTAGTTGTTCAGAGTTTCCGGACTCTTGCATTTCGGAATAAGCGTAATGAGAGTTTTGTTTAGGTATTCTGGAACTTTCCCAGAGTTAAAAATAGCTTTCACCTCCTTTTTCACAGTTTCCCCAACAACCAACCAGAACCGTTGGAAAAAACCCGCGTGGAGGCCATCCGGCCCAGGGGCCTTGAAAGGCTTTAGCCCCCATAGAGCAGCTGAGATCTCCTCATCAGTTACTAGAATGCCAAGAGAAGTCGCTTCTTCCTCATTTAAATATGAGTGCCAAAATGGAGGATTCCAATCTGCTAAAACGGTCGAGCAATGGTCTGAAGTGAAAAGGTCCATAAAACCCTTTCTAATGAAGTCAGCAATTTCCCTATCTCCATGCAGCCAATTCCCAACTCTATCCTTCATGCATAAAATACGATTTCTTCTTCTGCGAACCAGTGCTGAAGTATGGTAAAAAGCAGTGTTTCGATCGCCCTCAACAAGCCAAAGGATTCGGGCCTTCATTGCCTAAAACTCTTCCTCTAACTTTATCACTTCTGCATATTCAACCCGCAACTTCCTTTCTAACTCCACCAAGAAATTATTAGGCCGAATGGAAATATTTTCTTGGATTCCTTTCAACCTAGCCACTAATCTCCTCTTCCTGTGAAACAGATTCCCAAATTCAGCCTTGTTCCATGCGTTGGCCTTAACAGTGAAAAAAGATTGAGCTTGCATCAGAGAAGCTTGACTTGACCAGGCATCTCTTACTACTCCCGGGAAAGAAGGGTGGGAGAGCCACATGGGTTGAAACCTAAATGGCCTAGGAAAAAGGATATTCTGGTTATTATCCATACACAGCTTGACTGGGCAGTGATCAGATTGAATCTTTTCAAGATGAAACACCGCTGCTTCAGGGTAAAGAGAATTCCACTCGGCATTGACAAATACCCTGTCTATTCTTTCTTGGATCAGCCGAGACAAAGGCCTACGATTAGACCAAGTGTATCTAGGCCCTGAAAATCCAATATCAATCATCCTACAATTATCCAAACATTCTTGGAACCGCAGGGCTCTGCTCAAGTTAACTGGTCTCCCACCAAATTTATCATCCCCCATTAGAACCTCATTAAAATCTCCCGCGATGACCCAAGGCATGGAATGAGATTCAGCAACAGAGTTGAGATTATCCCAAAGGAGACATCTTTCAGCAAATCTGGGGCTGCCATAAACTGCTGATAAAAGCCAGTGGGGCTTGCTAGGGGATGAAACACTAACATGAATCTCTTGTTCAGTCGAAGATAGCTCTACCACCTCCACCTGATTAGAGTCCCACAATAACCACAGACCACCCGATAAACCAATCGAGTTAGCAATGATCGCCTCATCCATATGGATCCTATCAACAATCCTTTTAGCTCTGTCACCACACACTTTGGTTTCCATTATGATCATGATAGCAGGGGAGTGTACACGAATCATATCATTAACAGTATTACAAAAATTTGGGCTAAGAGCACCCCGACAATTCCAAAGCAACGTAATCATGGATAATATAAATAAGAGAAAAATAAAACCAGCAGCTTAATTGGAGAGGTTAAGAAGCTCACCTCCCTGATCAATCTGCATATTTGCCTCCAAAGAAGGCCCTTCTTCTTCCAACGGAACATCCTCTACCTCAAGATCAGTTCTAGTTGACCGAAGCGACGGATCAATCCTTTTGAGTCCCAGCTGAGCTATTCGCAGAGCATCCGTCTCCATAGATGATTCCAGTTGAGTTTCCTCCGGCAGTGGGCAATTGGAAAATTCTGCCAAAGGTTTTCTTTCAAGCCCTTTATTTTGGAGAGCCTGACCCATGCCTTCGACACGACCCATTCCAATTACCGGATCACGCGCCACCTCTGGACCTGCAATGCAACCAATTTCCCACGGATCTTCAACACCGACTTGAAAATTTCGCTCAACCGGCGCTGATTTTGCTTCCTCGGAGCTCCTAGCATGAAACCCCTTAAACTCCATTCCTATTCTGGACATATCTGCTGAGTCAGTGCGAAAATTCAGAGGCGTGCTTGACCCAAATAGGTTCGAATTGACAACCCGCCACTCAGCTGATGCCTTTTGTCTTAAAGCATTTTGTCCACTGGTTTCTGCCTGATTCTTCTTGTATTGATGCCCACGGGTAAGGGCCTTACCCTTCTGAAATTTTTGCTTGGAAGAAGACTTTTCACGGTTTGGGAAATGGCTATAGTTCTCTATACTCTTCACACTTTCTTCTGTCACGTCACCGTGAAGGTGATTTTCCTTGTTTAACCCCAATTCTGACTGTGCAGGTACATTAGTTGGGCTCAGCACGCAATTGAGTTGACTTGGGCTGGAAAAAGTTTTTCCTATTTGAGTTAAGGGCCTATTCTCTTTACTTGTATTTTTCCTAGGCTTCCTATTCCTTGCAACTAGGACCCAGGGCCCGAAATCACCACTGTCAGGATCCACATGGTCCTTTCTCAGCTCGTGACTTCCATGTGCTTCGGAATCCCCCACTGTCTTCTCCACTTGCTCCGGCATTTTAACTCTATACGGGCAACCTTCAGTTTTATGGCCAACACGGCCACATGAGAAACAAAGAGCATTTATTCCTTCATACTGCACAGGCTGACGGATACCACCTATCTTGATGAGTTTGACAATAGGTTTATCAAAGTTCACCTGAACACAAAGTCTCGCAAAACGTCCTCTCGCCTCCGTTGCGGTTTGAGTATCTATTCTGAGGACCGGCCCTATGGCTAAGCCAATATCTCTCAGGACCGATGGTTCGTAGTACTCAATGGGCAGCCCCGGAAGCCTAATCCACACTGCCACAGCCGAGAGCTTAGCGGTCTCTGCCATGAAGTTTGGTTCCCAGCATCTGATTGATAGATAGTGGCCACCAACAAACCATGGGCCACCTTTGAGCACTCGTGCTCGGTCTTCCACAATGGAAAATCTAATAAGAAAAAATTCATTGCCGAGGTCAATGCACTCCATTTTGCCCACTGGTTTCCATAAGCTTACCAGCCTTGAAATGAGAAAATGATAGCCTACGGCTTTCCCAAAGACCTTAACTATAAGTGCATTAGTCCAGGCTGCTCGGATTTTGCCTTTCCTATTACCAGAAAGGTGCACCGTTGTCTCACCCGGCTGGTCTTCATTCGCTTCATCGTCTGATAAAGGTTCCGTCTCCATAACGTTCTCAACGTCAAAAACTTTTTCAAAGACACCTGTGCACTCTCCCACTAGTTTATCTCTATAGGATCTCCCCTCCATGACCGAGATAGGGCGCTGGTTATCTTGTCCCAAGCTGTCACGGTGGTTTTCTTTAACCTTCTTAGTGCTTCTTTGCAGAACATCATCTTCCTCTCTGGACCTCACGCTCGCCTCAGTCATACTCTTTTCCTCACTCATACCTTAGAATCGAAGTTAGATCTCTATAAATACCAGTGCTTCCAAGCACTAAATTAAGAGAGAAACCTTTTCGTCCGTGTGTATATCTATGTTTTTTAATTCGTCTTTCAACAGCCCTTCAGTTCTTTCATTGTTTCCTCTACATGACCTGTATCTTTCAGTGTGTTCATCTCTCTGAACTCTCAGCATCTCCATCTCTCCCAGGTTATGTTTCTTTCAATGCATGTGTATATCTCACGTCTTTCTTTTTCATCATTACGCAATATATCACGGGCCACTCTCTCTTCACATATTGTCAAATCTTTATCTTTGTATCCCTTTCTTCTATAAATCCAGTTTCTTTTTCCTTAAATTTTATAATCACCCATGCATCCATGATCTAGCAATTCAATTTTTCAAAAAAAAAATTTTAAATATTAGTCATGTTTGGGTTTCTCAGTAGACAAATCAAGCTAATTGCTCCACAGGGTTTATGGCCTTCACCCAATCGCCAAGTTTTGCAACATTCATCAATTTGAGAAAACATGCTCACAATGTTATACCAATCAAAGTATATACTGCAATTTTAATCATGATCCAACTCAAGGCACACAATGCATAGACATTAAATACTAAAATTTCAAACCCCCGACTCTCCATGCAATTTGTATATACCCTCGAAACAAAACAATCTTAGAAGACGAAATTAATATATAAAAAATTTTAAAAAAATAACACGAGGGAAAAAAATGGAGGAAAGAAGATTAAATTATTTTTAAAATGATTTTTTTTATTAAAATATAACATGTGGAATGCACTTGACACCATTTTTATTAAGCTAACAGAAATGTGACAGAAGTTTAACGTAGTCATTTCCATAACTTTTGAACTTGAAAATTTCAAGTTGCAATGTTAGATTTTAGAAAATAAAATAAATAAATAAAAGTTACTCAAAATTTAGGAGATGTTTTTTCATTTTTTGACTATAAGTAGCATGGCTTTTTTTCTTTCTTGTTTTCCTTTTTGTTCCAATTGCCTTATTTTTTTTTTAATCGAGTTTCTTGGAGAAAATGACTAGTTGCATATCTTAGTGAAACTCTTCTTTTCATATTTTTAACGAATTTGTCTCTTGAGGTTTAATGTTATATCCCAAAATTCTTTAAAACATCTTTTGTAACAAAATAATTTTTTTAAACAGAAAATTATTAAGCTAAAATTATATAAATTATTAGCAATGCACAGGGTCATAAGGCTATTTAATTTAAACTCAAATGATTTAAATGAGTCACATGTGAGGTTCAAGGACTAAGCCACCCCAAACAAGAAAACGCCAAAATGAATATATATATATAGAGAGAGAGAGAGAGAGAGAGAGCTCTTTTCCATATCCTCAAGAGGGCTGTTAAACTTATTAGCCAATGAAAACCAAAACTAATTGAAAACTTAAATTGTTTAGAATGTTATGAGTGTTTCAAATCCTTGTTTATAACTAATTTATCCTAACAATTTGAGACTTAAAAAAAAAAGTATGTAACAATATCTCAAACGATAAATTGTCAATATTAATTATTCACTTCATCTCTCACACTATTGCACACAGAATAACGTCTCTTTCTTAACACTAAAATCAAAATTGGAAATTAGATTTTATTTTTCATTCAATATGCATCACTTTACCTGAGGTAAAGCAAAACTCCTTTTTTCAAAAGATGATAAATTTTCATCTCTTTTTTTTTTTTTTTTTTTTTTTTTTTCTATATAAATAAACTTGGGTTGGTTGGTTTTAATTAATCAAGTTATGCTTTGAATTCGTCTTTGTACGGGTAGATTTAAGCCATTGGGTGATTCTTTTGTTAATTGAAATTACAACAAAGCATTTGATAAATTAGATTTTGTTATTCTACACTATAATTTAATTATAGATAGTGTACTTATTTTATTTATAAATATTTACTACACCAAAATAAGTCCATGACATCAAGTGTTAATACAACAACATTAGTATTGTGGTATTAAACACAATATTGTATCTACAAGTTAAAAGTTGTTGCAATAGTACCTTAAAATTGGTAAATTATTACATTAACAATAAGTACTTGCAATAACTAATAATTTTTTGTTAGAATAGAGGTTTTAATACCTTGATGTATTAGAAACAATTGTTGCAATAACTTAAAATGAAAATATCGTTGTAATAACTTGATACCAATTATTTTTGCAATTTATTGCATCAAAAATTTAGAATTGATAGCTTATGGTAATGAATTTTTAATTACAATAACTTGATATAAATTATTTTAGAATCTATTGCAATAACAAACATGAAGCTATTTCTTAGTCACAGCTTTTCTTTTCTCTCAATGTTCTCCTCAAGCATCGTTTTACGCCGCCACCATGCTTCTTTCAACAAGCATCGTTCATCCCTAATATTTCCCCTGGAGAGCACTATATTGATTACTGTAGCATATCTAAAGAATATTTCCCCTTAAAATAATACCGGTTGAATTTAAAAAAAAAAAGACTTTTTTCTTTTTCCTCCCTTTCTCTCTCCTCTCATGGCTACAAACACAACCATCTTTCTCTCAAACATCTCTAAACTCAAGCATAATCAAAATACAAATACAAAAATATAATCTTAAAATTAATCAAACCACAACAATAAAAGCAAAAAAATTCTTGCTCTCATTAAACTGATATAATTAAAACAACAAATCTAAAATCAAAACAACAACAACAACAGCAGATCAAGAACAGGAAAAAAAAAATAGAACAACAATAAAAGATCAAGAAAAAAAAATAGACGCCGATCTAACAATCTAAAATCAGAAACAACAACTAATCAAGAACAAGGAAAAAAAATAGAAGCCGATATGACCCCTGGTTGCATGCACTCTGCAGTGAGGAGGAGGAGCAACGGTGGCGGTGTGGTAGAGCAAAGGCGATTTCTCCTTTCTCTCCATGCGTGTCTATGTGTGTTTGAAGATAATGACACCAAAAGGCAAGCAAGATTATGTGAGATGTATCACACAGAGAGCTAGAGAATTTATGGAATCAAGTAGAAAGTAAAGAAAAAAAAAAGGAGAGGATGGAATCCTATGGGTATACGTGTGTGGTGGACAAAATGCAAGAGAAAAAAAAAAAAACGTATGGATGAAAGAAAGGCAAAGAATAAGAAATCACAATTTAAAAATACTACCACAATATTTTCACAATAAATTTTAAGTAATTAGCTAATATTGGTGAGTAAAAATATAATTTAAGTGATGGGTTCAAATTAGAACTAGTAACAACTTTCCATATAAGATTTTGTTATGATTCTTGTGAAAATATTGTAAAAAATATTGTGGATGTAACACTTTTTGTTGAAAAATATAATTGTTGAGAATGAATAGAGGAAGAAAAAATAAAGATTAAAAAAGAATAAAGAATGAATGAAGAAATAATGTTTAAATGAGATGGAGAAAAGATAGAGAATCTGTTGGAAGACGTATTTGAAAAAGTAGGTAGGTAAAAGGTAAATATCACTGTTGATTGTCTAAACAGTATAAAAAATTTCCTAATCTGCTGGAGATGCTCTAATAGCCTATTATTATTACTAGCCTTATCACATGTGCTTCACGCATACAATGAGGTTTTTTTATTTTTTTTTTGGGTTTAGTGAAATAATGTATAAAAGTGAAATAAAGACAGTGTCCTAATTTTTAGGATTTTTATGATTTTTCGCTACATGTGAGTCGATAAAAGTTTGAAAGTCTAAAAGTTAGGAAAATTTTAAAAAATAATAAATTACTATTTTAACCTATATGCGTTTTTAAATTTAAAATTATCTAACTAGAAGATAGTGGTATTTTAGAGAATTTAAGAATTTGTATGAAGATATTTTATTATGCAAAATGATGAAACCTAAATAAAGAATCATCTTATTAGTAATATAGATAAGATATTCGAAACAATAAATTTTTTACTACAACAACATATATTATTGCAACAAAATTGTTATTAAAATATTTGGAATTTATTGCAAAAGAAATGTTTTTGTTACAAAAGCCTATTACAACAATTGCAATGACCCTAACGTTATTACAACTTTTTTTTTCCTGTAATAAACATTTTTCTTGCAGTGATTTTTTAATTTTGAATGTGCACTAAAAAAAATACCAATTTGGATTTGAGAAAATTTTGATAAAAAATCATATAAAAATTAATTGAATATTAAATAGGATCTCTTGATATATTTGTTACTAACACTATAAAAAATCATAAATAAATAAAATAATTAAAAAGAGTCAGAATATAATGAAATAATACAACAAAAACTTAACAAATAAAATAATTGTAATTTAGAATATAATGAAATAATACAACAAAATCTTAACAAATAAAATAATTGTAATTATATTCAAATATATAATATAACAATTCTTGATTGTATAAAAATGACTATATTCACTTCTAAATGTATATATCACTTACAAAATTTTATTTGCAATACTTGTGTAAGGACCAGGTTTGAGATCCCAGCCCACTACGTGGGTGGACTTAGGCCCAAAAACCCAAAACAATGAATTTGTAGAGAAATGGGTTGAAAAACTGGGCTTTAGTTGATCAAACAAACGTTGAAATACACTATTGAGGTATCACCTCCACATTAATGCAGCCAGAGTGTTAGCTGCAGTGTATTTAATGTGGAGGTAGCAGCTTTCCCTAGAGATACTACATGATCACGTTTTGTCCTATTCACCTGTAGTAATTGTCTTCTCATATGGAATGGTATGGAAGGTTGCCTTTGTCAGTAAAACACTTCTTCGTACCTCAACCTTGGTTAATCAAGGAAGGGTTCGTCTTCGGCATAGTTTCCTAGACTGTTACGATCAACACTGTCTTCTTCGCCTACAATTGTGGGCCTCTATGACATCACGTGTTTGTCCTCGGACATGTCCTTGTCCTCGATTTGGGCCTGGGGCCCGATACATATGTGAATGAGTATCTTTAGACTCTTTAGCCCCACAATAGCCCCTCAAAATCCTGTTTTTTGACACCTCAGGTAGAAAGGAGGATTTTGATATTCTCGGGCATGTTTTGGGCTCGTTATGTCTTGTCTTCCACTAGTACAAGTGCCTTTTTAACTGCCCAAGGCACGCTCCTGACGCTTCGGCATCTGGAGCGCGCCCTCATTAAATTCTAGCTGCTCCTTGTCCCCCACGTTCTATGCTGTGATGCAAATCAAACGGCTAAGAATCCCATTGGGATGGGAGCGAGAATTTTCCCGCTTGTACCTTTTTTCCTTTGATATAAATAACCTCCAAATCAAGCCTTCAACTTGCTTTAGCATTCATTTAAACTCTAGCACTCGTACATTGAACCTACTAATATCTCTCACTTACTCGTGCCTCTACAACTATTAGAAGTCTGTCCAAGGAAAATTTCCCCAATTCTGTAAGTATCCAAAAATCTCTACAACTCGTCTTTTCGTGTATTTTCCTTTCCTCTGTGCATTTTCACTCCTTGGCTTTAGTTCTTCTTCCATTTCTCTTTAGTGCCCTCCTGAATATTCTTGAAAAAAATGGGTAGGCTTAAGTGTTTGGTAGAATCCGAAGAGGGAATGGCGAGTTTTAAGGCTCAATATAGAATCCCTCCCAATGTTAACCTTAGATATTGTGAGGAGGGGGAGTGGTTCAAGTGAAGGCAAGAAGGTGAGGTAGTGATTCCCATGATCGCTTTCATAGAAAGAGGCATGAGAATCCCAATGGGGACAGTTATGAGGGACTACCTTAGGTTCTACCGTTTAGCAACCACCCAATGTGTTCCCAACGTATTTATGATATTAGGGTGTGTGGATATTAGAAAATGGGGTTAAGGTTAACCCGCCATGATGTTAATTAGGTATACAATCTCCACCATTTAAAAGGGAAAGGGTATTACTTGAAGACAAGGTAGCCCAAAATCAAGCTCATACAGTGCCTCCCCGAGTCTAGTAAAGGGCTAAATAAGGACTTCTTGATCGTGTTAGGGGAATGGCATGATGGCCTTCCTTGCCCGACGAAAGAGGGGCAGCCAAGTGTGGTTCTAGAAGTAGGAAAAATGATTTACTCTTTACCTTATTTTGATTTGTGTTGTTTCACTTTTAACGATCTGTATCTCATGACTTTTGCAGATAGACACACCACTGAGCCAAATTTCAGTTTGGTTAACAGGGAGGGTTTAGACAAAATTCTTAAAGCTGAGGTGTTTGTAAACAAAGACGACAGTCAACTCCGGGCGGCTCACTTGATACTAGGAGTCACACCCATTTCTCGTGCTTTCCAAGCACCCAAGTGTGTGATAAAAGCTCACGACCCACGCCTACATCACATCAACGTTGCTGTTAAGGATTTCTCCTTCCTGAGGGCACTTCAATCCCAAAAGGTACTCTTAGCACATAACCCATTCTTCCTCCTCATCCAAAACCAAAGGGTTCCCAAGACACCACTCCCATATTTGAAGGCATACCCAAAGTAGGAGCTTCGTCATCACAACAAACAACCGAAGTTGCCACTTAATCTCGTACCATAAATACAGAAGAGGAGGAGGTGGTAGAAGTAACCGATTCCAAGGATGAGTTTGAAGTTTTCAACCAGGCTTTGTCGCCGGAAACTTCTGTCCCTGATCTTGGCCCCTCATTCTCGCCACTAATCGACGAAATAGGTATTCAGCGCAAATGAAAATCAAGTTTGCTAGATTTAATAGAGTCCCAACTTGGGAAGGATGCGCCTGGCAAGGCAACCTGTACCAAGCCTCCCACTCCTTCACCTGCTCTGCCCCCTCCCCAACCGGCTGATCTGAAGAGGAAAAGAGAGTAAAAGGGGAAGGAGGTGATGAAAGTTGGACAAACCCTTCCCCCTCACGAGGACGAAGTTCAAAGAGTTTCTAAACAAGACAAGACGGGGTACAGAGGTAATGAAAGGAGGAGTGACCCTCTGCCCTAGCCAGCAGCCTGGCTTTCGACCCCAATGTTAGATGGGGCCCCCTTGTTAGATGATGCTTCTATAAGGGAGCAAGCTCTATTGCTTCCCAGAGACATGGCTGAGCTGCGGTCCATGAGGAGGCATGAGGTTTTCCTCAGCCTCAAAAGATATTTGGCTATGGTATGATTCTATTTAACCTTTTTTTTTTTTATTATATTTAACTTATTATTTATATTTTATATATATATATATATATATATATTTTTAAACCCCCCCCCCCCCCCCATTTTTCTTTGGCAGGCTGTTCAAGCCTCTTTCCGAGTGGAAGAGATGGCCAATTCCTGCCACCGGCAGATGAAAGAGGAGGAAGGAAGGCGTAACGCTGCTATGGAGGCCTTTCAAGTGGCTATGAGGAGCCTCCAGGAGATGAAGAAGAATCTACAAGAGAAGGAGAATGAAAGAAAATACGTGAAAGTTGCCCTTGAAAACGCAAAGAGGCAGGCCAAGAGTTAAAGGCTGTAGTTGCGGGGTGTTGAAGACCAACTGGCCACCTCCAAGACTCAAATTGCTGCATTGAAAAAGAAACTGAAGGAGGTCGAGAAAGCCAGAGTTTCAGCTGAGAAAGCCAAGGAAGAGGTAGAGAAGGCTAAGGACGAAGCTGAGCAACATGGGTACGAGGTTGTGGTGGCCGAGATCGAGGATTCCCTCAGGGCTGAGGTGTCGACTGTATGTAGACCTTACTGCGCCCTAACATGGGATGAAGCCCTCAACCAAACTGGGGTTGAGGCTTCCTTTGTGCTCAGGAGAGCAGAAAATATCTACTACTCCCCAGCCATACACCCTTCAAGCTCTTTGGATTCTAAAGCCGTCCCATCGTCCTCAGAGGCAAGTGAAGTTCAAGGCGGCCTTCTCAAGGCTCCTCTTGCAGCTAACACTACTACAGAGCAGGCGAAGCAGGCCAAGGACACCTCAAAGATAGGAGAAGCTCCTAGAGAAACAGTTAAGGGCTCTAACCTACCTCCTTCTGCTCCCAAGGATACCTCCCAAGACAAAGAAACTTCTCAAGGTATGGAGTTGGTATTGGCAACTCTAGCCATACCCCCAAAAAAGAATCCCAAGGACAAGACCGAAGTGTCCACCACGATAGCAAGTACACAACCTCCCAAAGATCCAAAAGATAAGCTCGTAATAAAGATGAAGAAATAAATTATCTCTTTTTTTTCTTTTTACTTTCCCAGTTTGTAATCAACTTATCTTTTTTGTACTTGTTCTACCTTATTTGAAGGCTTTTATGTAATGAAAGTAATGGGTATTTTCTTTTTTCTTGAGATTTCTGTACTGAAATTGATATCAGTTGCATTTTAGCTAAAACCCAATGAAGGAAATGATGAGATAACACTCCTTTCACTAACTTACTTAAGTAAAGAGCAATTGTCCTGCTTTATATGATCAGCAGCAAAAGTAGGTGAATTTTATTGAGTTAATCACCTTGGCAAAGCATAAACTTAATTTTATGAACATACACAGTATTGTAATATGCATATAGGTTTAAGTGATGCTCATGAGGGTAAAAAAGATGGTCAAGTTTTATGCAAATACAAGTATGCCCGTAAAAGCTTTAAGTGATGCTCATGAGCATCTATTTGGAACTATTTTTGCAATGAAAATCATTGCTGATTGGAGTGATTATATTCGGTACCAAAGTAGTTAACAAAGGAAATTAACTTACTATACATATATACATATATCTCACAGAGTTTGTTATAAATAAGATTTTGCCCTGACTTATAGCCATTTGAAGGAAAAGATTAATCTATCCAAGGCATGTGGTCTGAGGACCCAAGCATTACCAATTTTCTTTTTGATACTTAGATAGTTTTCATAATGTGTTAACCTTCTCAAAGCAGATGGTCTGAGGAACCAGGCATAGCCGAAGTTTTGTTTGATACTTAGAAAATTAATTGAAAGATATCAATTTTCCCAATGTATGTGGTTCGAGGATCCAGGCATGACCAAGGTTCTGTTTTATACTTAGAATAATGTCTTACTCTATTAATTTTTCCAGAGCAGATGGTCCGAGGGACCAGGCATATCTGAGGTTCTGTTTAACATTCAGAATGATGTCATACTGTGTTAATTTTTCCAAAAAAAATGGTCCGAGGAACCAGGCATAGCTAAGGTTCTGTTTAACACTTAGAAAATTAATTGAAAGATATCAATTTTTTCAAGATATATGGTCCGAGGAGCCAAATATGACCAATGTTCTGTTTGATACTTAGAATGATGGTAAAGACATAAGATAAGCAATATAAAAACCCAAAGAAGGTGAAGAAAACTTGTATTAATAATAATATCATCTAAGATTATTTACATTCCAAGGACGAGGTACAACCCTTTCCTTTAGATCTTCAAGATAATACGCGACTATCCCGGCCACTGATGTTATACAATATGGCTCCTCCCAATTGGGTCCTAACTTCCTCCATGCTAGGTTATTAGCAGCTCCCACAACCTTTCTTAAGACCAAGTCCCCCACTGTCAGCGGCCTTAGCTTTACGTTAGCATCATACCCTTCTTTGAGTTTGTGTTGATAATATGCCAATTGGACCATGGCATTTTCTCTTCATTCTTCAATTAAACCTAAATTCTTCTCCAATAACCCATCATTGCTACTCGGAATGAAAGAACTCGTTCTTAGGGTGGGGAATTCGGTTTCTAGAGGAATAACAGCCTCAACCCCATATGTCATTGAAAAAGGTGTCTCTCCTGTAGACCTACGAGGCGTGGTCCGGTAAGTCCATAGGACGTGTGATAGCTCTTCGACTCATTTCCCCTTTGCATCATCCAACCTCCTTTTGAGTCCATTTACTATAACCTTATTGACAACTTCAATTTGTCCATTCCTTTGTGGATATGTCGGGGTGGAATATCTATTTGTTATGTCCAGATCGCAGCAATATCTCCTAAAGGCCTTGCTATCAAATTATAAACCATTATCCGAGATGAGCATGTGAGGGACTCCAAACCTAGTGACAATGTTCTTCTAAACAAACCGTTTGGCATCCACGTCCCTAATGTTTGCTAGTGGTTCGGCTTCAACCCACTTGGTGAAGTAGTCTATGCCGACCAACAAATACCTCTTGTTTCCTGCTGCCTTAGGGAAAGGGCCAACAATATCCAAGCCCCACTGAGCGAAAGACCAAGTACTGGAGAGAGGATTAAGGACTCCACCAGGTTGGTGAATGTTTGGGGTAAACATTTGCCACTGGTCACACTTCTTTACATAGTCCTCTGCTTCTTTCTGTATCTTCAGCCACCAATGGCCTTGTGTAAGGGCCCTATGTGATAAAGACCTGCCCTCTGTATGCTTTATACAAATTCCTTCATGCAATTCTTCCAGGATTAGTTCAACCACAGGTGTACACACAGAAGATACGGGCTAGAAAAAGACCTCTTATACAACTTCTGGTCTTCGAACAACCAGAACCGAGGAAATTTTCTTCGCACTTTGTCAGCCTCGGACTTATCCTCTGGCAAAAAATCTTCCTTAAGGAACAATACAATAGAGTCCATCCAGCTAGGACCCGCCCTTATTTGATTAACACGAGCTACTGTTCTTCCTGCCTCAATAGGTCTACATAAGTCTTCTACGAGGATTACCTGAGGTAAACTTTGTGCCGAGGAGGTTGCCAATGTAGCAAGGGAGTCCGCATGTGTATTTTTACTTCTAGGGACTTGTAATAGATTGAAAGATTCAAACTTAGACTGTAAATGCCTAACCTGATTTAAGTACTCTTGCATTATGGGATCTCTGGCTTCCAAGTCTCCTTGGACTTGGCCAACAACCAATCTTGAATCAGAGATCAATTCCACTGCCTTTCCATCCATTTTTTGTACCTTGATCATCCCTTCCAGCAGAGCTTCATATTCAGCTTCATTGTTTGTAGCCGAGAAGCCCAATCTTAAGGATTTTTTGATCGTGATGCTCTCTGGAGATATCAAGACTAGTCCCACACCAAATCCCCTATGGTTCGCTGCACTATCAACATAAACTTTCCAGGATGCAGGTTCTTGTACTGAGATCATTCCAACTGACTTTCCATCCATGTTTTGCTCTTCTATCTTTTCTTCTTCTGAGGATTCAGCAAACTCAACAACCAGGTCGGTAAGAACCTGACCCTTGATAGAGGTGCATGGCATGTACTTGATGTCAAAAGTCCCTAAAATCATACCCCATTTTGTAATTCTTCCTGTGTAATTCTCACTCTGTAGTAGAGATTTAAGAAGGAGCTAGGTTAGGACAACAATTGTGTGTGACTGAAAATAGTGGGGAAGTTTTCGTGTAGCATGTACCATTGCCAAAATGGCCCTTTCTCGTGGTAAATAACAAATCTCAACCTCATGTAATGATTTGCTTACATAGTAAACTGGCCTCTGTACACCATCATCAACGCATATTAGCACCAAGCTCACCGCATGGGAAGCCACCGCGATGTAGGCAAACAAAACCTCGTCCATCTCAAGTCTGGACATTATGGGTGGTCGAGACAAATAATCTTTTAACTGCTGGAAAGCTAGGGCGCACTCTTCGATCCATTCAAATCCCTTCCACTTATTCAATAACTGAAAGAAAAGTCTACACCTGTCACCTGACCGAGAGATGAATCGGTTTAGAGCAGCAGTCATCCCTGTAAGCCTCTGAACCTCCTTGGGATTCTGAGGTGGTTGCAGGTTGTTAATTACCTTAATCTGGTCAGGGTTGACTTCAATTCCTCAGTGCGTAACCATGTAGCCCAAGAACTTTCCTGATCCGACACCAAAAGAACACTTGGAAGCATTAAGTCATAGCTTATATCTCCTCAAGATATCACAAATACTTCCGAGGTCATTAACATGATCGGACTCAACCTTGCTCTTTACCACCATATCATTGATGTAGATTTCAATATCTTTTCCTAGATATGGCTCAAACATCCTAGTCATCATCCTCTGATTGGTAGCTCCTGCATTTTTCAAACCAAAAGGCATCACCTTGTAATGGTAATTTCAAGTAGGAATGACGAAAGATGTCTTTTCCTGGTCATCCAAAGCTAAAGGTATCTGATGATACCTTTGGAAGGCATCCAGAAACCTCATCCGAGGATGTCCCACAGTTGCGTCCACCAATTGGTCAATCCGAGGCATAAGAAAAGGGTCCTTTGGGCAGGCCTTGTTCAAGTCTGTGAAATCTACACATACATGTCATTTCCCAGTCTTCTTTTTTACCACTACTGTGTTAGCCAGCGATTCGGGAAAAAAAAAAAAAAAAACCTCTTTAATAGCCTCGGCCTGCTTAAGTTTCATGACCTCGTCTTTGACAACGTCGGAATATTCCTTGGATGAACACCGAGGTGGTTGCTTCTTGGGGGTGACAGATGAACTGACATTTAGATGATGACAGATGAAGCTCGGATCCACTCTCGGAGCCTCATAGGCATTCCAAGCTAATACATTGACATTTTTCTGGAGAAATTCTACCAACTTCCCTTTCTCCTGAGGCGGTAGCTGAGCTCCAACCTGGAAGAACTTTTCTGGATCATCACCTATAGCAAATCTCTCTAAATCTTCACATTTGGCCTCCTCAGCTGGCCTCTTCGTGAGTGATTCTGGACACTTTGACTACTATTAACCCTTTTTAGATGAGTTCGAGGATTCAGCTGCCGGTTGATGTAAGATTGCGGACACCAAGCACTGTCTAGCCATGGATTGGTACCTTACTGGTTCCTCAATCAATCCCCTGACGGATGCATCACCTTTTGATGCAGAGTTGAAGAAACAGCCCCTAGGGTGTGAAGCCAAGGCTTGGCCACAATGGCCGTCTAGGGGGAGTACGCATCCACCACTATGAAGTTCACTTCCACTACTTCTGAGCCTGCTTGCACAGGTAACCTGATCTGGCCCTTTGGGATAACAACCTTCCCATCGAAACTCACTAGGGGCGAATTATAGGCAGTCAGATCCTCGGGTTTTAGGTTCAACCCTTTATATAAATCAGGGTACATGATCTCTACACAACTGACCTGGTCTACCACCACTCTTCTCACATCATACCCTCCTATTCTGAGGGCTACCACCAAAGCATAATCATGCGGCTAGATGGTCCCTGCCTTGTCTTCGTCCAAAAAACTCAACGCCGGTCTAATTTCTACTTTGGCCCTCTTTGGTCCAAAGCTAGTGTCCTCGGATGGGAGCCAAGCTACAGAAATCATTCTAGAGGGTTGCAAACCAGTCCTCCCCAGTGCAGCAAAAATGACATTGATTATACCTATTAGGGGCCTTGAAGAAGCGTTCTCCTGATTCCCAGACCTTGATTGGTCACCTTCCCCGTTGGGGCGGTACAAGAGATGCTGTAATTTTCCTTCCTTAACCAGTTGCTCCAGATGATTCCACAATGTTCAGCAGTCCTCGGTGGTATCTCCCTGCTCCTGATGGTACTGGTAATGAAGGCTCTGGTTACATTGCAAGGGATATCCACTCATCTTGTTCGACCATTTGAAGTATGACTCATTCTTAATCTTTTCTAAAACTTGATCCACCGGCTCTTTAAACACTGTGTTTATAACTTAAGGAGCTGCAGGTGAAGATTGTCTAGCAAAATCTCTCTGGGGTCTGTTATGGTTATAGCGGTCTGACCTGAAATCCCTCATATCCTGAGGGATAACCTTTCCCTTTCCCCTATCTTGCTGCTGGTCCTCCTTAACCTTCTTGTATTTGTCAATCCGATCCATGAGTTAACGTATATTGGTGACAGGTTTCCCAGTCAAAGACTTCCGTAAACCATGCTCAGTAGGTAGGCCGAGTTTAAAAGTGCTAATGGCAACGTCGTCAAAATCACCATCTATCTCGTTAAACATCTCCCAGTATCTATTTGAATACGTCTTCAAGATTTTTCCTTCGCTCATGGACAAAGACAACAAAGAAGCTGAAGGCCAAGGAACCCTTCTACACGTGACAAATCGGGATCCAAATGCTTGAGTAAGTTCCTTGAAAGAATCAATGGAACCTACCCTCAAACTATCAAACTACCTCATCACCACAGGCCCCAAACTGGACGAGAATACTTTGCACATCAAAGGCTCGTTTTTGAAGTGTACGACCATCCTTTGATTAAAGTGGCTAACATGCTCCACAAGGTCTGTTCTTCCATTGTACATGGTGAACGTGGGTTGGGAGAATCGTTGAGGAAGTCTCCCTTTCTTAATCCAACGTGTGAAAGGTGACCTTGCAATCTGGTTCAATGCTTTACTTATAACATTGTTTCCCAGGCCGACCAAGGATGAATTTCTATCTCTACGTTCATGATGATAGTCTTCATCATACAAGAAAGTCTCGCTATGAGGGGTTCTCGATCTGCGCCTATAGCTCTTATCCTCCTCGTTGTCAGAAGAGAAATCAAGATTGGATGGGGTTCCCTTTGCCGTTCATAACACAGGCTTCTCCTCATGTGGTCAATCTCCCTCTGCATGTTTCTAGTATTATCCTCCTGAGAGACATGACTTTTACCCCTAGCTTGGCTTCTACTAGTATGGGTAGTATGTATACTTCCCTCCCGGTCTCTTTGCCGTTCAAGATCACGGAAGTGATCTTGACGCTAAGACCCCATAGACTCTGCTTGATGTGGATCTGAACCTACCATTATTGAAAGTTGAATTCACTATGACACCAATAGTTCTCACAGACGGCACCAATTGTAAAGACCAGGTTTGAGATCCCAGCCCACTATGTGGGTGGACTTAGACCCAAAAAGCCCAAAATAATGAATTTGTAAAGAAATAGGTTGGAAAACTGGACTTTAGTTGATCAAACAAACGTTGGAATAAATTCAAATGATAAAAGAATGAAAAGAAATAGGGTTGTATTGAAGAAAAATCGTCCTCGGCAAGGTCCGAGGTGATTTGTTCTCATATTTTATTCTCAAATCAAGTTACAAGTTTGGTTCCTGAACGATACAGTGTTTTTCTTCCCCCCTCCCCCCCTTTTTCTTGTTGCCACCCTCTTCTTTTATATTCTCCTCTCTTTTTCTTTCTTACCTTACACGTGTATGCCAAAAGGTTTGTGTTGATACTTGTCCCATCAGCCCCTCCTCTAAGTCACGATGCAGTAGCTGTAAAGCTGAAATACACTGTTCATATATCACCTCCATATTAATACAGCCAAAGTATTAGCTACAGTGTATTTAATGTGGAGGTAGCAGCTTTCCCTGGAGATACTACATGATCACGTTTTGTCCTATTCACCTTTAGTACTTATCTTCTCATATGGAATGGTATGGAAGGTTGCCTTTGTCGGTAAAACACTTCTTCGTATCTCGGCCTTGGTTAATCAAGGAAGGGTTCGTCCTTGGTATAGATTCCTGGACTGTTACGATCAACACTTTCTTCTTCGCCTACAACTGTGGGCCTCTATGACATCACATGTTTGTCCTCGGACATGTCCTCGTCCTCAATTTGGGCCTCAGGCCTAATATATATGTGAATGAGTATCTTTGGACCCTCTGCCCCCACAACTTGTTATAGATGTTTTTGTAAAATGAATTTTTTTAAATAAAATAAAAATCGATAAACTGTTACTGGAAATCAATTGAAATAACAATATTATCAATCGGTAATGAATTATAACAAGACAAAAAGAAATAAATTAATAATTTTACATCTTGGGCCTCATATTGTATTAAGCCAACATACTGACACATGACACATGATACAACATAATTGGTAAGAATGAACGCTGCGTAAACAAAAAGCACTATTAAATTACCCATAACGTACTAGTGAGTTGACCATGATTTCAGACAATGCATGGAACTTCGCTAATAAAAGTGGAATACATAAATAAGGCAATCAGTTCTTTTTTTGTTTTTATGGAGCCATGAACTAGGTAATCAATCTTTCATGTTGATTGTCATCTAAAATTCTCATTTGTGGTGTAAAAAAGAAATTAAGGCTATTTTTTCCAAGTTTCAAAGAAACACTGTTGCGTGCACATAGCCACATGAAAATATTTAAATAAATTAACAAATAAAAATAAATTATCTTATCTTCTAGACTTGATTGGGGTACTTTCTTACAGAGCCTAGGATTATTGGAAAGATCAAAGCACTTCTAAGAGGAATTATATGAAAAGATTTCTTATTGGACCTTTTAGTACATGGATGAGCGCGAGAGAGAAATAGATCCACAATCTGTGATAGCTTAATCAAAGTGATTATGATTGATCAAAAGATAAAAGTAAAAGTTTGCTAAAATAGTACAGTTGAACCTATAAATAGTAGCAAAAATAAGTTGAATAGTAAAATAAGTTGAGAAATTTCATCCATGCCAAATGCACACATAGTGTATGAGGAAAAACAATTTAGTATCTTGCAATGCTCCACTGGATTGGTCTATACTCTATAGTAATTTTCAAACCTTACGTAATTTATGAGATATTGAGTTCAAGTTGTTAAATTATTGATTGTTCTAAAAGGTTAAGTTTAGACTACTGAAATATGGTAAATTTAATTATTTAACTACATATTTCTAACTCTCCCCCTCGAGTGTAGGCTGAAATTACTTTTTAATAGGTGAAATCCAACAGGTGAGAATTTAAATGGAAAGTAGGGCGGAAGAGATAAGGAATGAACTCAAGATCTTATGCTCTGATACCATGTTAAATTATCAATTATCCCAAAAGCGTAAGCTAAGCTTAAATTATTAGAATATGGTAAATTTAACAATTTAACTACATACTTCTAAGAGCACTAGCAATAGAGGTGCTAAATAGCTATATAGTTATTTTTAGTACCACTAAATATCAAAATGTAGCTTACAATAGTGGAGCCAAAGCTATATTTTTTGGCTCCACCACTACGGTGCACAGCTACTTTTGGTTGTGCACTATAGCTAAAAGGTAACCAAAAAAAAAAAAAAAAATCGCGTTCACACTGCTTTTGTCTCTCTCCTCACAACCTCTCCTTGTCTCTCCCAATGTCCACCATGCGTTCACACTACTTTTGGTTGTGGTTGTAATTTTGTGGTTGAATGAAATATTATTTTATTGTAGTGTCTATATTATTTTATTGTGTTAAAAGCTAAAATAAAACCACTGCTATTAGATGTGAGAATGTAAAATAGATAAAGTGACTTTTTGTGGTACTAAAAAACTAAAAATTTGACTCCACTGTTGTGAATGCTCTAACACAAGTAACTTAATTCATATCTTACAGTAATTTTAAGGGATTTTTCTATCTAATTACCCATTAGGCACAAACAAACAAAAAAATTTGAGAAAAAAAATCAACTTAAGCATGTAGGACAAAAATCTCACATTGTCATTTGTGAAAATAGTAGAGTTTGGTGATCTTTGCTCGTGTTTACCATTGAGCTATGGAGCTAGCTGCTTGGGTGAGAGATGTAAGGGAAATCAAGACCATTCAACCGTGCGCAGCAATAAAGACATAAAGTCATCATGCATGTTTGATGGAAGTTGATTTTATTATTTTCATGCATTTCCAAAATCTAGATCGAAAATTTTATTCCCTTGGCCTTGAATACCAGTGTTTTAATTTTAAATATTCCTCCGTGGAAGACATAGACATTTGACCTTGTACCTCGCAGCTCGAATCACATGCACATCGATCTCGATCGGTACATGAACAGTGAATCAGCACATGCTATTTTCATTCTTTGACAGTGATTGAGTGAGATTTATTAAACTGGAATTATCAGAATGAGCGTGGGAAGGGAGTCGCAGCTTTTTTTCTTTTTTCTTTTTTTACTTACAAGTTGCAATAAGTAAGACGTGGAGAATTTGTATCCAAGATTCCAAATTGTCTATTATGAGAGAACTAGATAATACCATTGAATTACAACACTCTTAACAAGTGATATAGGTATATTATCTTGTTAAGCTACAAGGCTTGTTGGCACAATAAATTTACTATCTTATTTAATTTTAGGTTTATTGTTTTGTTTCTTTCTCTTTCGTTTATTATAGAACATGTTTTTTATTTTCAAAAAAAAAAAAAATTTACATGGGGGCTCAAACCAGACCCATTCTTCTCTTCTCTTTTTGGTCCTAACCCCATCTATTTCTAAAGCCCATTTCTCTTCTAGCGTGAGTAATTTTTAGATGGCCCAAATCCAAGAACCAGCTCGATTTAAATGAAATCACTCCAAGACTGGCCCAACTTTAAGTTCTTCATTTGAATTCTTAACAAATCCAATAGTAAAAATTTAAAATTTAAAAGACATAAATCTCATAATTAAATATACTAGTACTAACTATTAACTACTAAGCTTGTACACGACATCTATTAACAAGCTACATAGGATCCTATCAAAAAAAAAAAAGCTACATAGGATAGGAGAGATAGGAATAGTATATTATACCAATATAAAGTAAATAGTGAAATTCACTTCTCCATTTCTTTTCTTCTTCTTCTTTTTTTAAGGAAATTGCAAAAAGGAGGAAATAGTTTGAGCAAACTCCTCATAAAATCCGGGACAGAGATAATGGGATTTGATTAATGTTCTTCCCCCCCCCCCCCAAAAAAATCTAAAGACTACTGATAGTTAAAAAAAAAAATTATTATAAGATAAATGTTACATCCACAATATTTTAACAATAAATCCTAAAGATTGTATATATAAGTTGGTAATAATACACTTTTAATTAAATGAGAAATTTATGTGAAGATTATGTGTTCACACATGACACATAGATCTAGCGAGTAGTGAAGTAACTAATCTTATCAAACAATTCATATGATCGCGACATGCACGGGAGTAAGAGGATTATGTTTTAAAAAAAAAAAAAGCTCTAAATAATTTCAAAAAGAATATTAGTGTGTGCCACACTGCCACCTCTTTTAACCCAATGATGTACATATCAAAATTTTATTGATCGGTTTGGCATGGTTTTTAATTCATTATCAGCCCTTTACTCACCACCACAACCATCATCTACTCTTCCTTTAACATACAATGATATATACACCTCTTATAACCCGTTCTCTCTTCATTCATCAGTGTGTGAGCAAAAAATAATAACACCAAGTCTCGTGGGCTTTTTTTTCTTTAAAAACAAAAGTCTCAAGGGTTTTGAGCACTTCCCCTCCTACTGGCTATTGGGCTATATCTTAAACTTTCAAAAGAAGTTCTTGTTTTTTGCTGAACAAAATGATTCAAGAGTTTTCCCTTGTCTTTCTTTTAAAAATAGTTTTATTTGTCATGGCAATAAAACTAATTTGATTCATAATCTTTTAATTATGTCAATTTAGTTCCTAACTTTTTAATATCATGTTAATTTAGTCTCTACTACTATTTCTTAGATGAAAATTATTAACGTGACAAAATGCTAAAACAAAAAATTAATTTTTTGCCACATCAATAAAAATTATTTTTTTTATTTTGACCGTGAGTCACATTAGAAATTTTTATCTAAGAGATAGTAGAAAAAACTAAATTGATACGATATTGAAAACTTAAAAACCAAATTGATATAACTGAAAAAATGTAGACCAAATTGAAATATAATGTAAAGTATTAAAACCAAATACGTAGTTTACCCAAAAATAAATTACGTAAAAGTATAATTACACCTAAAAATTAAAATTTTGCAAAATTATACCTAATCAAATAAAGAAAAGAAAAAAATGTTCAACCAAGTGAAACTATGGTTTTGGCATTCATTTTTTTCCTCTCTCTCTCTCTCTCATGTGAAAGCTGTGATGATCTAAAGGAAAAACTGGAAACTCTAGCAAAGAGAAAAAATGGAAAGACAAAAAAGAAAAGAAGTTCCAATGTGTATGAGCCTACCACCGTACGTTGCATAAATGGAAAAAGGGGCCACCCATGCATACAGGTAACAAGGCCAGCTGGACAAGACATGTGGCAGTGAGTGATTGGATGTGAAGATAGTGTCGTCGGACATCATTGGATACTACAAATCTAATCCAATAAAAGCGAATTGAATTTTGAAATTCACAAAAAAAAAAAAAAAAATTCATAATAACACAAACAAAACAAAACACGCGAAACAATGCCCAAAAAGCATCTTCCAAATTTATAGCCCCATCCTTATTCCTTAACGTGTGACTCTTGTCCATCCATCCCCCACTTATTATGTACCCGTGCCGCCGTGCGTGTCAACTTTAGCCCGTATCTTTCTCCCAAAATAAAAATAGAAACACCAGCCAATATCAACTCTAAAACATCTTTTAACTCGTAATTGTAATGTTTAGAGTTTATTGCATACAAATTATGTTTAGAAACTTAGATTTGGATTTGAATTTAGATTTAGATTTTAAATTAATAGATATGAAATGCCTTGATTTCAAATTCAAACATTTTGAAGGTTTAAAATTCTTGGAGGATTTATCAAATCCAAATCCTTGACATTTTCTAAATTGTCTAAACAATATATTTGGATTTTAATCATCCAAATCCAAATCCAAATGCCCAAATCGTGTCATCCAAACGTACCATAAATACATCTTCAATAGTAATTGAAGTCATGACTTGAGATTGTGACTTCAAATTACGATTTTCAAGTTGAAATTATGATTTTAAGTCACGATTTCAATTGTGATGACTTGAAAATATTTATTTTAAGTTATAAATTCATTTGCTTTGGGGGTATGTGCAAAACAACTTGTGTACAATAAGAATAATCTAAATAGTCACTATAAAAAAGATAGGGAACTCTTTAGAGGGGTGATTCATTTTATGACAAAAATCCATTCATCTCACTATTTTTTGTGAATACTTACTCATCTTACTTATTTTGCGCACACACACACACACAAAAAAAAAAAAAAAAAAAAAAAAAAAAAAAAAAAAAAAAAGAGAGGAAGGAATCAAGAGATCCATTGCAAGCATTGAGTTAGGCCAATAAAATAAGAAGCTTGATTTCCTTTTTTTTTTTTTTTTAAACTATTATAAATTCATTTGCTTTTGGGGTATGTGTAAAACCTTTAGCCAATATCTTTTTAAATTGTAATTGTAAATGTTAGAGATTATTACACACATTGTTTTACATAATTCTAAATACATTTCTAAAAGTAACTGAAATTATGATTTAAAATTTGATTTTTAAGTTGAAAATTGGGATTTTAATTTTTAAGTTCTAAATTCAATGCTTATGAAGTATGTGTAAAACAATTTGTGTGCAATAAGTATAATCCAAATAGTCACTCAGAGAGAGAGAGAGAGAGAGAGATCTTTAGAGGGGTAATTCATTTTATGACCCAAAAAAATCCATTCATCTCACTATTTTTTGTAAATACTTACTCATCTTAATTATTTTTCAAAAAGGGAAAAAAAAAAAAAAAAAAAAAAAAAAAAAAAAAAAAAAAAAAAAAAAGGAAACAAGAGATCCATTTCATTTCAAGCATTGAGTTAGGCCAACAAAATAAGAAGATTGATTTTTTTTTTTTTTTAACTATTGATTTGATTTATTGTAATATATATATATATATATATATATATATATATATATATATATATATATATATATAAAATAATGATTTCAATATTAGATATAGTTAAAAATATGTTGCTTCAGCTTCAATCAATAAATCATAAAAAATAGTTGTAGAGTCAGTTTTTGCAGCCCGAGCCCAAGGAAGTATGGATTCGGAGCTCACTGAGCCCAAAACAATAAATTTTGTAGAGAGTGGGCGAAAGGGCTAGGCTAATAATGAAAATAACAGTATTAAACGGCGACCCCAATGGGAGGATTTAGATTAATATGTCCTCGGACTGATATGAATGCCACGTCCGAAGAGGTGCTTTTCATTGATAATCTAAGATTACAATTCTTGGAGCTACAGTAATCAAATGTATTCTTTTTCTCCCCCCCTTCTTAAGGGGCATCCCTCTCTTATATAGTACCCCCTTCCTCCATCTTTACCGTCCACTTGTTCATCATCTAGACGCCCACTTGAGTGCATGTCCCATCATACTCTCTTTAGCTTTGTGTGAGTGGCGGTAACTGAGAATGCACTGTTCAGAGGTCCCCTCCACATAAATGCGGCCAGGAAGGTAGGTGCAGTGCATTTAATGCGGTGGTTGAGGCCTGTCCCCTAGATATTTCCCTGTTCTTGTTATCTTCATGTGTGTCCGAGGTTTACTTCCCTCCTTATACTTGTCAGATGGAGCACTTGAACTTCCCGTATCTGTCAGGCAAAGATCCTTCGGATCCGAGGGCATTGGACTCCTCGGACAAATAAATAACTCCTCGGATATTGCCCGCGCTCCTCTCCAGACATGCTCCCTTTACATGGGCCTCTGATTAAATGTTTTCATCTCCTCGGACTAACAGTGTTCCTTAAATGGGGCCTTGGGCCCAAGTTAGGTTGGGCTTTTCGTCCCCCACAATAGCCCCTCAAAATTGTAGTTTTTCCTCGCGTCCGAGGAGAAAAAGTAAGATTTTGACTTGCCCCGGAGCAAAAACTTGTAAACAGGCAAATTCGAGCTGGCACGTGCGTAGGCATAGGAACTGACGCTCTTTTAATGCCGCTGCTGCTTCCACATTCCCAAGGCGTTGCATTAACTGCGCCAGGTGGCGCTTTGTCCTTCGTACGCAACGATGGTTGATTGATCCAACGGCCGTGGTTTTTTCTTCAAGATTTGGGCGGGAGTGCCCCTGACTCTTCGTTTGACTCTGTATAAAACCCCAGAGGGAGTTATTTTTCTTCACTCTACGAACCTTCAGACGCTCCAGCAAGAACAAGCGCGTGACTCCGTCCAAATCTCTCAATCACCGGTTTCAGTCTTCCTCAGAATCTTCACGAATCCCTCCACGAGCTTGCAATCCCTTTTCCGGCCTCATCCTCGTAAGTAATCGTCCACCGAATCCTCTAGTTTCCTCTTCGGCCATACATTTAGTTAAGTACCATGGGGAAGCTTCAGTACTTCGTGGATAGTCCTGAGCAGATGGAGGCTTTCAGGGCCACGTACCGCATACCCCCAAACGTGGGTGTGAGATATTGCCCCCCGGAAAAGATACTAACAGACCGAAAGACGGGGGAAGTCGTTATCCCTCTTATCACATTCATAGAGGGGGGAATGACAATCCCCATGGGTCCCATCACCACTAACTACCTTCGGAACTATAGGCTCACTCCCTGGCAATGCGCGCCCAATATGTTTAGGATCTTAGGGGCGATTGAGGACCTCAACCTTCACTTAGGATTGGGACTAACCTGGCGCGACGTAGTACATATGTACGAGTGCCACAGCCAGCAAGATGCGGGGTATTACTTAAAATCCCGATCGGACGTTGTCAGACTCATCTCCTGCCTCCCAAAATCCAATAAAGGGATGAAGGACGACTACGTGATCGTCTCGGGCGCATGGCATGACGGCCATCATTGCCCAACCAAGCTTGGAGAGCCAGGTGGGGCATGCTAGATTTAGGCACACTAACCATAGGTTTAGGGACCTTGTCTTTTAGTGGTTTTTGGTTCTCCTTATGTCGCCATTTGTGAGACTCTAACATGATTTCGCTGCAATGTAACAGATAAAAATTTCGTTGCTCCTCGGCTCAGCCTTACGAACTTCGACGCACTCAATTTTCTATTGAGATCGGAGATATTCGTGAGTGAGGACGGACAGCTCCGATCAGCTCCACTCATTCTGGGATACACAGGAAAACCGAAGAGTTTTCAACCAGTCGGCAACGCGATTGTTCAGGGAGATCACCGTCTCAACCGCATCGACATATCTTGGAAGGGTTTTTTGGCACCGTACGACCTTCCGCCCGTACCACACCCACGCCCTCAGCACATACCTCCTCTCGTCCAACCCCTTAAGCAAGTTCCCCTCGGACAAGAGGTTGAGGGTGAAATAGTTGGATCCTCTGGTTCATCTCTTGAAGAGCAGATAGACCAGTTCCACTTCGAGGGGGACGCTCCAGGAGAACAAGTGGTAGAGGTCTCGGACGCAGAGGAAGAGATTGACAGGCATTCAAGTGTTCAGCCTGTTGTGATTGCCGGCCCTGAAGACTCATCGGACGAAGACATGGACCTAAAGAATTTGATGAAAAAGAGGGTCCAAAAAACCGAGCACAAGGACGCTGGGACGTCAAAAGTGGTGTCGTCTCTGCCCCCAGTGCCTACCCAGATCTCTGATCCGGGTTCGAAGCCCATCCCAAACCCTCAGAAGAAGAGGCCATACGAGCCTGAGGAGAGGGAGGGAGTTGTGCCCACCAAAACTAATAAGCAGCAAAAAGTGATACGAGACCATCGGGGTAAGAGGGCCTCCTCCACCGAGAGCCGAGAGGACTTGGGAGGAGTTGAAGTTCGCAGAGGAGGGGGAACTCGTATTTGGTCACCGAGGTTAGAGCTGGATGGCGCTCCTTTTGCTTGGGACACTTCCCTCCGCAACTATGATGGGGGAAGGGCAGGGTACGTAGCTGAGGCTCTGCAGCAGCCACTCCTCCTCCCTCACGACATGGACTCCTATAAGTGCTTCAACCAGAAGGAGCTTTTCCTGTCCCTTAAGAGGGACGTGGCCATGGTGAATATTTATTTTCCATTCAGATTTTATTTGCAGTTGGCTTTGATTCACTTCTTCGTTTGATGTTGAACATGCTGTCATGCAGATTACTCAGCAAATATACGTAGCCGAGGAATGGAACAAGAAGTCCTTCCTCGAAGCTCAAGCAGCAGCGCAGTCTCAATCTGAAGCCGAAAAGTCTCTGGGTCAGCTGAAGGATGACTATGCTAAAATGTCAGAGCAGCTGAAAGATATGACCAGTCAAAGGAACAGCTTCAAGGCCGGCCTGAAGAACGCCGAGGCCCAAGCCTAGGAGCAGCGCAAAAAGTTGCATATGACAGAGATCAACCTGGAGACCGAAAGGGAGATGGTGAAGGGCCTCAGAGATGAACTCAAAAAAGCCAAAGAGCGCGCCCTATCGGCCGAACAGAAGGCTCAACTGGCCAAGGAGTCAATTGAAGCTGAAAAGAGAACAGCATATCAGTTGGGGGTGGAGGAGACCGGGCAGCAGCTTACCGAACAGTTTGCCTTGGTTAGTCGCGATTATTGCGACATAACCTGGCAAAAGGCGTTGGACGCGGCTGGGGTTCCCTCGGATTCCCCCCTGAGGCTACCAGGGAGCATATACTATGACCCCGAAATCCGAGAGCTCCCAGGTCCTGACCCTCCTACCCCACAGCTTCCGAAGATCTCAGAGCAAAACTTGGCCAACCAGGCTCCTCCCTCTACCCTTGGTGCCACCAAAGAAACTGGTCAGCCAGGTGATAAGGATAAACCCACTGATCAGGAGAAGGACAAGGGCAAAGGGTTGGAGGGACAGAAGACTTCAGATGAGCCCAAGGGTCAAGCCCCAGATGCTGCTGCTCGGAAGGGCCAGGCTGCTGATAACGTGATCCCCTCGGCCAAAGAATAAACATAGGATTTTTCTTCTATTATTATTATCGTTTATTATTTTTTTTTTTTATTATTATTTTTCTTTTGTTTACTTTTATTTTTACTATAAGAGATTTGTAAGCTACTCTTTTTTGATCAATGAAGTAATTTTTCTTTTACTTTGATTGTCTAATCTAATATTTCAACGCTACGAGACCCCAATATCACTTTATTAGCGTGCATGATTATAGGTGTTACTAAAAATAAGCAGAATGTGTGGGAACTATTAATGAAAAGGCATCATGAGATAGGAATAATTTAGATACACTTAGCAGTTTCAATCATGGATCATCATGGAATGATATCTCAGCCATAGCAGTTGCATTAATTTTAGATTTAAACAGGCATGATTGGGGTGTCATCCAACCTACATCATCTGGTCCGAGGACTACAGGCATGGCAGGTTTTAAGTTTAAACAATTGAAAGGAACTGTATGGAGTGTTAACTAATCCAAATCATCTGGTCCGAGGACTACAGGCATGATAGGATTTAAGTTTAAACACTTAAGAGAAGTGCGGGGCCGAGAAGTCCAGCCTTAATGACTTCTCGATGGTGATTTTCTCGGGGGATATCAGTACCAGCCCAACTCCAGATCCTTTTTGGTTTGCCGCGCCATCAACGTACACTTCCCAATGGGACGGATTCTGTTGGGAGATCAGGCCAACTGATTTTTCATCCATGCCTGGCGTGGGCTCTACTTCTTCTAACTGGGGCTCCGTGAACTCAGCCACCAAATCTGCGAGGACCTGTCCCTTGACCGATGTGCGGGGCATATATCTTATATCGAAAGCCCCTAAGATTGTACCCCACTTGGCAATCCGACCGGTGTAGTCAGCACTTCGGAGTATAGCTTTGAGTGGGAGTTGTGTGAGAACGATGACCGTGTGGGCTTGGAAGTAGTGGGGTAGCTTCCGTGTGCCCAGCACTACCGCTAGGATAGCCTTCTCCAGAGGCAAGTAGCGAATCTCGGCCTCGTGCAGCGACTTGCTTACGTAATAAACAGGCCTTTGCACACCAGAATCTGATCGTATCAACACCAGGCTCACTGCATAGGGAGCTACAGCTATGTAGGCGAACAGTACCTCATCAGGCTCAGGACTGGACATGATAGGTGGCCGAGCCAGATAATCCTTGAGTTGCTGGAATGCAGAAGCACATTCATCAGTCCATTCGAATCCCTTCCACTTGTTGAGTAGGGAGAAAAAAGGACGACACCTGTCTGCTGATCTAGAGATGAACCGATTGAGGGCCGCGGTCATTCCGGTTAGCTTCTGAACCTCCTTGGGGTTCCGAGGAGCTCGTAGATCGTTGACGGCCTTTATCTGGTCGGGGTTGACTTCGATTCCTCTGTGCGTGACCATGTATCCTAAGAATTTTCCGGACCCTACCCCAAACGAGCACTTAGAAGCGTTCAATCGTAACTTGTGCTTTCGTAGAATCTCAAAGGTACTTTCAAGGTCCTTCACATGCTCGGCAATAACTTTGCTCTTCACCACCATGTCATCTATGTAAACCTCGATATTCTTGCCCAGCTGTGGCTCGAACATCCTCGTCATCATCCTCTGGTAGGTAGCTCCCGCGTTCTTCAAGCCAAACGGCATTACTTTATAGTGGTAATTGCCAATAGGGGTGACAAATGCGGTCTTCTTCTGGTCATCCGGGGCTAATGGTATCTGGTGGTAGCCTTGGAAGGCGTCTAGGAAGCTCATCCGAGGGTGGCCAACAGTGGCATCTACCAACTGATCAATTTTCGGCATAGGGAAAGGATCTTTGGGGCAAGCCTTGTTTAAATCGGTGAAGTCTACGCACACTCGCCATTTCCCGCTTTTCTTCTTTACCACGACGGTATTTGCTAGCCACTCAGGATAAAAGACTTCTTTGATAGCCCCAGCCTGTTTGAGTTTCGCTACCTCCTCTCTCACTGCGTCCGCATGTTCCTTGGACGGGCGCCGAATAGGCTGTTTCTTGGGGGTGACAAGGGGATTCACCTTCAAATGGTGACATATAAACTCCGGATCTACCCCTGGGGCTTCATAAGCGCTCCAGGCGAACACATCGAGATTTCGTTTGAGGAACTCTATTAGCTCTTCCCTCTCTTGAGGAGGCAGCTGAGATCCAACTTGGAAGAACCTATCAGGGTCATCTCCGATAACCACTTTCGTCAGATCCTCACATCGATTGCCTTCATCTGAATCTTCGACAGGCTGTTGCCGAGACTGTAGCTGCTATAAACTCCCTTCGGACATGGCTGAAATCTCGGATTGGGTCTCATGTTGAATGGCAGCAACCAGGCACTGTCGGGCAGCGGGCTGATCCCCTCGGATCTCTTGGATCCGCCCTTCGGATGGGTATTTGACCTTCTGGTGCAATGTAGAGGGGACAGCCCCAAGCGCATGAATCCAAGGTCTGCCTACAAGCGTCGTGTAGGGCGAATATACATCCACAACTATAAAATCCAGCTCCACCACTTCGGAACCGGCCTGCACGGGTAGACGTATCCGGCCTTTCGGGGTGACAGGCCTTCCTTCAAAGCTTATGAGAGGGGAATTGTAGGGCGTCAGGTCCTGGGGTCTCAGGCCTAGCCCCTTGTAGAGGTTTGGGTACATTATCTCCACGGCACTGCCTTGGTCCACCATCACCCTCTTCACATCATACCCAGCTATTCTGAGGGTGATGACTAATGCATCGTCGTGGGGTTGAATGGTGCCCACCATGTCTTCGTCCGAGAACCCTATCTGCAGCGGGGCCCCAGACTTAACTCTCTTCAGACCTCGGCTTGACTCCCCTGTTGATGGTCGGCCTACCGACATAACTTTCAATGGCCAGGATCCTGTCCTCCCCGGTGCAGCGAAGACAACGTTTATAGTCCCAAGCGGTGGCTTCGAGGGGTCATCTCTTCATGGCCCCGAGCCTGTCTGGCCCCCTCGGCCGCTGGAGGGGTGCAAAAGGTGTTTTAGTCTACCATCGCGAACCAGTTGGTCCAAATGATCCCACAAGCTCCTACAGTCTTCCGTGGTGTGCCCATGATCTTGATGGTATTGGCAGTAGAGATTATGGTTGCGCCTCTCGGGATTTCCTACCATCTTGTTCGGCCATCTGAAGAATGATTCGTTCTTGATCTTTTCCAAGACCTGGTGCACTGGTTCTTTGAACACGGCGTTGACCGCTTGAGGATTCATCGATCCTGATTGCCCCACAAAATCCCTCCGCGGTTTACTATGGTTATAACGGTCCGACCTGAAATCCCTCCTCTCCTGAGGGATAACCTTGTCCTTTCCCTGGCCCTGCCGCTGATCTTCTTCAACTCTCTTATACTTTTCTATGCGGTCCATCAATTGACGCACGTTGGTGACCGGTTTGCCAGATAAGGATGTCCTCAAACCGTGGTCAATAGGGAGGCCGAGCTTGAAAGTGCTGAGGGCCATTGCATCGTTGTTGCCCTCCATATCGTTGAACATCTCCCAGTACCTGTCTGAATACGCCTTCAAGGATTCGCCTTCCTGCATGGACAAGGATAACAGTGAAGAGAAAGGCCTGGACACTCTTCGGCATGTGACAAAACGAGAGCCGAATGCCTGAGTGAGTTTTTTGAAGGAGTTGATGGAGCCTGCTCTCAAACCGTCAAACCACCTCATGGCAGTAGGTCCAAGACTGGAAGGGAAAACCTTGCACATCAGAGCTTCGTCTCTGGCGTAGACCGCCATCCTCTGGTTAAAATGACTCACGTGCTCCACGGGGTCAGTTTTACCATTGTAGATGGTGAACGTTGGTTGGTTGAAGCGCCGAGGAAGTTTGGCCTCCTCAATCCTGCGCGTGAAGGGTGACCTAGATATCTGATTCAGAGCCCTGTTCATGGCATCATTCTCCACGTCCTCATGTGATGGGCTTCTTAGTTGTCTTTGGCGACGGGACTCCTCTTCATAGGTGTAGGACTCACTGGCTGGTGTCCTAGAATTATGTTGGTAAGAGACATCCTGCTCGTCATCAAGGTCCTCCTCAGAATATGAGGAAACCCGTTTCCTTTTTGCATGGCGCAACTGTCTCTTCAGTTTTTCCACTTCTAGTTGTAAGTCACGATTCTTCTCTGCATGGGACATATGACTTTCGCCCGGTGACTGGCTCTGGCTAAGGCGCAGAGTGTGTACGCTGCCCTCACGATTTTGTCTCCTCTCTAAGTTTACGAAAGGGTCCACTTGTTGGGATGCCCTAGATTCTGCTTGTTGTTCACCTTGTCCTGCCATCATCAGCTGTCGTTTTCACCCTCGCACAAGCTCTCCCCACAGACGGCGCCAATTGTAGAGTCAGTTTTTGCAGCCCGAGCCCAAGGAAGTATGGATTCGGAGCTCACTGAACCCAAAACAATAAATTTTGTAGAAAGTGGGCGAAAGGGCTAGGCTAATAATGAAAATAACAGTATTAAACGGCGACCCCAATGGGAGGATTTAGATTAATATGTCCTCGGACTGATATGAATGCCATGTCCGAAGAGGTGCTTTTCATTGATAATCTAAGATTACAATTCTTGGAGCTACAGTAATCAAATGTATTCTTTTTCTCCCCCCCTTCTTAAGGGGCATCCCTCTCTTATATAGTACCCCCTTCCTCCATCTTTACCGTCCACTTGTTCATCATCTAGACGCCCACTTGAGTGCATGTCCCATCATACTCTCTTTAGCTTTGTGTGAGTGGCGGTAACTGAGAATGCACTGTTCAGAGGTCCCCTCCACATAAATGCGGCCAGGAAGGTAGGTGCAGTGCATTTAATGCGGTGGTTGAGGCCTGTCCCCTAGATATTTCCCTGTTCTTGTTATCTTCATGTGTGTCCGAGGTTTACTTCCCTCCTTATACTTGTCAGATGGAGCACTTGAACTTCCCGTATCTGTCAGGCAAAGATCCTTCGGATCCGAGGGCATTGGACTCCTCGGACAAATAAATAACTCCTCGGATATTGCCCGCGCTCCTCTCCAGACATGCTCCCTTTACATGGGCCTCTGATTAAATGTTTTCATCTCCTCGGACTAACAGTGTTCCTTAAATGGGGCCTTGGGCCCAAGTTAGGTTGGGCTTTTCGTCCCCCACAATAGTCATTAAAAAAACATTCATGAAAAATGTTGTAATCCTAACATTTTTTTATGGAATTGTAATCCTAACATTATGCATATCACTTCTATTATACTTATATGTATACTCTACTTAAAGTCATTTAAAAAAAATTGATGTTACCTCCACTCTATTATGTGAATGGGGATTATAAAATATCAATTTTGTGATTTATATTTTATTTTTTGAATTAAATTGTGTATAAAAAGTTACATTGGATACATGGTTAGATTTCTAATATTTAATTTGAAGCATATACTACTTATTTTAAATAAAGATACTTTTTTATTATTTTTTATTAACCTAATGTCAAGCAAAATTATTAAATTTTGAGATTAAATTCAATAAAGACGGAGTGTAAACCTTTTGGTTTACACCAGCCAATAAGGACATGCCACATTAGACTTTTACTTAACCTCATTGTAAAATCAATACATTTTAATACATCTAATAACATCTCAACAAACCAAAAGAAAACCTATTTCACGATTTCCCTAAATCTCACTCCCTCCTTAGCTCCTGCCTTTCCAGCCACAATCCTCGACAGGCCTCTGTTTGCCACTGCACTACCTCGCCAGACCTAGGTGGTTTTGCTATATTTTAATTGATTTGGCCGTTGTTATATTTTGATATCTTCACGGTTTGGGTATTGATATATTTCAATATAACCTAGGGAAAAAAATGAAAAAACAATAATTCATAAGAAAAATTGAAGAGACATTCAAGATTTGTTCAATTACAAAACCAAAATCTAAAACATAATAAACTTCCCCAATTTCACAAACCAGTTTTATACAAAGCCAAAATCTAATTGGAAACTTTTAGGCTCATAACAAAATTATCAAAGAAAAAAGAAAAGTAATAAACCTGATTGTGGACGACTAAATTTCTCGGTTCGAAATGAGTCAAACAAGTAAAATAATTGCACAAATGCGAATTTGTATTGAATATGTGTGGTACAATTCTCTGTGATTACAAAAGAGTAATCCTCTGATTCGATCTCCTTGAAAGATTTGTTGATTGGAGTTGTGGTAATGTGATTTTGACTTGAACACAAAGTATCCTTCAATTTGGTTGAAGGATGGATCAAAGATTGTTGAAACAGAATTACAATGAATCTCTGGCTATGAGTTTGTTAGAAATTCTTTGTTCTTCACGTTCTTCGTATGTTCTTCGTATTCTTGGTGCGTTCTTCGTCTTTGAAGGTTTGTGGTGGAAGTTATTCGGTGCTTTAGAGGCTTGAATCCGTAGAGTTTCGTTGATTTGTGATTTGTTGATGTTTTTCGGACACTTTAGGCTTGATTCCCGCAAACTTTTGGATCTAGGCGAATGATTTGGATGATTTCTCTTCGAATGTTCTTCGTATTCGAAGGTTGAAGTACTTGAAGTTCTTGGAGGCTTTAGAGCTTGGTTCCGGCAGAGCTTCTGGACTTCTAAATCTTCTCTGATGCTGCTTGTGCTTCAGATGGCTTCATGTCCTCCTAAATGTCGTAGGAAGGCTTCTATTTATAAGAGTTTTGGGGTGGATGAGCGACACATGGCGGAGTCTGATTGGTGACACATGTCACAGTCTGATTGGTCCGCTTATGTCATCGCTTACACGTGCAAGGTTACTTAGGTCATCACTTACACGTGCGAGGTTGCTTGGGTCATCGCTTACACGTACGAGGCTGCTTGTGTCATCGCTTGCACGAGCCGATGCATGATTGGTTCTTGCATGACACTTGGCAAATTTCTGTTGGCTTCTGAATGGCAACAGTAAAACCTAGCAGCAGTATGTGGCGCTTTGTAATTGGCTGTATTTTGTGGTTTTAGTAGTGTGACGTATCAGCTTGTGATAGGTCGAGAATTTTCCCTCTCTACACTGATATACTGTAGAACACTTGCTCTAACAATTAATGGATAAAACTCAATTGTTATCCTATACGAATTCTTAAGTCAACTAGGCATATATATCCACAAAAAAAAAAAACAATTGAGCATAAATAGGCAAATAGTTACCTGCCAATTTTGAGGTAGAATGGACAATCGACTTTACCCTGTTAGAAGCAAACAATGTATTAGTAATGGAAAACCAGATTTTACTACATCACAAAACTAATGAAACAAATAAAATTAGGAAAAAGTAAAAGGGTTGTGGTTGGCGGTAGTAGGTCCCATCAATATTGAGAACAAAAACAAATCACCTAGGTCTGGCAAGGTAGTGTGGCAACGGAAGTAGGTCCGGCGAGGTAGTGCAACAGCAAATGGAGGCCTAATGAGGATTGTGGCTGGAGAGGCAAGACCTGAGGAGGGAGTGAGATTTTAGGGAAAACGTGAAATAGGTTTTCTTTTGGTTTGTTGAGGTGTTATTAGGTACATTAGGATATATTGATTTTACAATGAGTTTCAAAAAAAAGTAAAAGTCTAATATGGCATGTCCTTATTGGCTGATGTAAACTAAAGGGTTTACACTCCGTCTTTATTGAATTTAATTTCTTAAATTTTTACAATTAAATTGTAAGAGCACTCACATCAGTTAGTGCAAAATTGTGCAAAATAGATAAAGATGCGAAATTTACACAATATTTCCTAAATCTACTCCGCATTAGTTCGGCTATTATTGTGTAAATATACACATTTGCTACAGTAACCATGCATATTTGCAAGGTTACTGTAGATGTGTATATTACTATTTTATTAATTTTTTATCTCACCTCTGCTCTCATCAGTCTCTTTTCACCCACATACTCTTAACACCGCCTAACCACCACTCAATCACCACCACCTCAAACCATCACAACCCATGATATTCCAATCACAAAATCAACCAAAAATAAAGGAAAATCAAACCAAAAATCAATCCAAACCCAAAATAAACCTTCAATGGACAACTCAACAACTTAGAATCCATAATCGAACTTTCAACAAAAAAACCCATCAACCCAAACCCAAACTCAAATTGAAGCCCGTCACCACTGCCATGGAAAGCTTGCTACTTTCTTTGCTCGTGGAGAGCTTGCTGCTGCCATTAGAGAAAAGAGAAACAAGTGTTTGAGAGTTACGACAAAGGAAAAGATCAAAAAATAAAAAAGTGAGGAGAAAAGACTGTGGAAGTAGAGAGAAGATTTGATTTTGTGAGATAAAAAAGGAAAAAAAAAAAAAAACTAAAAAAAAAAGAGGGTCAAAATGTTTTAGTGGTGGGGGTTAAAAGTGAGGGGAAAGGAAGCTTCCTTGGAGCTTCCTTACTTGTAAATATCTCTACAATATAATTTAATTATAAAAGAATTATAATTGAGTTTTTTTTTTTTTTTTTTTTCAAACAAAGCATGATTTTATTTGGAATTTTATTAAGTCTATATTAAAATTTTTAATTCAAATTAGTGCCTTTTTTTAAAACTAAAATCATAATAAATAGTGAATAATATCTCTCTCTCTCTCTCTCTCTCTCTCTCTCTCCCCAATGCGTAAACTTGAAATGACACACCGAAATATTTCATTAATGGCAGAATGATGGTTGAAAACATCGATTTGTCAGTTGTCGCCGAAGCCACTATTTTGTTGGTCTAGCCACCAATGTTGGCGACCCGGTGGGCGGAGACACCGATCTAGCAATGGTCGTCGGAAACACTATTTCGCCGGTTCAACCATTGGACCTCCACCACAAGCGGCTCCATTGGTTGAGCCACCAATGTTGGTAGTTTACTTAAAATATAAGTTTAAATTAAAAAAGTATGATCATTAGGGAAAATAACAAAAAATTGATGAAGAAAAAATATTTTATTGAAATATCTGGTAAAATAGATAAATTGGTGTAGGTGTTTTATAAAAGTGATGGGATAAAATAGAAAAAAAAAAAAGAGTAAATTTTTTTTGTATAAAATAGACAGAATCTTTTAGAAGAGCTGATGCAGTTGCTCTAAATAGTTGTAGCAATTTTATTTTATTTTATTTTTTGGACAGAAAGCATTTTCCTTAACCTGATCAAAGCAAATAATATTTGTTTTAGCAACTTGGGAAGCGGCATGCACATATATATATATATATATATATATTATATATGTGTGTGTGTGTATACTTTCACTGTTTCACGCACGTAAAGAAACTTCAGTCACCAACACCCCAACACAATTTTTACCACAGCCAGCCATTACTGCCTGTACTCCCTTAACCCTTTCTTGCTGTCTCCCTCTCCCTTCTTTACTCCCATCATCTCTCTCTCACTCAACAATGGTGTCACTGTCCCCACTCTCCCTCCTCCTCCGCCTCCTCTTCCTCTCCACCCTTACACACCTCTCCACCTCCCAAAACACCACCACAAAACACCACTACCTAAAACTCCCATTACTCCACAAAACCCCACCACCTTCCCCATCCCAATCCCTCCTCCACGACTCCCTCCGCCTCTCTCATCTCCACCACCACCCCCTCACCTCCCCCATCATCTCCGGAGCCTCCTCCGGCTCCGGCCAATACTTCATCTCCCTCCTCCTGGGCACCCCTCCTCAACCCCTCCTCCTCATCGCCGACACCGCCTCCGACCTCATCTGGACCCACTGCTCCGCCTCCACCCACCACAACCCCTACAACCCCATCTTCTTTCCACGCATCTCTGCCTCTTTCAAACCCCACCATTGCTTCCACCCTTCCTGTAAACTCGTCCCCAACCCCCCAAACTCTCACTGCAACAACCACTCTACCCTTCACACCCCATGTCTCTTCAACTACTCCTACGCTGACTCCTCTTCTTCCTCCGGCTTCTTCTCCACCGAAACGGCATCGTTTCACTCCAACCACAAACACACCAACCTCACATTATCATTCGGGTGCGGGTTTCGGGTCTCGGGTTCTGAATTCAATTCGGCCCAGGGAGTCATGGGTCTAGGCAGAGGACCCATTTCGTTTACCTCCCAATTGGGTCGTCGTTTTGGGAACAAGTTCTCTTACTGTCTCAAGGATTACACTCTCTCTCCACCACCCACAAGTTACTTAACCATCGGTGGCGAAGCTCAAAACGACAATGTCGTTTCCAACAAAATGAAGTTCACGCCGTTAGTGGTAAACCCTCTCTCCCCGTCGTTTTACTACATCGGTATCAAAAGCGTGTCCGTCAACGGCGCGAAATTACGGATTCTCCCTTCCGTTTGGTCCATTAACGATAACGGTAACGGCGGGACAGTTATTGATTCCGGTACAACGTTGACGTTTTTAGCGGAGCAAGCTCACCTTGAAGTTGTAACGGCGATTAGACGGCGAGTGAGGGAGCTAGCAGTGCCGAGTCCAACTCCGGGGTTTGAGCTGTGCGTGAACGAGTCGAAGTTGGTAAAGGGAGCGAGTTTGCCGAGGCTGAAGTTTGAACTCGTTGGGAACTCGGTGTTTTCGCCGCCTCCGAGGAATTACTTTATAGAAACTGAGGAACGAGTCATGTGCCTGGCGATTCAACCCGTGAACTCGGAGACCGGGTTTTCAGTGATAGGGAATCTAATGCAACAAGGTTTTTTGTTGGAGTTTGATAGAGACAGATCTCGTCTCGGGTTTTCGCGTCATGGCTGTGACGTACCATGATAAATTCAAATTCAACTCGTGCTGTTTTTTTGTTTTGGAGGGTTGGAAATAGTTTTTTTTTTTTTTTTTGAAACAAAAATAGTTATTTTAATATTATTACTGCTAAATATAAATGATAAATGATAAATCATAGTTGTTTTTGGACATTGTGTGAATTTTCAATTTTGTTTCTCCTCTCAGATTTTTTGTCCTTTCTTTTTGGTATACTTTTATTGCTTCGTCGTGCATTTTTTTTTTTTTTTTCTTTTTTTAAGATGAAACTTTGGCGTTATGGGCTCCATTCTTTTCCACTGCTAGGATGTTCCAGCGGCTTTGGCGTTAGAGCAAGTTTATGTGCAACTCTATTGTAGTCTCTTTTTCAGATGCTTCATTTTCCAGCTGCCTAGCCGACTCAAAAAGATCAAGAATTCCTTGAACTTTAAATATTATGTTTTTAAAATTATAAAATTAAACCTAAGTTTTTTATAGGGGTGTGAAATTGGTGGATTTGAGGTGAGCATAATTAGGTTGGGTATATAAAACTCATTTACCTATTAAAATCCATTTAACTAATTGCTTCTAACTCAAATCCAATCCAACTCAATTATTATGAGTAAACCTCAACTTACCCAATTACCTAATTATCAAAATTACCAAAATGCCATTAAAGTGAAAACCCCAACATTTGCTTAGATTCCCTTTTCCACTCTCTCTAGTCTCCATTCTTGGGATTAAAAAATTCCACACAAGCATATCCACAGCAATTATATTAAAAATCCAAATAAAAAAATATTTTTCTTTTCTTTTCTATTTTCTCTCACTTTCTTGCCAACCAAACAGTGTAACAAATACAAAGAAATGCCATTTCAAGCTCAAAACTTTCCTGGGAAAAAGAAAAAACAAAGAAAAAACTTTTCTTTACAATGACCTCAGTTGCGAAAAAACTTCTTGCTGTATCAACAACAATCTTTCCTCCTCCTCATCTTCTTCTTCTTCTTCTTCAATTTCTAGAGAGCCTACAACGGTGGCTGCTGCTCTGATCTTGGCCTATGCACCAGCGGCAACTCCCGTGTCGGCTTTTGCCTCTACCAATGCCGCCTAAGATTGGACCAAGCTTCTTCACGGTAATTTTCTTCTCTACTACATCCTCACAAAATGGAAATCGAAAATCCAAACTTTTTTTTTCTTCTTCTGATTCTCATTTTTGTGTTTGTTTTTGCTTTTACAGTGATTCTGATTGGTTTCTATAAAGATCTGATTTAATGAGTTTGGCTGAATTCGCTGGTTTGATTTTCAATTTTGGTGTATTATGGCGAAGATCTACAAGTTTCAGTGGCAAAAAGCTGTGATTTTTTTCTTTGTTTATTGTATTTTTGTATTTTGTATTTTATTTCGTCTTTTTATGAGGTTTTGTGTAGAGAAGAATAGCGAAAGATCAGAGAGAGTGAGCAAGTGAGAAAGAGAGAAGTGTTTGGAGGCCGAGAAAATGAAGGAGAATGAAAATCCTGAAACACTGAAATGTTTGAGGTCTCTTTCTTTCTTTTTCTTTTTTTTATGGGAAGGGCTGAGTTGAATTTGGGTAAATTGTTTTTGGGTTAAATGAGCTTCATTAGGTTTTTAGTTAAAACCCAATAATCACTGGGTCTAATTGGGTTAATGTCTATTTAACTTAATTAATAATTGGGTGAGTTTGGATTCAATTAGAGTGGGTAGGTTTGGATGGGCAAATGTGTTTGGGCTTACTTTGTCATCCCTAGTTTTTTATAATAAATTAGGACAAAGTTTGGTCTAGATCTCTAGTACATTGGAGTCCCATGTCAAGGCAATAACATGTGACTAAAAATGAATACGTGTTATCATCTAGACGAATTATACTAAAATACTGGACCTAAGTTAAATCTAACCAATTATAAGTGTCTATCTTAAACCTTAAAGGCTTAAACATAATGCAGTCCCACTTAAATTCTTTGAGGTTTGGTTTATTACTATATGAAATTTCAAAATTAAAATTTGTTATCTTTTGTAATCTTAAGATTTAATTTGTTATGCTGCTACTAAGCTAGGTGGTAAAAAAAAAAAAGAAGAAAAAAAAAGAAGAAGAACAAAAAGAAGGTAAAATTCACCTAAAGGAAAGAAGAAGGCGATTAAAGTGAATTGCTTCTAAACGCATTTTTTTACTATTTGTTTTTACTTTTTACCCAATGTTATTCAAAGACTTCAAACCCCCGTTGGTTGGTGAGGCTAGTGGAGTGTTTGGAAATTTTTTGGCTTAATATTCTGTTATGATTGACAGACAGAGACAGCCCACAGTATTAGGCAAGATATATGAGCAATGACTGGAATTTAATGTGTCAAAACCAATCAGTGTGTGTGGGGTACGCAGCCAAAATTTGGGCCATCACTCTCCATTCTCTAACGAAATGTCTTTTGACTCCACACACGTGAATGTCATTCTCTTCTGTTCATTTGAGAAGAAAAATTAAAGAAAATTTAGTAGTGTATTTTGAATAACAATTTTTAGTGATATATTTTTTTTATATATTTTTTTATTAATATGTATTTTTAAAAAATAGTAATAACGTTATTAGAACAATATTACTAAATTGCCCCTAACTAATTTAAACTAACATTATGTTATACCCAACTAAACAAGAGTAGACTTTGGATTTTTTGTGTGGGGGCTAAATTTTGGTACTAATATAGTAGTTACGAGTTAAGATAAACTATTATAAACATGCATAAACGTATATATACATATATAAACATTAATATTTTGATACTAAACTAGGTCATAATTTATATATATATATATATATATATTATATATAAAATTAACAACTTTTACATATGTATATTTGCAAGATAATTATTTTAGGGGAACTTATCATCTTTTAAAATCCAATAAATATACAAAAAATGTCTAGTTTGATATTAAACTTGGACAAAAAACGAATTTGAAAAAGCAAAAACTACATTGTCTCTATAACTACTAATTTGATTGACAAATTCTATTAGTTTTTAAGAGTATTATTAGACTAACTCAAACATCTTGGAGGGGCCAACCTCTATTTTTGTAGCTGTAAGGGCCAGGTTTGAGATCCCAGCCCACTACGTGAGTGGACTTAGGCCCAAAAACCCAAAAACAATGAATTTGTAGAGAATGGGTTGGAAAACTGGGTTTTAGTTGATCAAACAGACGTTGGAATAGATTCAGATGATAAGAAGATGAAAAGAAATAGGGTTGTATTGAAGAAAAATCGTCATTGGCAAAGATCCGAGGTGATCTGTTCTTGTATATTATTCTCAAATCAGATTACAAGTTTGGTTCCTAAATGCTACAGTGTTTTATTCTACCATCTCCTGGTCTTCATTCTTGTTGCCCCCATCTTGGATTTCATCGTCAACACCTTACACATGTATGCCAGAAGGTCGGTGTTGATACTTATCCCATCAGTCCACCCTCTAAGTCACAATGCAGTAGCTGTAAGGCTGAAACACATTGTTCAGGTATCATCTCCACATTAATGTGGCTAGAAAGTTAGCTACAGTGCATTTAATGTAGAGGTAGCAGCTTTTCCTAGAGATACTATATGATCTCGTTCTGTCATGTTCACCTGTAGTACTTATCTTCTCATATGGAATGGTGTAGAAGGTTGCCTTTTGTTAGGTTCTAAAGACTTAGGAACTAATGTATTTAGAACTCTAATGTGTAATGTTGGCAAACTATGATCAAAACAGTTGTTAGTCTTGTTTAAACTTGCTCAAAGTATGTGCGTTGTATGTAAAGTTGGAATCGAGTAACTGCAGAAGTATTAGTGACTTTTGGCCTGACTCGATCGATCCAAGCTTAGACTCGATCGATTGAATCTTGGGCAGAATGTTTTTTCTGCAGATTTTTCCAACTCAGCCCTAGCTCATTTAAAACGTTTAGGGTTTTATGTTTTGCCCTAGGTATATAAGGCAAACCTTAGCCACGTTTTAGAGATTGCTCATATTGCTATTTGTGTGAATCTCTTGTGAGATCTGAGAGGAACTTTCCTTCACACAAGTTTAGGATTATCAAGAAGGAGATTTCATTGAGAGCTTGATGATCATTCAGTTGCTGCCATAAGAGCTTAAAGATACACAAGCGGGAGTGCTTATACTTGCTGGAGAATTCAAGAAAGAAAGAGTTCATGGTCTCAGAGCTTGTACGTGGTTGTGTTAGTAAGTTTCTACTTGTGGGTAGCAATAGGATGTTAGTGGTCTAAGTCGTTATTGTAAAACTTCGATTCTTTTCTATAGTGGATTCAAGTTTACCTTTAGGATAGTTAGGTTAAATCCTCCTCAGGTTTTTTACCGGTTTGGTTTTCCTGGGTCATCATATCATTGTGTTATTTATTTTTCCGCTGCTATGCATGATATGATTGTTTGATTGTGATAACCTAGATCTGGAATTTGGACTAAGTAATAACTTGGTTTGTTAACTATGTTAATCCATTTGTGTTCTAAGGGGTCTAAAAACAAACAAGTGGTATCAGAGCGGGTTGCTCTTTTGTTGTAGATTTTTTGATCTTTGAGTTAATCCTTGACCCCTGTTATCATGGATTCTTGGAAAATCTTTTTGCTTATATATCAACTTGCCTACTTGTTGATTTTGTCTTTTGTTGTTTTTGCTAAATCTTTCCTTGAGCATCTTGGTCTAATCACATGTGATGATAATTATTTGTGTTATACTGCTTTAACCGCCTTAAAGGCACGTGATTCTTGTCTTTGGTATTTGGATAGTGGTTGTTCCAGGCATATGACAAGAAACAAAGGTTTATTCAAGACACACTTTGAAGGAAAGATTGGGACAGTCACTTTTGGAGATGAAAGCAAATCTGTTATTAGAGGCATTGGAACTGTGGACATTCCAGGATTGCCAGTCTTTGAAGATGTTTGGTATGTTGATGGATTGAATGCCAACTTACTTAGCATCAATCAGATTTGTGATAATGGACTGAATGTTCTCTTCACAAAGTATGAATGTGAGATACTTGATGGAGGAGGTGACTATATGTGTGTTGGTGTAAGGACAGCTGACAACTGTTATGGTATAACACCAAGTATAAACAACAAGTGTTTTAATGCAAAGATAGATCAAGTTGATTTGTGGCATCAATGGTTGGGACATGCAAGTCATAAGCAATTAGAGAAGATTTCCAAGTATGATGCAGTTATTGGTTTACCTAAGTTTGAGAAGATAGATAAATGCATTTGTGGACCATGTCAGATAGGTAAACAAGTGAAATCCAAACATCCGTGTGTAGCTAGTGTTTAAACTTCAAGACCTCTAGAGTTATTGCACATTGATCTTATGGGTCCTGCCAGAGTTCAGAGTTTAGGTGGAAAGAAATATATTCTAGTTGTTGTGGATGACTTTACTAGATATACTTGGATTGTGTTCTTGAAAGATAAAGCTGAGGCTCCTGAGAAGATGATACATCTATGCAAGAAATTGCAGGTTGAGAAAGATACTGTGATAGCCAAAATCAGAAGTAATCATGGAAGAGAATTTGAGAATACCAAGTTGGCTACCTTCTGCAATGATCAAGGCACACATCAAGAGTTCTCTTAGACCAAGACACCTTAACAGAATGGAATGGTGGAACAGAAGAATATGGTTGTTCAAGAGATGGCACGTGTCATGCTACACAATAAAAAGTTGTCCAAATCCTTCTGGGGAGAAGCAGTTAACATTGTTTGCCATACACTCAACCGGGTATAATTCAGACTTGATTCCAGGAAAACTCCTTATGAACTTTGGAGAGGAAAGAAACCTGTTGTCAAATATTTGAAGATATTTGGTAATGACTGTTTCATTCTACGTGATAGAGAAAACCTAGAAAAGTTTAATGCAAAGAGTGACAAGGGATATTTTCTGGGATACTTTTCTTCTAGTAGAGCATATAGAGTGTATAATATGAGAACCAAAACAGTCATGGAATCCTCAAATGTTGTGATCAATGATGAAGTAGGTGCAGAAGCACATTCAGAAAACACTGCTCCGGTTCAAGATAAGTCTATGGAGATTGATGACTCACTTCTTGCTGATTATGTGGGGAAGCATAGTGATGAAGAGTTGATGGTGCTGAATGACGCAGTGTCTGTGCCATCAAGTTCAGAACCATCCACATAGGTTCATGAGACTCAACAAGCACAACATGAGTTTAGTCCTTCGTCAGAACAAAAAGGTACCTCCACATCTCTAGTTAAAGGTCCATCCTCTAGAGTAAGGCTAAATCATCCTACCACAAACATATTGGAAAGTTTGAATGATAACATGAGATTAAGGTCTAAAGCCTTTAGTGTAATTACTCACTTATGCTATCTGTCCCAATTTGAACCCAAGAAGGTAGATGAAGCACTTCAAGATGCTGATTGGGTTAATTCTATGCATGAACAACTTCATCAATTTGTTCGAAATGATGTGTGGGAATTAGTTCCTAGACCAAAGATAGTGATTGGAACTAAATGGATCTTTAAGAACAAGTCAGATAAACATGGCACTGTTATCAGAAATAAATCAAGACTTGTTGCTCAAGGGTACACACAAGTTAAAGGGATTGATTTTAATGAGACTTTTGCACCAGTAGAAAGACTGGAATCCATCAGGATACTTTTGGCTATTGGATGTCATCTGAATTTCAAATTGTATTAAATGGATGTCAAGAGTGCTTTCTTGAATGGGATGCTATAAGAAGAAGTATATGTTGAACAATCGAAGGGTTTTGTTGATCCTCACAGACCGAATGATGTCTACAAGTTGAAGAGAGCCCTCTATGGTTTGAAACAAGCTCCTAGGGTTTGGTATGATAGATTGACTGCATATCTCACTGAGCATGGATTCAAAAGGAGATCTGTAGATACTACTCTCTTCATAAGAAAGGATAATAATGGTTTTATTATAGCTCAAATTTATGTTGATGATATTGTTTTTGGTACTACTAATGATTCTCTTGCTCATTCTTTTGCAGATGAAATAAAGGTAATGTTTGAAATGAGCATGGTTGGTGAACTAACTTATTTTTTGAGATTGCAGGTGAAACAAACGGACTCAGAAATCTACATCAACCAAGCAAAGTATGCAAAAAATCTAGTCAAGAGATTTGGACTGGACAAGGCTGCCCATGCTAGAACACCAATGGCTGCAAATGCAAAATTAACAAATGATCCATCAGGTGAGTCTGTTGATGTTACATTATATAGAAGCATGATTGAATGTCTTTTGTATTTGACTACTAGTCAGCCTAATATTACCTTCAGTGTTGGTGTCTGTTCTAGATTTCAATCTAATCTTAAGGTTTCACATTTGAATGCTGTTAAAAGAATCATAAAATATGTAGGTGGAACTTGTGATTATGGATTATTTTATAGCAAAGAATCTAATCTGTCTCTTGCTGGATTTTTTTATTCTGATTGGGTTGGCGATGCCGATGATAGAAAAAGCACCACTGGTGGGTGTTTTTATGTAAGAGCCAATCTTGTTGCTTGGATGAGTAAAAAACAAAATTCTGTGTCTTTATCTACTGCAGAGGCAGAATATATTGCTGCTGGAAGTTGTTGTTCACAACTTCTTTAGATGAAAAAGCTTTTGAGTGATTATGGGATATTACAAGATACCATAGTTGTTTATTGTGATAATTCTAGTACTATTGATATCTTTAAGAACCTTGTTCAACATTCTAAGACTAAACACATAGAGATTAGATATCATTTTATTAGGGATCTGGTTGAAAGAAAGATTGTGGCTCTTGAGTATATCCCTACGAAACGTCAGAATGTTGACATATTCACGAAGCCTCTTGATGGAAGTAAGTTTGAGACTCTTCGTCAAGTCATTGGTGTGATTCTGTGTCCCTAATCATCTTTGGCTTTCATGGTCATTGTGCTTCTTTGCTCTACCCTTTGTGACATTTGTTCTTTGATTTTTTGTTTTCTTTTTATTTCTAGGACTTGCATTGCATAACATTTATGCATTTCATTCTAGGATTGTTTTTGTTTATTCTTTTCAAAAAAAGAAAAAAAAAAAAAAAAAGGGAAGCAAATTGTGTTTTGTGTTTATTTTCTTAGTTTGAAAACAAGGTTGGTCAATTTATTTTCACATAACATGTCTTTGTACCTTGTTTAACTTGGATGAGCTTATTTATTGCACTTTACTAGTTGAAACTTTGTAGTGCATGTTGTGTGAGAAAGATGGTTTTTAATCACTTTGTCTTGATCTTGAAGTCACATGTCTTTGACTGTCGGATTTGAACTTTTTGAAAAAGGCATAAATAACCATCTTACCACTGTTCACTAGCCAATCATGAACACCTTAGTGCATATCGTATGATTTTGTGCTTATGAAAGTGTAGCATATGTACAAAAATAACATAAGGTGTAGTCTCGGTTTAAATGTTTAAAATTGGTGTGTACATTATTGGGCTTAAAGCTAAATCAAATAAATAAAATTGGTGTGTACATTATCCCGGCTATTTAATAAGTTTCCGAATAACTAAAATTAGTGTGTACAATATGAGGCAAAATTAAGAAACTTACATGATTGCAAGTTTATGATCTAGAAGATGTGGGAGTTATATGATGTAACTCTTTAGGTGATAGTCTCTTTCAAATTCTATGTGATGAATTTTGTAGACTCTGTATTTGATTTCTATTCACATATCACCTCACATATATCTCAAGTTTTTGCTAGTCGCACACACTACATAAGTTACTCTTTGCTAAACATTGTACATGTTATTGTGTGTGTTTTTGGTTTGACCAACCAAGTTTGAAAATACCATGAGTTTTATACAAAACATACTTGATGCTTGAGAATTCAAAGGGAAAATGTTTGAAAATCTTAATTTTGGGAAAACTGGGTTTAAGACTTGTGTTTTTGAAAAGCATTTCATCTCATACTCATGCATTTTACTCATAAAATTCAATGCTTTGAAGAGTGTATGCTTAAAATTTGCTGAGTTTTTCAAAAATGTGTTTTTTCCAGAATTTCGATCGATCAAAATTGTTTTTCGATCAGTCGAAATTGCGATTAGAAATTGAAGTGAGCCTCTGTTTTTTTCGATCGATCGAACCTAACATTTCGATCAATCGAAAATCGTGAATAAGGTTTTTAAAAAACTGATTTTGACTTGTTCAAACCTCACTTTTCAAAAGTTTTCATACTTTTTTCTCTCTCTCTCTCTCTCTCCGATTCGGACTAGGCTCCACATCAATTTTTTTTTTTATTTTCTTCCCAAATTTTTGCAAGGTTTTCCTCTCCCAAGGCCGGTAAGACCTTTATACCCTTCCTTTTGCATTTATTTTCATGTTTCATGCTTAAATTCATGCATTATTTTGGGATTTTCGAACCTATTCAAATTTGGGGTTTTTTGTTGTTTCAAGCCTTATTTTCTGAAATTGATCATTGGGTTTTTGTCCTACAATGTTATAAACATGATCTATGATGTTTAATTTTATCAATTTAGTGTTTTGTGAAAAATTGAAAATTCTAGGGCTTGTATTTACCCAATTGGGGATTTTGTTCAAATTAAGTTTAATTGATGAAATTGGCTTGTTTGAATTGATGTAATTGATCATTATATCTTGTTTTCTAACTTGTGTGATGATCAATTGGTCAATTTATTACAAATTGAACAAGTGGATTTTTCAAATTTTGGGGTTTTTGTTAGAAACTCTATGCTCAAGCCAATTTTGTGAATTTGCACTTAAATTGAACTTATTCTCACTGCATTAGAGCATGCATCATGACATTTATCTATTCATGCATCATATAAATTGATATTTCTATATTTTTTTTTTGTGCTAACTTGCAGTTTGCCCTTGGTTTTTCTTTTTGTTTCTTTATGTCTCTATTTATGTCTTTGTCCTTACCCTGGCACCATGCCTGGGAAGACTAGAGCCCATAGGACACCCTCCACTTCTTCTGAGTCTCCCTCTAGGAGTGAGTTGTTTCGGAGTGACAAAAGCAGAGAGGCCTATGAGAAGCTGAACGTTAAGCATAAGATTTGGGCTGAGCGAAATGTTGTATTAGATGAGTTAGATCCTGCCATTAGGGAAAACTTTAAGAGTAGGGGCTGTTTGTCTTTGTTGGAGATAGATCATCCACCACTGTCTGCCCTGATTAAAGAGTTCTATTCAAACCTCTCTTGCCACATCTATGATTTCAACACCTTAGTTCGGAGTTGGATACGAAGTAGAGTTCACCATTACCCCTAGGGTAGTGGCTGAGGCTCTTGGGGTTCCGATCGGTAGGTAGCCCGTCTATCCTTATGCTGAGTCTCCACCCCTTGATGACATTATGTCATACATTACTGGGTCTTCTATCTAGTGGGGTACTGATCCTTGGATCACGTCCGCTGAGCTTCCTAAGACTACCTATCTCTTCCTTCGAATAGCTTGTTATTCTTTATGGCCTATCTCTCATCTCCACACCATCCCTATTGAGCGATGTGTGTTTTTGTATGCTCTTATTTATGGTGCTTCTATTAGTTTTCCACATCTATTTCTTCGTTCTTTGAATGAAGTTCATACGAGTTCTACTGTTGCACATGCTCTTGTTCATCCTATCTTCATTCATAGGATTTTGCTGTTTTTAGGTTTAGATGGTTTCCCCGCTTTTGAGCCCGTACATGTCATAGCTCCCATAGGTGCCACCTTCCTTAAACAGAGGGCTACTCATATGAGAGCTCCTCGTGTTGAGCCTTCTGGTGTTGTACCCCCTCCTCCCTCTTCTATAGGTGATGCTTCGGCTGAGGCGTCTGGTGTTGCTGCTGCTGATGCTGATGTTCCTCCATCGACTACTTTGGATGCTTCAAGCATTCGACGTACGTTGGATCATGTCTTGACCGTTCAGGCGGCTCAAGGACAGGTTTTGGTGGACGTGCTCGATGAGATCTCTGCTTTGCGAGTAGAGTTGGCGCAGTCTCGTCGTTCCTCAACGCCACCTCCTTTTGATGATGGATTTTGAGTGCCTTTTGGAATTCCGTCACAAAAAGGGGGAGTACATATGGTCTTTTGTAGAAGGTTTTTGATCTTAGGAGGAGAGTTTTTTTTTGGAGCTTGTGGAGTTGATTAGATTGTATCTAGGTGCTTCACTTTGTATTTACCTTTTGGCTATTGATACTTTTTGTTGGGCTATTCATGTTAGGGGGAGATACATTTATTGTTTTATATGTTTCTTGTTTCATTACTTATTGATTTATATTTATGAGTTATTCATTGATATATGTCTTTATTTTGTATTGTGTGAAATCAAGAATTTATTTTGTTACTTGTACTTTCCACACATGCGTTTATGCGTTTTGTTTAGTATTTTAGGAAATATACAGGTTGATTCAATTGAGCTGCTCTCTACACTTGCAACTGATGGATAGTATTTAGGATTGAATTTGTTATAATGAGCATTTTTTCGTAAAGGGTTTTTCTTTATAAACTTTGAGCTTTTAGTTGTGTTTTGTCACGGATTGCCAAAGGGGGAGTTTGTTAGGTTCTAAAGACTTAGGAACTAATGTATTTAGAACTCTAATGTGTAATGTTGGCAAACCATGACCAAAACAGTTGTTAGTCTTATTTAAACTTGCTCAAAGTATGTGCGTTGTATGTAAAGTTGGAATCGAGTGGCTGCAGAAGTATTAGCGACTTTCGGCCTGGCTTGATCGATCCAAGCTTGGACTCGATCGATCGAATCTAGGGCAAAATTTTTTTTTGCAGATTTTTCCAACTCAGCCCTAGGTATATAAGGCAAACCCTAGCCACGTTTTAGAGGTTGCTCATATTGCTGTTTGTGTGAATCTCTTGTGAGATCTGAGAGGAGCTTTCATTCACACAAGTTTAGGATTATCAAGAAGGAGATTTCATTAAGAGCTTGATGACCATTCAGTTGTTGCCATAAGAGCTTAAAGATACACAAGCGGGAGTGTTTGTACTTGCTGGAGAATCCAAGAAAGAAGGAGTCTGTGGTCTCGGAGCTTGCACGTGGTCGTGTCAATAAGTTTCTACTGGTGGGTAGCAATAGGATGTTAGTGGTCTAAGTCGCTATTGTAAAACTTCGATTCTTTCTATAATGGATTCAAGTTTACCTTAAGGATAGCTAGGTTAAATCCTCCCCAGGTTTTTTACCGGTTTAGTTTTCCTGGGTCATCATATCATTGTGTTATTTATTTTTTCGCTACTATGCATGATACGATTGTTTGATTGTGATAACCTAGATCTGGAATTTGGACTAAGTAATAACTTGGCTTGTTAACTAGGTTAATCAATTTGTGTTTTAAGGGGTCTGAAAACAAACATATTTGTACGTAAAACACTTCTTCGTACCTCGGCCTTGGTTAATCAAAGAAGGGTTCGTCCTCGACGTAGTTTCCTGAACTATTACGATCAACACTGTCTTTTTCGCCTACAATTGTGAGCCTCTATGACACCACGTGTTTGTCCTCGGACATGTCCTCGTCCTCGGTTTGGGCCTTGGGCCCAATACATATGCGGATGAGTATCTTTGGACCATCCGGGCCCACAGTAGCTAAATATTTAAAGTTTTTAATACTTATACATAATATAAAAGAATTTTTTTTTTTTTTTAAATTTGGGCCCCCAGGCTTACTATAGCTCTACCTTTGAACCCAAAACGATTGAAAAAAAGTTTAACAAAATCCTGTTAAATTTTATTTAGCAATTAGAAGTCTCTTTTTGCCATTGATTTAAGAATTGAAGAGGAAAAAAGAAAAAGAAAAACCCTAAGATTCATATAATAAACCAATTAAAGATGAAATCAACATACGAAGGTTCATTATAATAATGATAAGTGGCCATGTTAGGGGCTAATTAGATATGTCATTTGATTAAGGGTTTCTCAAATAGCCTAAAAGTTTCAATTGGGGTTGGAACTTATTGACTGTTAGATTATATATACAAAATAATAGAATTTTGTTAAATTACCGATTATTTTAAATATTTAAATTTTAAGATATGATAAATTTAATTATTTAACCATATATTTCTAACAAATTTTAGTTGAGTCCATAGCGCTAGGTTCACAACTTATGAACAAATGCAACATTTTGGCAGTGTCTTGAGTGTTATGAAGATCAGACTACTACTGCTCAAGAAGTTAATTAGGTTTTGGAATCTCAATTGCATCTTGACACCAAGTTGATGAATTGATAAATAAGCTCGATTTATCGAGATTCGTGTTGGCAAAATCCTATAATTCAAAAGAGGTCGTTAGAGAAAATTCAATAATTGGCCAAGCCATGTTTAAGCTTCATATACTCACTGTTACTGGCATGGCCTATACAAATAGAGAATAGTTATTTGCTGATATGTAGTTAAACAAACGTAACACCCAAGCAAAAAGATTGGATTGTAGCTTGTCCTTGTGGTCCGTGCTAGAAACTAATTGCTGTTTATGGCGGGTAAGCCCATAGGAAGGTAAATCGTTGGTCTAAGAAATTTTTACAAAGTACAAGTAGCCAAACTTAAACTAAGGAGCACACCAAATTAAACTTGGTACAAACACCTTTAGACCGAGTGCCCAACCAACTTGGCCAACGCCCTTAGTTTATCATATATACTTCTATCATATACGTGGGAATCATAATTCGTAAATCAAGACACTTTTGAACGACGATAACGTGACAGATATGACCCCCGTGGTTTGTTGGGTCGATGGCATTATCCTTTCTGCTTTGCGGGACAGTACTATACATTGCTTCTCTGGCTATGTCTCATGACTCTTTTTTTTCTTTTTCTTTTTTCCTCTGACAATGTAACTGCAAATTAATTAAAGTACATAGACCTTTTTAAGGAATATTCTTGGATTTATTTTAGGAGAGTTTATCTTCATTAGCTAATTAAATTTAAAAAGTAAGTTTGGCAAAAATACAGTTCTTAAAAAAAAAAGAGTAAACTTTGAAAAGAGTTGTACATAAATTAAAAAACTGAATAAACAGCAACAACGTGTTACCAAAAAATAACATGTCTATATTTTATCCTATATAAAATTATTTAATGGGTTGATACATTCATCATGTGATATTGCATAATATTGGATTCATCTTTTGCGACTGTCCAACAAACTTATTTTTTTAAATACGTAAAATTTAAATTTATTATATTTATTTCATAATAATTATTCTTATTATCAAGTTAAAAATATTAATTAGTTTTAGTGCATGCAAGATTGGATATAATTCAAGGACAAAGACTCTAGTAGCATGAGTTAACTGAAACTCAGAATTTAATACAGAGGATTGAACCTTCACTGACTAGCCTATAAAACAGTTTACTGCAAGCTTGCATTGGGATGGGATGGATTGAGTTTTACCAAATTCTGAGCCCTAGCTAACATGTGTGGCACATAGAGACAGCCTAAATTAGGAGTAGGCAGTCCTATCCTATCCCAACTTGCATGGCAGAGGAGAAGTGAGAGAGAGTTATTGTGTTTCAAGAGAAATGGAGAGTAGTCAAGAAAGGAGACAGAAAAAGCATATGACAGAGAGTGAAGTTATGGCAGCTAAAGTGACCCTAGAATCTAGAGTGTAGTAATATACGGGAGCAAGGCATGGGTTCACAGTAATTCCCCTCACATGATCTCCCAAGCCTATTTTGAGCAGTGTTTGCCATGAAAGGATGTAAGAAAAAAAATGGGACACGGCTTATCTTCACAGCCTATCAAAGTCTCTTTTCATACGACAACGCATTGTCGTAGCTGTCATATGATGAGCACGAGGTTGAGCATTCTCAATTGCTCTCCTGAATGTATCTCATCTTTGATGAAAATTTTACTTGGTTTTTGGGAATGTAGCACAACTGATTAATGAAATTCCATTCACTTGGTTTGGCTCTCCATGTCATTATGTAGGCTTGAACGTGTTAGGAAGTATCATTCATTTTTTGATATATTATTATGGCTGACTCACTGAGTTAACAAAAACAAAAAGAAGTTTATATACTGGAAAGTCGGGTTGAGTCTTTTTTTTTTTGGGGGGGGGGTGGGGTGTTTGTTTGTTTAGTAAAATCTCAATCTAATACCTAACTCATCTTGCTGTTTAGCCTGTTTTAATAGTTTAACCAGCCCAACTCACTTGAAAATTAATATCATATTTGTGCGGGGTAGGGTGAAGTAAAGCGGATTAGACCGTTTGATTGGATTGAGCGGGTTGTTGCATAAGCCTACTTCTGATTAGTTTTATCTTGGGTCTTTTATTTTTATCCTTTCCAAACTTTTGGGATTTTATACTTATTTTTTACCATTAATTTTAGTTAGTTGGAGGTTAGTTTTCTTTGTAAGCTAACTTATTATTTATTTATTTATTTTTATTATCTGAACAAGTCAGCAGCTTATCTAACACACCATAAAAACACTTTTCAAATACTACTTTCTCGATTAGAACACTTTCCCAACACTGTTATTAATTGCTTTCTCAATCAAAGTATTGTGCATAGTTCTTTTCTTCTTCTCAAAGTGTTCTTGCCCCCCCATATTTTTTCCCCTCTTACCCAATGGGCCAACAGGTATTTTGCTTGGTGATTAAAAGGAAAGACTATTAGAACACTGTTTTTGAACCTCTTTGTGTGGAAATGTGTCCCAGCATAAAGGTCGGCACTATTGTTTAATCCTAGAAGGTTGTTCCACTTGAGAACCGATTTGCACCAAAGTTTTACTCTAATTGGTATGAATAAGAACAACACTTTCGTGTGATTCTATAGCACTTTGTGATTGTTCTTTAACCAATCTCTATATATTGTTCTTGTTATTGACTATTCAAATTACACTTGTTTTGATCAAAAGTTTGTTTATTCACTAAAACATTTCCAACAACCTAAACTCAAATGAGATCGTTTGTGTTTGTGCATATGTGTAAGTTACACATTTATTTAGTGATTTTTTTTATAAGATGTATCTAGTGAATTTTGAATGGATAAATTACTCATGCGTCTAGTAGGTTTTAAATGCAAGACTCAAGAGGATATTATTCATCTCACTATTATGAGAAGAGAAAATGCCATTTGAATTAGAGTTCATTAGCAATATTGATGTTTATTTATTTATTTTTCCTTCTTCTATTGCTTCCATCATATTATAGTTTCTTTCTTCTTCTTTTTTTTTTTTTTTTTATTTTTAAATCTAGGATTTATTGATAAAAAGGTAGGGGGTTAATTGGGCCGTTCATGACTTAATACAACCAGTTAAAAAGGCCTACAGCTGATAAATGGATATATGGTATTGTAACTCGACAAGTTTTTTGTTATACGACTATACATAGCTTAATATGCTCATTGAGTATGGATCCAACTTTTTAGGTGCAGAGGTTTCAGCTTGGGCTTAAAAGGTGGGTTTTTTCCTTTTATTTTCAGGCCCAGAGTGGTTTAATTTAGAATTTGGCCGGGAATAAGAATTCAATCGCATTCATGGCCCAAGTTTCCATCTTTATTTTCAGATCAGCTTGGCCCAGAAACGGTATAGACAAAATAAGACAGGCCCAGAGTGGTTTACTTTAGAATTTGGCCGGGAATAAAGAATTCAATCGCATTCATGGCCCAAGTTTCCATCTTTATTTTCAGATCAGCTTGGCCCAGAAAAGGTATAGACAAAATAAGAATTACTATGTGCCTATGTGGGCTGTAGCCCAAGATTAAGTCCTGGACCTAGCTCAACACTAAGGCTCGAGAGTGGCTACTTGCTTTGTAGAAATAGGTCCTTTTTTTTTTCACTTTGTTTGGGCTTATTGTTTTTTTTTTTTTTTTTATAAGCTGCAATTCATTAATAACTAAAGAAAGGAACAACGTGGAGAATCAATCTTACAGATAGCCAAAATGGCTGGTGGAAGATTCTCCTTTTTAAAAAAACAAGAAGCATTG
>CM064908.1:585050-672524 GCA_032727855.1 Quercus ilex subsp. ballota | reverse complement strand
AAAAAAATCAGATTAGTTACAGTTGTAAACTTTTCTTCCTTGATTGATTTATTTATTTAACATGCAAAAATTGAGTCAAAGGAGGGGTGAGATAAAGCTTATAGTGTGGTACTGGTAACCTTAAAATCAAGATAGAGATTGGTTAGATGCCTTAGAGCATATATTGTACCTAACACCAATAGTTTATTAATGTGTCGGTCCTGCAGGATGAGATAAGTGTAGAGTGTAGTAGTTACCTAAAAATAAAATTAGGTTTTGTTTATTTGATGGAAAACTTTGTATAATGATAAATTTTAGTGTTTTTCAGTATTTGGTAGTATTAGAAAAAAATGAATCAAAAAAAAATTATCTTTAGTCAACAGAAAAAGTGTAATTTATTTTTAGAAATTGTTTATACTAAATTATTTTGAAAAATAACTCTACCTTTTAAATTAAATAAAAGAAGTTAAAAGATTGTTTTTCAATTTATTTAAGGTTGCTACAAAATATAGAAAAATAAGATAGTTTAATAGAATTTTTTTTTTAAATAACTAATTTTCTTGAAACATTATCACAAAAACAAACAACAAACTGATTAGGTAATTTAGGTCTCCTTTGCTTCTCCTCCCCAGGAGCTTATAATAAATAATATTAAGGAAAAAAAAAAAAAACAGAAAAGTAATATTTAGTTGGGCTGCTAAACATGGTGGCCCAATGGCTCTTTCAATTGTTTAATGGTGTGTGTTGAACTTGAACTTGCGCGTGCGCGTGCGCCCTCATGAAATTTCTTGGAAATTAAGGTGAAGCAGGCAGCCTGCCTGAATAACAGCAAAACAAAATTTCATATTTTTAGCTTTGTGCGATAAAGGCAGGAATAGGAATAGGATGGGTCAAGTGCAGAGCGAGGCAGCGGCGGCGGCGGCGGCGGCAGCGGCAGTAATAGATAATGAAGGAGAGCGGTTATCCCCGGCTGTAACACCACAGTCGGATTCTCACGCTGCTACTGCTACTTCCTCCATAAACTTGGACTCTCTTATTACTGGTACCTCTTAATCTATTTCCCCAACACCCCTCTGCCTCTTTCTATATCGATATATATAGTACATAACTCTGTCTTTACACACCTTATTTCTCATTTCATATTTCACGGGAATCCAATCATGGGTTTCATTTTCATGCCTTTCTTTTAATTGTTTTCTTCATTTATTTTTAAGGAATTGCTTGTAGATCTTTTATAGTAGTAGTTTTAAATGTTGTGGAGGTGAACAAGGGATGTCATTACTTGCTCTTTTTTTATCTCTTTTTTTTTTTTTTTTTTAATTTAAATTATGGTATACAATGTTACGTGTATTTTAATTTAGATATCAGCATTCCCCTATAATTAATCAACTGTAAGGCTCATTATCATTAATCCAACCCCCCAAAAAGTTAATTAGGATTTTGGGATGCCATTGATTTATTCTATTGTTAATATTTTCTTCTTTTATTTGTTACCAAAATGAAGTAGCTGTACCTGTGTAGAGTCAGTGTCTGTATGAAATCATGTCAAGTTGGTTCTTCTTTCTTCTAAACATGTGCAGAAGAGGATCAACCAACCCAATTTTCTACTGATATATGTATAACACTTTCAATCCCACCTTGTCATTTGACATGTAGCATGGAAGACTTAAATTGGGGCTCTTCAGAATTCAGACTAGGAAACAAAAAATGGCAAGAGGCATTTATGAAAGTAGAAGAGATTAAGAAAACAGTAAACCAAGACTAACAAACTTTAATTTATATTTTCAAGACACTTATTTTATTTCAGAAAGCCAAGGTTTGCATTATGTTACAACTTTTGGTGGTATCTTATTTAAAAGACTGAAGCGCACAATTTTTTGGCTATGCCAAGTCCCAGAATACTGGGATATAATTAACTCACATTAATTTTAATAAGCGCCCACACACCCCCCCCCCCCCCCCCCCCCCCCCCCCCCCAAAAAAAAAAAAAATCCAAAAGAATGAGGTTGGTTCAATTTCTGACAATCCTGTCTTGTTGGATAATTATATTTAGAAATTGGTGCAATTTCTGACAATCCTGTCTTGTTTTGCATTTACAGAAGCTGCTGCATATGGCAATGATGAGAATGAGGTTGGTTCATTTTAAAGATTTAAACTTACTCCTCCATTTCAAAAGTAAAAAATTAAATTGAAATTGTCATTTTTCAGTCTCTCGAGGCAAAGGCTCAGAAAACTTTAGAATGCCCTTGCATAGCTGACTTACGAAATGGTCAATGTGGATTTCAGTTTTCAGAGGCATTTCTTTGCTTCCTCAAGAGTACGGCTGAGGAAAAGGTAGTTTTGACCTAACACATGTGATTGTCTCTACTTTGTGCTGATGTTGGATCTCTTACATGCAAATAATTATTCCTGTATACCTTTTCCATATTTTTACTGCCTATGCTTTATGACATAAAACTTAGTATGGCACTTTAAATGTGAGGGGAAGGAAAATGACACCTGAAAAAATGTATTGCATCAAAATTGAAGCTGTCAAAATAGAACATACTACTTTCTTTTAGGTAGGAAATACTGCAGTTCTGAAAAGCTGGCAGTAAATCATACATCTTTAGAGCCTGTTTCGTTTTGGTTACTTCAATGATCATTTGGCTACTGTGGAGACAGGAGAACACATTAGGATTTAGGAGTGTTTTCTTAATTTTTTAAATACTAATTAAGATTTTGATTGAATTTTCACGTCTCTCATCTTCCCAGCTACCAAATGGCACATTGTTGGATTTGAGGGCTCATATATTTGTAGTTTGTAGGCATTTCTGCTTATTTACATAACTTGATGCTGTCAATCTGCGTTTACAAGGTTGATGGCCAGGAAATTTTTAAACTGGAAGCTTGGGAAGTTAGGGACCATTGAGTCTTCCATCACCAGAGCATGGTGTTTGTAGGATCAGACCGAATTTGATAGGATTCTATCAACTTTTTATTATTTTTAAAAGAATCTCTTAACTTTTGAAGGCGGCTAACCTGTTATGTTTTTCTTCTTTGAAGGGCTCAGACTGTGTGCACCCATTCGTGGCTTTGCAAAAATGTATTAAAGCTTACCCCAATGCCTTCTCCAAGGACATTCTAGAAGAGGATGAAGTCAAGAAAGAGGAAAAGCCAACGGAAGAGTACAAAATCAGGCCTCCTCTATGGGCCAAGAAGTCCAAAACCTGAGCTCTAGAGAATATATCTTTTCCCCCTGCTACACCTAAATTTTTGCTTAGGAATCAGAAATGATTGAATCCTCTTTGTGAATAAAAGGAACTTTTGTTGTTACAAAGCAAAACAATGATTTATACTGACATGGATAAAAAGATGACCGACATTGTACTGGATTAAATGACGAAAATGATGGCATGATGAGATGACTAGGGTATGTGAAGTGTGAACTCTGATTTGTAATAACAAAACTCGAGTATAATTCTTTAACGTGACATGCCTTAGGTTTAAATTGTTCACAATATAATACTCCGTAAGTTTTTATTTATATCGTTCTTTACCCTTGAAAATAAATAAGAAGATTTGACATATTACTTTCAATTACAACCTATCCTCTTGTGGTTTGGTTCTATGATTGATCACAATTTAGTCCCACAAAACTTTTCATTTGCTAAATTTTGATTCTTTACCGCTTATATTAAAATTAAATTATAAAGGGGTCTGGATTGAACAGTACTGAAATTGAAATGTCCTTTTCAAAATGTTAGAATCTTGTGAAAAAAAAAAAAGAAAAAAAAACAAATCACATTTTTGGGAGGGGGAAGAGAGAAGAAAAGAAAAGCACATTATCTATACTATGGTCTATATATATATATATATATATATATATGATTTTACTAACGTGTGCATACCATTTTTGGAAAAAATTTTATCGGGAATTGAAAAAATTTTGACAGCTTTTTCAATTCCCGATAAAATTTTTCCAAAAACGGATTTGTTAATATATGCCCTAAGAGCATACATTAACCGGACCCATATATATATATATATATATATATATATATATATATATATATATATATATATATCACCGAAACTTTTAAAGCTCCCATAATTTTCCACGTCAACAATTAAAATTTTTTTTTAAATAAAAATAAATTATTTTATTAAGTTTTTTACTTGCTAACCCGATAGACTACCCTCACCCGATAAACTCCCTCTCCTTCTTTGCCTCTTCTGTTCTCTCTGCCTCTCTCAATTCTCAAACCCCTAAACTATAGTCCATAGGCGCCAGCCTCCCACTCCTTTAGTGGCAGAAAGTTTTTGATTTTGAGACTTTACCATCAGACTAGATTCTCTCTGCCAACATTACCGGTAAGTTTTTTATTTTGTTCTATAATTTTGGTTGTTAAATATGATTTAGGGTTTCGTTTTTGGTTGTTAAATATGATGTAGAGTTTCATTTTTGGTTGTTAAATATGATTTAGGGTTTCATTTGGGAGTGTTTCTTTTGAATGATTAGCTTAGATTGATGGGTTTGGAGCCCATAGTGAGTTTTATTAATTTCAATTATTGGCCGCGAGAAAATCCATCTGGGATTTTAGAGTTGTTATTTTGTTTCATTGTTAATAACTTTGTTAAGTTTTGTGTAAGGATTTTTGTACCCAAAAAAAGGTGATGACTTGAATGAATAATACAAGCTAAGGTTTATACTATACTTGATGCTCATCTTTTGGGACAATAATGATATTTCCTGTCCTTTTATTAGATGAGCATCCTTGGCATGCCCTTGATGTTTTTGTGAGTCATTTGTTGGTGTTTGGATTTAATTTAAGTTTCTAGGCTATGGTCAAGCTTGGTTTTATGTTTAGTTTAATTATTATTTCATCTCAAGTTTACCGTTGTTTTTATTACTTCTTTATCTAATTTTATGGGTATGTAGAATAGTACTGTAAAAAAATACATGCATACACACATGAATTGATATTAAATCTCTTCTTTACTCCAAAAAAAAAAAATAAAAAAAAAAAAAGAAAAAAAAGATATTAAATCTCTTCTTTAGATGAAAGAATGTTTATTAACCAATAAAATCCAGACAGGGTCAAATTTTGCTACCAAAAGTAAGGAAGAAAAATATCATCTTGAAATTACTCATTTAAGACTAACTACAAGCAAATTTGTTGCAATGAAGGTTTACTCATATAACCTACCTATAATATCATTCATGTAATATGAAGCAAAGTTCTCTAAATCCTATACCTTAAAATTACTTTAGAATTTGCATAATATCATGAAAATTGGATGAAAATAATGAAGTTAGAATCTATTGCAAAATCCAATTCTCCCTACTTTATTAGTTCTGTAAGGACTCATTTTGGTTCCTGAGCCCAAGAGGTAAAAGGATTCCAGCCCAAAGAGCCCAACACAATGAATTTGTAGAGAGTGGGTTGGACACTAGACTTCAATGAGTTGAACAACAATCATAATGGGTTAAAGATGACAAGAAATCAAAGATAAACAAGTTTTGTGCAAAGAAAATCTTTCTCGGCAAAGTCCGAGGAGAGTGGTTCTTGTATAGGCCTCTTTTGAGTTTGATTACAAGTCCAGTTCTTATTGCTACAATGGTTTTTCTCTAGATTCTCAGATGCCTATACAAGGACCACTCTCCTCGGATTTTGCCGAGGAAGATTTTCTTTGCACAAAACTTGTTTATCTTTGATTTCTTGTCATCTTTAACCTATTATGATTGTTGTCGAACTCATTGAAGTCTAGTTTCCACTCCACTCTTTACAAATTCATTGTGTTGGGCTCTTTGGGCTGGAATCCTTTTACCTTTTGGGCTTAGGAACCAAAACAAGTCCTTACAAGTTCCATGTTACAATTCAAAACCAAAATAACTTGAACATATTTAGAAGCCTATAATTGAACCTACTGAACTCAAATAATACCATATTCTCTCTGATTCATCAATTTAGAACCAAAAAAAAAAAAAAAAAACCAGAGAAAAAAGAAAAGAAAAGAAAAGGAGTTATAGTGTTAAGAACCTAGAGGTTCCTAATGGGGATGGGTATGAATTGTAGGAGGGTTGATAGGAATTGTAGGAAAATTGACTTAATTCGAGGTAATCACCCTCCATAGAGAAAGAAAGAGATTAAGAGAGAAAGATGCACTAAGCAATGGTTTATTCTTCATTGATATTTAATGTTGAATTACAATTATGTATTTATAGGAGCTCTTATCTCATTGGCTCACATGGCTCAAGATAATTGGCTAGTTAATTCAACATGTGCTCTATGAATTAAGCCATGTGTTAAATAAGCTACACGTACTCAAATCCTAACTAACTCATCCTAATCTCAACTAACTAACTAAGAATTACAACAATTATTTTATATTTCTAACATTTCCCTTCTCTTGAAAACACCTTGCCCACAAGGTGTTGTTGTGAAATGACAGCTTCATGAGGGGAAACCGGCCACTAACCCAATACTCCAAAGCATCTTGAAGATTGAACACACTAACTACTTCCAAGCACTTTGCCACAAAGTTTTCTTTTTGGAACATATTTTGGCAATACCTACAGTACCAAGATTCCTAAGGAATTCTTGGCAGAAGGCCACACTCTATATGCAAGGCACGCAAGCATCCATCACAGCACAAAAGATCCCTTCCATCAAATGCTACATGATTACGTACATTGGTTGGATCATGTATTGGAGGAATCTTGAAAGATGGACTAAAGAACTCATCAATATGGAAAGTTGAATTAACATTCATTCCATATATAATCACTGACTCATGCATTAGACCAATTATGGTGTTGAAAACGTTGCCATCAAAATGCGAAGTTGTAACTGACCCATATTCATTCATTGGAAGTCTAATATCACTATTGGAAAGAATATCACGATACATTTGATCACACTAGATACAACAAATATGATCCATATTTATTGTGCCTCCATAAGCAATGAATTCAAAGGGCTCAGAGTTGTATTGTGCCAATGGATGCACTACACCCGTACCATGCATAGCTAAGCTTTCCATGGCTATGTCAGATTGATTGCCATGTACACAAAGGGACTGCACAAGAACAATGTGTTCTTCATCCACACCAACAACAATAGGTTCTTGCATTGTAGATTCTTTAATCATCATCACCTTCTTCATTGGTTCTTTGGATTGAACTTCAAAGGCAAGGTGTACATGGATATCATCATCCACTTTGACACAAAAATCAACGTCCCGGCTTGCAACAATAGCAGTAGATTCTTGGAACTTGATTTGTTTTTCGAGTTCTATTGTATCAAGAGATTGTAACTCTTTTTCCGTCATGTTCTCAAGATCCTCTTGCAATCTTGAGAGCTCTTCTTTCATGGCTTTTTTAGATTCAACCAAAGCCTTGACCTTCTCTGAAACTTCATTCACCATTTGTTGTAAGTCCTTCAAGATTTCTTGTCGGTCATATTCATCTGTGTCAAGATCGATAGCTCTAATACCAAATGTTAAGAACCTAGAGGTTCCTAATGGGGATGGGTATGAATTGTAGGGGGAATGATAGGAATTGTAGGAAAATTGACTTAATTCGAGGTAGTTACCCTCCATAGAGAAAGAAAGAGATTAAGAGAGAAAGATGCACTAAGCAATGGTTTATTCTTCATTGATATTTAATGTTGAATTACAATTATGTATTTATAGGAGCTCTAATCTCATTGGCCCACATGGCTCAAGATAATTGGCTAGTTAATTCAACATGTGCTCTATGAATTAAGCCCTGTGTTAAATGAGCTACATGTGCTCAAATCCTAACTAACTCATCCGAATCTCAACTAACTAACTAAGGATTACTACAATTATTTCATATTTCTAACATATAGAGTGGCTAAAACTCCACTTTGTGAACTTTTTTCTTTTCTACCATTTTGAACTTCTTTTAACAACATAGTAAGGACCACAGAAGTCAACTACTATTCATTAACATCCAATAATTTCTTTCAACATAGATCCACTAAATCATTAGCATAGAAAACTATACAAATATACAACACACACCATGCCAAAAAAATGTCATTTGTATACCTTGCTATTTTTTTAAAATAAATTTTATAAGAATCTTCTTTAAGAGCAACATCTAGATTTTTGAGGGGTTTTGTTTGATTCTTTGTTTGGTTGCAGACCCTAGCTTCTTTTCTAATGTCCTCCTTCTACAACCTTGGCTTCACTATTTATCTACAAATTTTATTTGTTAGTTATGGTAAGGTTTGTATTTTTAAATTTTGGTATAACCACGGAAGCTAAGATTCGTTTCTACTACTGACTTTTATTTTCTGCTTTTTGCCATGCACAGCGAAGGATTGAACCTATAAAGTTTAGAAGCTGTCTACAAATTCCAGCAATAGCAAAGTGAAAAGGTAGAGCTGTGCTATTTTTTCTTCCATGTCTATTTTTGAAGCATATTTTGTGAGACTTCACTATGATCCAAGCTGATATATTGATTATTGAATCTAATAGGCAAATAGTGGGTTATTTTTCACTGCTTTGTTGCCTTTGAAAAGTGGAGGATTTGCTTTGCAAGAACCAATTTCCACAATTAATTTAATGGTAAGAACTAATTACTACACTAATAACGAATACAACTGTGAAATTTAAGGGTGCTTAGACCAAGGAAAGGACTAAGAGGGTTACTTATTGATAAAAATAAAAAATAAAGGATAACAGGGTTGAAGGGGTGATTGATACATGATTGCATGTCATAACACCGAAGGCCCTAGGTAGTACATTGGAGATTTTAAAATCCATTGCATAATATTTATTTGCAATTGAATGTCCAAGCAATTTGATCGATAGGATATGGGCTTAGATAGTTGTCGGGGACGTTTTGCCACAAAGGCTGGGATTGTAGCAATGAGCCCAAAACTCCCCTTGGGTTCATTAAATTCGTTAGTTATTTGGAGAGCCAAGCCCAAAATTCGCAATGTGAGATACACAAAGGCTAATGGTGCTTTATCGAAAGAGAAAACAACACAAAAATGAAAACACAAGAAAGTGCAGAAATCATATATTCATAAGTCAGAAATTTCAGCCCGCAGTCACACAGAGGAAGAAATTGATGGAGGTCTTGAGCAAGAGAGGGAGAGTTCCCCTATATCAATATTTTCACCCCCAGGCCTTCAAATCATCCATACACTAAGGTAGCTAACTGGGCTCTTGTGTCAAAGTTTTGGGTTTTTTTTTTGTAGGGAAAAACGTCCTCCTTCTTGTGGGCTGGTGATGCATATTTATATCAAGCTCTAGGGGATGCTTGTGACCAGTTTTTAGGTGGGAGGAAGGCCTTGGACCTTTCAGATGTTATTTCTATGACTTGGTGTATTATGTTTTATACTTAGGGAAAGGTTTGGTTGCTTTTTGCATGATTATGGAAACAAAGTTGCTTCCTTTTTATAGCTGCTGTCTCTGGTCTTTGTAGGCCTTGGAAGACTACATTTGGGTGGCTGAGTGGGCTAGACTGCTTAGCTTTTTCCTAGAGTCAGCTGCTTGGTGTGGGAAAATGGAGCTGGACTGAAAATTAGGGGCACAGTCACACAGAGCATGGAGTCAAATCTAGGGTGGAAATTTCTGGCATTGGACCTCCTTCATGGGCCTTAGATGCCCCCAGCGTCCCTAGCCCACTTCGCAGCACGTACAGGCTGGGCCTATGTAAAACGTCCAATGGGAACTAGCCCACACTTGCCAAAACCATTCCTACTCAATTCCCCAATGATTCGCATGGGCTTGGACCATGCAACAGAGCTAAATACATTGACAAAAATACATTAGTCTGACCCGCTAAGCAATTGGGCTTAGCCATTCCGTTGAACCATAAAATTTGTCGCGAAAATGACCATTAACATTAGCCCCCCTCACACGAGTGGCGCTTGCGGCATGCGTGTGAGCTTCACAGAATTTTTGCAAGCTCCGAACACTTAACAAAGCATAGTATGGGCCCACACTTGATGTTAGCATGGCCCATTAAATCTTCGCACTTTGCACAAACTAGTACATTGTCTGCGCTTCTTTTCTTTTCCTAAAATCCCCTTTCCTTGTCTCATGTTGTTGCTGCCATCATTGTTATTGTCTTATACATATATTTGTCCTACTCTCCTTCCACTTTATTTCATGCCTTTTCCTTTTCCTTTTCCTTTTTTTTTTTTTCTTTTTTTCACTTCAAGTAATAGGCATGTCAAAGTTGGCTTCTTCATGGATTTTGTCTTATACACATATATGTATATATATATATATATATATATATATATATATATGTACATGTCTGACTCCTTCCTTTCTTTTCACACCTTTTCCTTTGCTTTTTAGTCTTCATTTTTCTTATTTTCTTCAAACAACAGGTATGTCAAAGTTGACTCTTTATGACTTTTGTCTTATACACATATATGTATAAATATATATATATATATATATATATATATATATATATATATATATATATATATATATATATATATATATATATATATATATTTTACTTGTCTGACTCTCTCTTTTCTTTTCATGCTTTTTTTCCTTTGTTCCTAGTCACGTACTTCTTTTCTTTTGCTCTCTTTTCTTTCCCTTTTTTTTTTTTTTTTTGGTTCCACACCTTTTCCCTGGGTAAGAGGCATGTCATCCTCAGGCCCACATAAAAGAGCTGCTTTCTCACCACTTATTTATACCCACTAAAATCAGGTCCTGAGAAACAGAGACATAAACTTCTCAACTCTTTTTTTTTTCCCCCTTCACCAAATGGGTCTCCAGACTTTACTTTGCTGTGTTGTGCACTTTGCCATTTCATTTGTTATCACCGTGGGTGATCAGTGAGGTAAGAAGAAAAGCCAAAAAAAGAAAAGAGAGAAAGAGCACAAGGGATTTTTTTTTTCTTTTGCCGAATGGGGCTTCAGTCTCCATTTTGTTGTGTTGGACACTTTGCCACTTCCTTTGTTGTCACCATGGTTGATCAATGAGGTAAGAAGAAGAGCCAAAAAAGAAAGAGTACAAGGGAGAGAGTGAAGAAACCAGCTCTTCCCAAGGTCCCTTTTTTTTTTTTTTTAGTCTTGCCTCATCATCCTACCATATGCTCAGAGCCAAATGGGTTCAAAACGGTCGCGTTTTAAGGGTGGCAGCAAGAGTTCAAGGTGGTTACGAACCAAAGATAGTGGTGATTCTTCGCCGTCATCTGGTGGGTTGGTGGTTGACGATTCACCGTTGAGACCGCTCTGTGATCCATGGGTCACGACAACTTCGCCTTTCCCCTTTCCTTTACCGCTAGATCCCGTAACTCCGACTGAGGAAAAAATGGAGGTTGGGTCGGACATTGTGGATTCTGATGAATTTAATCTTCCACCTCCGGATAGCATAACGGAGCTCTGACTTCATTGCAAAGAGGTACTTCCCGTTCCTATCATTTTTAGAATGGAATGTGGCCACTTTGTTGATTGGGACCGTTGGGTTGATAGTGAGTTGCAAGATAGTGAGTTTGTGAATTTATTGAAGTAGTCTCGAATTTATGGTAGTGTATTGGTGTCCCGCGGTCTGAATATGAAAAAAGACATTGCCGGGTTGCAACGTCTGGTCCGTAGGTGGAATTCGGCAACCCATACATTCTTTTTTGCTTGGGGTGAGGCCACTGTAACTTTAGAGGATGTAGAGAAAATTTTATTGTTGCCGTTGGTAGGTTGTAAGTGGCCATGGCCGATTATGTCAGTTGAGGGGAGTAAGGGTATCATTGAACAATTATACATTGGTTATGGTGGTCGTGATGCTCCACCATGTAATAAGCATTCTCGATTTGCTGCATGGGTTTGGTATTTTGAAAACTTTGAGGGAACCCTTGTTCGCCGTGCTGCTTTTGTGGTTTATTGGCTGAGTCGTTATGTGTTAACTGAGTCCCCCTTTGATCATGTAAAGGCATATTTGTTTCCTCTTGCTGTATTGCTGGCTCGTGGAGAATCTCTTGCTGTGGGTGTTATGTGCTTAAGTAACTTGTATAATCATTTAGATGCTCTTCACATTTCTGAAATAGAGGGATCACCATATTATGCTGTGGTGACTCATTTGAACTTGGCATTACTGCAAGTTTGGTCATGGGAACGTGCTCTTCCTCTCGTAACACATGCTCGTTCCGTCACAGCTATTTGCAAGCATTATCCACCAAGTCCTAAGAACAACCAGCTTGATTTTTTGCAAAAATTCTATGAATCTCCTCCCATACTTCTTAAGTGGATAGGAGTTAAGTCTCCCTCACTACCTTGGGTTGAGTTGATGGATAGGGAGGTTGACTTTGTCTGGCGTCCATTTGTTAGCATTGCTGATGGTTTTTCATTGGCGTTGTTGGATGAAGATGTTGAATCTGATGTGAATGCATATAGTTCTTTGTTAGCTCGTACTCCGCTTTGGTCATTTCCTTGTGGTCCCTCAAGTTCTTGGGCACGATATAACCCACACAGAGTTAGGCATCAGTTTGGGTATGATCAGGGTGTGCCGAGTGAGAACCTAGTGGTGCTTAACCATGAGCATTCTGTGACTCCATTCATTCTGCGAATTGGACATTCTTGTTTGAATAAGGCGCCTATGATGGTATTGCTTCCTAAAAATTTGAGAGTTGGGGTTCTTACCCGAAGGGCTTGTCGATATTGGAATGAGATAGCCGTTAGGTTCTATGATTACGCAGCGGCTGGTAGGGATGAATGCACTTTTCCTCCCCCTCCTTCGGCACCAATTAACAGGTCGTGTCACATGAAATTTAGTCATGGATTGGTCGCATATTTTGCAAAGGAGAAAATATGTTTTGTGGCTTGGCATGATAAGGTAGTGGCTTGGGTGGCATACGCAGGCGAAGTTCCTGAACCTTGGAAAAAATATGAACCCATGGTTAAAGCTCACGTCTCTACTCCTTTGGCACGTGGTGAGTCCTTGAATGCCAAGCCCCCAGCCAAGAGGGAAAGACCAGAAACTTCTGTCGATGTCTTTGCCCTTCCTCCTCCCTTAACTAAAAAAGTCCGCTCTTCAATAGTTGCGGGCTCGAGAGTTTTACTCCGCACAGTATTGGCGCTTCGCGCTGTGAAGGATGATGCTCTCGCACCTTTAAATTGTGCTGTCACAACACGTCCTTTGCCTGGACCTGAGGTTTTTGACAACCAGGTACGTCTATTTCCTTCTCTTTTCTTCATTGTCTCATTTATTCGTGCACATATGTATATATATATATATATATATATATATACACGTACGTATGCATGTATATATATATATATATATTTATCTATCACTCCACTGGACTAATATTGCTCCCTTTTTTTTTTTAGGTTCCTTCTGTGGTCTCTGAAGGAAAAGTGGACATCCCGAAATCATTTGAAGATGACTTGTCAGACGATTGTGAGAATGTTGCAGTACCTATTGCTGCTGCCTCTCCCTTTATCGCTATAGGACAAAGGTCATCAGTGGGCGCCGGCGATGAGATGACAAATGAAAGCTATGACGAGACAAGTGAAAGTTCTGCTGGAACCACAGTGAGCCTTACAACAAAACTTCCTTTCTGCCCTTTCTCTTTTTTTTTTTTTTTTTTTTTTTAAATAATAAAAACTTCATGCCTCTTACTATGTGACTTTTGGTGCGTAGGGGACTTTGGATGCAAGCAAGGGAGTCGACGCTGTCAGGGAGGCGACTAACATGACGCTTATGATCGCGAAAGCCTCAGTGAGTATTTTAATACACACGCGCGCGCACGCACACACACACACACACACACATGTATGTATATGTATACGCATATACGTCTTTCACTTTTCTTCTTAGTTCATACATACATTTCAACTGGCCTTGCCGCTTACCTACAGGTTCAGGTTACCCTTGGTATGGGCGTTGAGACACTCGTCGACGCCACCATCGTATCAAATTCTTAGGTTGAACCCATGTTTGCGTGTCTTGATTCCCTAACTCTTATTTCTAATAGGAAGCACATTGAAGCTTTCTTGGGCAGATTTGAACAAGACAGAAACAATGAGCATGAGGCTTCCCATTTCTACAACTTCGTAGGCCTAAGCATATGTATCCATCGATTCTCAGTCCCTTTAGAAAGCGTTCCATTGTTGGAACATCTGCGAACCAAGCACAATGATTTCATTGGGCAGTTAACAGTCGGTTTAGTTGTCGGGAATCCTTTATTGAGGATCCTAGCTTCAGTGCTTATGGATATGCAAGAAACTCAGGTGAATGCCTTAACTGAAGAACAATTGTTTGAGTGGAGAGATGCTGTCAGAGACCTACATAAGGTTGGTTTGGATGTTTCCTTTGTTCTCCGCCATCTTCGAGATGTTGCTACATCGTGATTTCAGAGAGACGTGAAGATTTGATTGGCATCTATTGTGCATCGGATTTTTGAATTGGAAATAGAGCTTGTAATACTGAAGTCAGAGATGGCTCAGTTGCAAAGAAATCCTCCAAATGCCATTATTTTGGATAACACCGCTATTCACAGCCTACTTTGAATTCTCGCCGTCTCCTTTTCTTTTTATGACAGATGTATCTTGTAGGGAAAGTGCTTAGACCCCCTTTGGTTTTGTATTTGGTATGTTGCTTGGATTATCCTGTCATGGTTAATGCGACTCCCATTTTGTATCTAAACATATTCGAAATATATTATCAAACGTGTTTTCGCGTTTAGCTTCAAAAAAGGTTGTTCATGCTTTGTAGGTGTGTATGCATCTATTTTCTAATACTCAAATTAAAGTAGTTTTGTACCTTCCTTTGAGATCATGTATGTTTGCAGGCTATGTATTGCTACTTAGAAGCAAGTCACAGTTAGTCAGGCAGTCAGCTTACCATTATTCCATTCTCCGTGGAAGTGTCAATAAGCATGGTGCTTGACTTTTGTGGCCATTAAAGGGTGACTTGGGCCTTCTTGTACCTCATTCTCTGCGCGGATTCGCAGATTATATATATATATATATATATATTTTTTTTTTGGCTCGCCATATAGTGGTTACCTCCCCCGTATAGTATGCAAGGCCACCACGCTGGCATTTTTGGACTGTATCTATGTGCATTGAGGATCATGCCAGCCTGCCATTGTCTAGGGGGATGGTTTTGTTTTCCTATGTAGTCAAATAGTATACCTACCATCCTTACCTATGGTGGGCTATGGCACCAGTTGTATCTTCGCACTCAGTATCTCTGTTGCAATAGCAATCAGCCATTGCTTAATATGTGTTAACTTATAGCATTTGACGCTAGCTTTTGATTCATAAGCCTACTCGCTGTTTTACTAGGCTTCAAGTATGAACATGTGTCACCGCCCTTCTGTCTTTTTTTTGTTGGCCCCCTTACTATTTTGTAAGGCTTGTCATCGAAGTGGTGCCCACCTGGCTTCCCTTACCTTCTTGAGAGCATAGTAGTCTCGCATGTAGGGGTTTTGCCTTGATGGTGTTTTCACGAGTTCACTTGTGAATCTGTAAGGTTTGTTGTTTGAACAAAGTGATTTATATTCTTTTGAGGCATGAGCGCTCACATGTGCGTGTATATATATATACATACCAGAAAAGAGAAAAAGCGAAACGAGAATGTGATGATGCCATTTTTTTTTTTAAAGAAAAGTACATCATGTTTCCCATAAGAAAAATGCAAGGTAAAAAGCTAAAATGCAAATCACATGGCGGATGATGCCCAACCTCAAAAGTGAGCTGGTGTTTTTCGCCTTAGAGGAAATAAAATAAAATAAAAACAAGCGATGCATGATACCTATGTTTCCAAATCAGACCAGCACTTCTTGACTTCACTAAGCGTGATAAAGCTTGAGCCACTTGCCATTGATGGGATCCGTTGTGGCAGACTCGTTCATGCTACAAAGGCGATAATACCCGCTTCCATGAGCCTCCTTCACAACATATGGGCCTTCCCAATTTGGTGCAAATTTGGAAAGGGCTGCTACTTTTCTTCTCACATAATCTGCTACCCTAAGAACGAGTTGGCCTTCCACGAAGATCCGTTCATGCACATTCTGCTGGTACATGCTGCTCATTCGTTGTCAGTATCGCCGTACCTTCTCGCATGCTATGTCGCACATTTCATCCATTATTTCCAAGTCCACCATCCGCACCTCGACACACATATTTGCATCTGTTTCAAGCTCTTTCCCTTGCAATGTGCGAGCTGTTGGCACCATCAACTCCACCGGTGAGATGGTTTCGGTGCCGTATACCAAAGAAAATGGCGAAAAGCCAGTGGCCGTTTTAGTAGAGCTTCTATAGGCCCAAAATGTGTCGAGAAGATGTGTATTCCAACCTCCAGCATAGTCAAACACCATCTTACTAAGAATTCCCAATAAGACCTTATTGGTTGCCTCCGCTTGTCCATTCCCTTGAGGGTAGTAAGGGGTCGACCTTTGATGCTTGATTTTGTAATACTCGGTGATTGCTCGAACATCTTTGTTTATGAATGGAGTACCATTGTCGCTCACAATCTTGTATGGAATCCCAAAATGGCAGAGGATGTGTTCTTTGATGAAATTGGCCACAGTTGGCCCTGTCGCTCTCTTGAGCGGAATAGCTTCCACCCACTTCATAAAATATTCAGTGGCGACAAGGATCCAAATGTAGCCATTCGATGGTGGATGGATGGGGCCGATAAGATCAAGCCCCCAGGTGTGGAAAGGCCATGGTGTACTCATGTCTTGCAAGCTCATGGGATGGGTATGGATGAGGTTCGCATGCGCTTGACAAGTGTGGCAACATTTAACAAACTCAGTGGTGTCCTTCTTCATCGAAGGCCAATAATAACCCGCAGATAAGAGTCGTTCGTGAAGTTTCTTTCCTCCTTGATGCTCTCCACACTCTCCACCATGTACCTCTCTCATTACGGCCTGCGATTCTGCGAGGCCCAAACATCTCAGCGAATCACCGTTGTATCCTTTACGAAACAAAATTCCTCCTTCAGCAAAATAGCGCTTAGCTAGCTTCTTGAGGTAATAAGTCTCTTTCCTGTCAGTAGGTAGGACTCCTTCCAAAATGAATTCCAAAAATGGTGTTCTCCAATCAGTTGTCTGGAAGATAGCATATGATTCTGCCCTATCGAACACATGTTGGCATGTTGGGCAATGGCTTTGCACTTTGCTTGCTTGGGTCTTCATATCAGGCCAAAAATAACCTAAGCGTTGGAGGCGTCGATAGAGGGGGATTTCATTCTCGGCGCAGCAGGTCCTCTCATGGACTTCACTTAACCTCTTTGCTGCTTCTTCTAAATTTACACACCTTGCTAACACCCCTCCAAGTAGCCTCCGATAAAGCTCGCCAGCAACAAGTGTATAGTCTCGGAGTTGTTTGGCATCAATTTCCATTCCTTGTTCCAATAAGGCATCTCTCAAAGGTGCTCACCAATCTTCAGCTCCTGTGGTCCCATTTTTAAACTCCTCTTGCAAGAGTAGTGTGATGGGGATGCTTCTTTTAAGGATGGTAACTTTGGTGCTTTCCCCTTCGAACATGATTTTGGACCCAAGCGTGGCTAAGGCATCGACATGGCGGTTATCCGATCTTTGCGTGTGTTCTATGGTAAGCTCGTCAAAATGATCTTCCAACCTTTGAGCCATTGCTCGATAGAGGGCCAGCGAGGGCTCTTTTAGAGAGAAATCACCCCTTGCTTGACTTACTATAAGATTCGAGTCTCCCCGTACCTTAAGCCTCTTGATTCTCATTTCTCGTGCTATTGCTAGGCCAGTAAGATATGCTTCATATTCCGCCGCATTATTAGAACAAAGAAAGTCCAACTTGAAAGACATGGATATGACTTCGTTTTCCCTATTAGCTAGGACAATACCGGCTCCCCTGCCAGTGGAAATGGAAGATCCATCAAATGTCATCTCCCACAGACATTTATTCTCCTCTAGGCATGCTACCTCTGCGACTTCTCCAGGCACTTCATCCGTGATTTGTGAGATGTCTTCTCCAGGGAATTGGGCTAGAAGTTCCGCTATTGCCTGACCCTTAACTGCCCTTGGCATGACAAACACTATATCATATTCGGAGAGTTGGAGCAACCACTGTGCCAGCCTACCTGAGAGAACGGGCCTTTGCAGGAGCATCCTTATCAGATTGGACTTCGTCATTAAGTGCACCGTGTGGGCTAAGAGACAATGTCGCAGTTTTTGCGCCGCATATATCAAGGATAGACAAGCGCGTTCAGCTCTTGGGTAACGCTTTTTGCGTCTTTAAGGGCTCTACTCATGTAGTATATAGGCTGTTCAGTACCATCTTCACCTTCTTGCGTGATTAGAGCCCCAACAGCCTTGTCATTTGAGGCAAGATACAGCCACAGTGGTATGTTTGGCGTTGGTGACCTAACAGTAGGTAGGCCGGTCATCATCTCTTGCAATTTGTGAAAAGCTAACTGATGTATATTGTTCCATTGAAACTTCACGCCTTTCTTCAATAATGAGGTGAATGGGGCGATCACTGCCGCTAAACCTGGTATGAATCTCCGAATGTAAGAGAGCTTTCCTATGAAGGACTTCAACTCTTTGACTGATGTTGGGGGTTTCATTGTGACTATGGCTTTCACTTTCAAAGGGTCCACATCGATTCCCTTTTGATGAAAAAGGAATCCTAGAAATTTTCCAGTTGTCACCCCAAATGCGCAGTTCAAAGGATTCATGCGCAGTTTGTAACGACGACACTTCTCAAGGATTTTCCTGAGGGTTCTCGTATGACTCTCTCTAGTTTTAGACTTTACGACTATATTGTCGACGTAGTCCTCGAGTTCCCAATGCATCATATCGTGGAAGATAGCAGTCATAGCTCTTTGATATGTGGCACCCGCATTCTTAAGCCCAAATGGCATCACGGTGTAGTAGAAATTTCTAATAGGAGTACGGAATGCGGTCTTTACTGCGTCTCTCGATGCCATTTTGATTTGATTGTATCCGCTAAAACCATCCATGAAGGAGAACATCTCATGACCCGCGGCCGAGTCAATAAGTAGGTCCATATTAGGGAGAGGAAACTCGTCCTTTGGACAGACCTTGTTCAGGTCTCGAAAGTCGACACAACATCTTATCTTTCCGTTCTTTTTCTTCACGGGAACTATGTTTGAGAGCCACTGTGGGTGTTCAATAGGCTTGATAAACCCCGCTGCTAACAACTTCTTAACCTCTTGAACAATTTGAGCTTCGACGTCGGGATGGAAAATCCTCCTTGGCTGCACCACTGGTTTAGCCCCCGATTCAATACTAAGAGCATGAGCCACCATTCCGGGATCTAGACCCGGCATTTCTTCGTATTGCCATGCGAACACATCACTATATTCTTTAAGCAAAGACACTAATTCCTTTTTCTCTGGTGGCGTGAGCAAAGGATTGATGGAGATAGGCAGCTTTATATTATGATCATCTCTCAAATTGATTATTTCAAGTTCCTCATTGTTTGGCAACAGCTTAGGCGGGGTCAACACTTCTTGCGATACCGCTTCTTTTTTAGTCGAATCAAGTGCTTCTTCTAATAGGCAGCAGGAGGTAAGACAACCCCCCTCTATCAGTCCGGGGCCCTTTTGCTTGGCGCATACAGGCCCCGCGCGCCTTCACAAGCGATAAACGATGCGCCCATTAGGCAGTTGAAACTTCTCACATCTTGGAGCATCATGGATCGTCTCTTTTCGCTCTTTACGTTTCTTCTTCCTTTCAAGAAGATCTCGCAAGTCCACTTCAAACCCTCCTTTAACATCCTCCCAACTAGGGAAAGGGGTGCCCACGGGCTTCGCAATTGCGTCCCCTCCATTCATGGTCAATTGATCATAAAAGGCCGCTTCTAGATAGTGAGCCTCTGATTGGTCGAAAGGAGTAGGATTGGCTGGGATGCGAATCGATTTTCCATTTAAGCGTCCCTTTACGCATTAATGGTAAGTAGACGATATGAGTTTGTGCTTGTGCAGCCATGGCCTTCCTAATAACACATGATAAGACACAGAAGAATCGAGAACATGGAACCTGGTGAGCCCCACAAGTGGTCCAACCTTTAGTACTAACTAAATATGTCCAATGGTATGTTCGCATCCTCCCCCGAATCCGGTAATCTCCATTAACAATCCTTGTATTTTTTTTTGGGAAATGCCTGCTACGATAAGAGTACTTAATGGAAGAATATTGAGGGATGAGCCGGTGTCCACAAGGGCTCTCCTCACATGAACTTCATTTATCATTGCTGGGACATATAATGGCCTCTTGTGATCGGGGTATTGGACTTCCATGTCTTCATCAGTAAAGGTGACCGCGTTGGTTGTCTCTAGAAAGGCTCGACTTGCGTGAGCTTTTGCTGTAAAACAATGGGATCCGGATGAAGATGCAATGCCGACTATAGCTTCCGTTGTTGCCGTTCTAGCCTCGGGTGTTAATCCCAATTGGTTGAACAGTGAACGAAATGCAGGACTTCTTTGTAATGTTTAATAGCAGCTGGAGTAAGTGTGGCGGATATCATGGGATCTTCTTCTTCGTCGCCAGCATGTATGACCACAGCGACTATCCCCTTTCCCCTGTCATGCTGAGGCAAATGATTTCTTTGTACACCTTGAGTGCCACGGCATACTTCGAGAGTGCCATCTGCCAATTTCTCGTGAAACATCCTTCGTATGTAGCGACATTCCAAAGTTAGGTGATGAACATATCTGTGGTAGCGACAGAAACGTGAATGTTTCTTGTCTTCCTCGGTCGGCTCTCTGTCAATCTTGTACAGTTTTACCACTCCGTCTGCGATCCACCGATCAAGGATGACACTCAATTCCTCTAACGTGCAACATATGGGCGGATATTCTTCAACTGCCCTGCCTTTCTCGCGCTTCTTGCTAGCAGGCTTATTAGCAGCCACCAAAAGTGCTTGGGGAGCATTCCTCTTATCAGTCTTTGATCGCTCACTCATTTTCCAAGTTCTCTCATTCGTCTTCCAAGATGCTGCGGTTTTGCGGGCCTTTTGGAGCAACAGAGCAAATTGCTTGATCTCCAAATTCTCAAGGTGAATTTTGTACTCAGAAAACATATTATCAATGCAAATTTCAACCAATTCATGCTCCTCGTACTTCACATGGCATTCGAGGGCTTTATCTCGGAAACGCCGTATGTAATCCAGTAAATCTTCATCGGTCCTTTGCCTAGTGTTGTGCAAACCAATCAGTGTAACCTCCTCTTGCTCTTGGTAATACTTCCCGTAGAAGCACTCGACCATGTCCTCTCACGACTTGATTATTCCAGCTAGGATTGTGATGTACCATGAATAAGCCTTGTCAGAAAGCGACTTGGAAAACTCGCGAAGGCATAACTCTGAATCACTGGCGTATGGGCCCATAGTATCTATGAACTTGCTCACATGCTTAAGAGCGTTTCCTCGCCGCCCATCATAGAGTGAAAATGTGGGAACTTCATAATTTCTGGGATATGGTTTGTGTAACAGCTCAAATGGGTAAGGAGGTTGGCAGACGAACTGCCTTGGCACTTTGGAGATTTTCGCTTGTTCCCTCTCAATGAGTTTTTCTACGTTGGCAAGCGTGACATATTGAGAATCATTATTAGCATCCAGAGCATCGCTGGCTTTGTCTTGCCTCGTCTTCTCGCTTTTGTCCGCCACCTTCTCATTTTGACCTTTTTCAAGCGTGGGCTCCTCTCGCCGTGGATTTTCCTTATTGCGAGCCTTGTTGGATTCTTCAATGCACTGGATAGCCTGAGCAAGGTTATCCTAGTTCCGCTGCATGCCTCGCATCATTTCAAATAGTTCCTTCATTTGCTGAGGGGCTTGTTCAACCTCCTCCTCCAAACGTACTTCCCTCAAAGAGAAAGCGTCAGCAGCTGCCCGTTGAGATGGAGCAACGGTGTGGGACGTACATTGGTTTTTTGACCTAGGAGGCATGGTTTCTCCTTCCTTAGCTGCTTGATTCCCCAGTGGTGTCGCCAAAAATGTCGGGGACGTTTTGCCACAAAGGCTGGGATTGTAGCAATGAGCCTAAAACTCCCCTTAGGTTCGTTAAATTCGTTAGTTATTTGGAGAGCCAAGCCCAAAATTTGCAATGTGAGGTACACAAAGGCTAATGGTGCTTTATGGAAAGAGAAAACAACACAAAAATGAAAACACAAGAAAGTGCAGAAAACATATATTCATAAGTCAGAAATTTCAGCCCGCAGTCACACAGAGGAAGAAATTGATGGAGGTCTTGAGCAAGAGAGGGAGAGTTCCCCTATATCAATATTTTCACCCCCAGGCCTTCAAATCGTCCATACACTAAGTAGCTGACTGGGTTCTTGTGTCAAAGTTTTGGGTTTTTTTTTTTTTGTAGGGAAAAACGTCCTCCTTCTTGTGGGCTGGTGATGCATATTTATATCAAGCTCTAGGGGATGCTTGTGACCAGTTTTTAGGTGGGAGGAAGGCCTTGGACCTTTCAGATGTTATTTTTATGACTTGGTGTATTATGTTTTATGCTTAGGGAAAGGTTTGGTTGCTTTTTGCATGATTATGGAAACAAAGTTGCTTCCTCTTTATAGCTGCTGTCTCTGGTCTTTGTAGGCCTTGGAAGACTACATTTGGGTGGCTGAGTGGGCTAGACTGCTTAGCTTTTTCCTAGAGTCAGCTCTTTGGTGTGGGAAAATGGAGCTGGACTGAAAATTAGGGACACAGTCACACAGAGCATGGAGTCAAATCTGGGGTGAAAATTTCTGGCATTGGACCTCCTTCATGGGCCTTAGATGCCCCCAGCGTCCCTAGCCCACTTCGCAGCACGTACAGGCTGGGCCTATGTAAAACGTCCAATGGGAACTAGCCCACACCCTCCAACACCATTCCTACTCAATTCCCCAACGATTCGTATGGGCTTGGACCATGCAACAGAGCTAAATACATTGACAAAAATACATTAGCCTGACCTGCTAAGCAATTGGGCTTAGTCATTCCGTTGGACCATAAAATTTGTCGCGAAAATGACCATTAACATTAGTAGATTTGGAAGTACTGATACATACGTGTTGGCTTTTTCACACGTACACAAGGTGTTTGATGAAATTTCTTAGAGATTTTTTATTGTTATCCTAGAAGCCATAATACATGGAGAGTCATAAAGAGGAAGATAAGCAAGGAATGAGATGCTTTGTTGTTGATTTAATCAAGGTTAGATGTGTTTGATTCTTATTACTATACGTTAAAAATCTATTTTCTATTTTTTTTAAATGTTTTTTTTTTTTAACTTTCTCTTTCTTTATCTTTATTTTCTTTTTTCTCCTGTTTTTTCCTATGCAATTGTTTAACACATTTTTAGATGCATTTTCTATTGAACTAGGATAGGCTTTTACATATTCAAAATCGAAGTTAAAGGTAGACTATCCATTTGGATTAAAAATTTGTTGTTTTTTACCTTCAGGAATATGCCATTACATCCTTTATGAGATTTGTGTTACCAAGATTTGTTATAGGTCCATTTGTTGTATTGTTTAGGGTAAATTGCAAAGTACACCCCTAACGTTTGGGGGTGATTCGATTTTACACTCCAACGTTTCGGAACTTTGATTTTACACCCCACCGTTTGGTTCCTTTAACAAATCACCCCCTGGTTAGTTCTTGCTATTAACTCCCATGTCATCTTGCTGACGTGTTTTTTTTTTTTTGGCCAAATAAGCCCCAAAACGACATAGTTTTAATGGCAATGAAGTGATGACCTGGCACATGCAAAACGGTGCCATTTGCCCAAAAAGAAAACCAAAAAAAAAACCTGCAACTTCACCATTTCCCCACCAAACAGAAAATCCCAAAATCCTAAACCCATGAACCCAGCCTTTAGCTCCCTAAGCCACGTGCCTTTTCCTAATTGGCTAGATTTTATACCATGTTCTTGTTCTTGAAGGAAAGCTAATGCCTTCCCATACTTCTTTGCTCTTTCTTTTTCCCGTACTGCTCTTTCTTTTTCCTTAAGCTCAAGTAAGAAAAATGTGTCTTTCCGCAACTCACGAGCTACCCCCTTAGCTTCACGTTTTACTTGTTTCTGCAACTTTCTCTTCTTAGCCTGTTCACGATCTGGATCATAATCTCTACCCTTAACAAAGTTGCAAAACGACGTGACAAATTCTCAATTCCAACCAGTTATTGTAAGTAACATTATCTATTGCAACAAAGTTTTAACATGTGGTTAAGAGCAAGGGAAAGAAAATTACTTCTCCTCAAATTTAGGATTCAGCATTTTGATAGGCACTGGCTTTTGCTACAAAAACCCAAAAAAATTAAAATAAGAGAAACAAACTCCACCATAAACACACTCAAAGTTCCAGTAGCAAAGAAAATGAGTTTAAATGACACACACATAGAGAGTTCTAGCAACAAATCCATCACCCAAAAAATTTAACAAAAACCCCAAACATTCTGTGTATCCAGCAACAAAATCTCAAACAAAAAAAATTGAACAAAAACCTCAACAAACCCGAATAATAAAAGCCCCAACAAACCCAATAAAAAACCCTAAATTTCAATCCAGCAATGGCAAGAAAATCCAAAGAGAGAGAGAGAGAGAAGAGAAATAAACTTACTAACTATTGGCTTGGCTGTTTATGTTGCCGCCGTTGCTACCGCCTTGGAGCCGTCTGGGTTCACGATGCAAGGAGCTGATTGCAGATTGCAGAGCTGATGTGGTGGTCTGGATTCATAAGGGTTAGGAAGGCAAGGGTTGAGTTCGTGGGTTAGGAAGCTAAGGGCTGGGTTTGTGGGTTTAGGATTTAGGATTTTGAGATTTTCTGTTTGGTGGGGAAACGGTGAAGTTGCAGGATTTTTTTTTTTTTTTTTTTCCTCTTTGGGCAAATGGCACCGTTTTGCATGTCATCACTTCATTGCCATTGAAACTATGTCATTTTGGGGCTTATTTGGCAAAAAAAAAAACACGTCAACAGGATGACATGGCAGTTAACAGCAAAAACTAACTGGAGGGTGATTTGCTAACGGAACCAAACATTGGGGGTGTAAAATCAAAGTTCCAAAATGTTGGAGTGTAAAATCCAATCACCTCCAAACATTAGGGGTGTACTTTGCAATTTACCCTATTGTTTATAGTGATGGAACTATTGAGTATGTATTGTGGTTTCTACTATGAAATTGGTAGGTTTAAGATCTCTAAAGATGACAAGAATTATTTGCAAAATTGAGAAGTCAATTCAATGGTGGGGAACATAATTTTTTGTTGGGTGGGAAGCATAGACAACCACAAAATTTGAGATAGTGGTTAGAGATGATAACCCATAATAGAAGTGGTAGCTGGATTGTATGTTGGAAAAAATTTTAATTGAGTAAAGAGGTTAAATCTTCAACCAAAACATTGAAGAGTGAGTTTATCTTCATGCTCTTAAAGTTCTATTTTCTCCTTCTGTTGATGCAATAGTTTCAGAATTAGTCCCCTTTATGTTTTAAATTTGATGATTTTTCTACACAAATCTAATGGATTATTTTGTATGTTGATACAAATCATGACTCAATTATCTTCAAAATTCTAAATTCCTTGTGTGTGGCTCTAGCAACCTTTCATATGAAAGCTAGGAAACTTTGAAATTTTAAATTAATAACATAGATCATGTAGTCCAAAGAAGATGTTCAAATTTATTATTTATGTCCCTTCTCATTCCTCTCTCTTATTTTAGATAAATATTTCTTGGGGAATAATCTTAATTTGTATAGCAAATTGTTTGCAGTGTTGTTGACTACAAGTATTTCCTACATGGGCTGCCAATGGATTCTGATGAGTACCTTGGCATATTATATGAGGTTTCTTTAAACCCTCTCTCTTTTTGTGCCATTACAATTTCTTTTTTTAATAATGATTTTTGTTTAGGTACTAAAAAAGTGTAGCAATAGAATACATATGAATAATTTTAGGTTTTTATTTAGTTTGGTTGAGATTTGGGCATCTTCTTTATATAGCTGTTTAGGCTTCTTTTTTTTTTTTTCCTTCTTTTTCCCCCCCAAAAAGATTGTATTTGGTTGCTAAAGGTGTAAGGTTGAATTTAATCAACCATCTAATTGGCTTTATTCCGTGACCATTTTGCTTGTAATTTAGCACTTAGTAACCCTGTATTTAGGTGGAAAAATTGTAAGGGTAGTGTGTGAGAAGATGTGAAGAAAAGCTCAAGAGTGTGCAAGAAAAACAGAGATTCGGGACTAGGTCTCGCGGGTGGATCGCGACTTGCAAGCCACCAAACTCTGGCACGTGAGAGGCACACTGGGAAGCTGAAGGGTCGCGCCAGCTGTCACGCTACAGGACAAAAGTTCCAGACTGGCCAGGCCGTTACGTCGCGACTGAAACTCGCGACTTGGACAAGCCGCGAGTTAACCCTGTTTGGCAAAAACTGACGTTTTGTATTCCCTTCTCACCCTACTATATATACACCCTTATACCCACTAAATTGAGAAAGCTTCCAGAGAGAATTTTGTGAGAGAAAACCCTAGAGAAAAACAAGATTGCCTCATCCTCAATCTTTACCTTAGAGTCTCTACAAATTCCTCTACTCTCTCCCTCTCCATTGTTATACCCTTGAGAGGTCTTTAGCCAAATCCTTTTCTCACCATACCCATATCTGTGAGAAGGTTTATTTGGTGATTTGGGAAGCAGTTAGGAAGGGACCAATTCATATTGGTTGATGCTATGGGCTATAGCGGAATCCGGTAAGCTAGAGAAGAAAAAGGTTCGGCGCAACCTCGTTGGAGCAAGAAGCTTGGAGGGCTTAGGTACCTGGGTAGATTAGGCTTGGAGGGTTTATTGCTGTTCATGTATCCCAACTACATTTTCTAGTGGATTATTGACCGCTTGGAGGGCGGCGGAGAGGTTTTACGCCGAGGACTTCGGTTTCCTCTTCGATAACACATCGTGTGTTGTCCGTGTGTTTGCATCTTTCTTTCCTTTATCTTTGCCTTATATTTACTGCTGTGGATGTGTTTATATTTGGCTTAGATTGTTTATAAATTCTATTATAAGCTTGTTATCATGTTCCGCACATTAGTTGTTTGATATAAAGCTTGAATTGGTAATTTTATTATTTGGGGTCTAAACGTTCAAGGGTGTTTCATACCCATATTGAACTTTCAAAAGGAAATCAAGGAATGCATTGGCTAAAGTGAATCTTTGAAATTAGAATCTCAAATAAAATTACATTGTTGGCTATTTTGGGGCTAAGAAACCACGAATTTGAAAGCCTTTCTTGGATGTCACGAAAGAGGCAAAGAAAGAAAGCAAAAATATTTAAATTTTTACAACATTATTAGATTGTATGCATGGGATCACTTATAGTCATTCTCTCAAAATTTTACATTGTACTACTAGCATATGTGGTGATTCTTGACAACATCATAAACATTGGGAAAGCTCCAATTTAACTTTGAAAATATATAACAAACTCTTGAAGAAAAAACACCATTGTCTGATCCTTTAAGAAAATATAGATTCTAATAAAAAAAAATATAGATTCTAATTTAAAAGCGGTTTGCACATTCCTGTCATTTTAAAAGGGTATTGGTGATTTTGCTTTAAATTACTGGGATTGTCGTTCTAATTGAAGGGGTAGCTGATATTTTCTAGAGGTATGAAAGGTTTGGTTTTAGCATAGACAAAAAGTCGATAACTCCATTCAATTATAATCATGCTTTCATGGTGGAAACAATGACAAGAAGACAAATATCTCATGTTTGGTTGGTAAGGCTAAGGTTCTTGCTTTTTTTTTCTAGCTCAACCATTGATGCTTTAATAAAATCATCTCTGTTAGTGATGAATTTCTTGTACACAGTTGCAGAGCCAGTTCACGATTATAGGACGTTAATGCTAGCTAACACTGACAAAACAGTGACAGATTTGCTACAAAGTGCTCATAAAAGAAATGTTCAACTTACGTTCATAACACCTACTCTTCTAAGCTTATGAAATTTCACTTGTATTACTTTTGTGAGTTGTTGCCTCTATAAAATTATGTTGCTTTATGCTTCTACAAGTGTTGACTGAATATAGTTTGTTCACTCTATTCATTTGATAAATAGTGATTAGCTTTGAGGTTTTGAAATTGAAAATGGGCTAGATTTTAACAGAGATGGTGAAGGCTCAGCATGTCGAGATGACGCCCTTGGGATGAGGTGAGACATTATATTGAAGAAAATGAGAAGTTGACAGTTTACATGAAGCGACATGGCATTTGGTTGCTGCATCATTATGTCATATAAGTCTTTCTAATTGAAGGCTTAGTATTTTCTTTATCACAAAACGAAAAAATAAAAATGCAAGTTTCTTATGATATAAGTGTGAGATATCTTCTCAAAGTTTGACTAATTGTCTTAGGTGAAACATTATCATTTAGTGTCATAGTTGTCATTTAAAGAATTAAATTCAACTATAAATAATACAAAGAATAATTTGACATATCCAAGGAATAAGTAAGTAGTCAAAAAAAATTTAGACATTATTTTCAATTCCTTTCCTGTATGTACAAGGGCTTGCGACTTTTTAAATCACTACCATGTTTTTGTACTAAAACCTTTTTTTTTTTTTTTTTTTTTACTGATTTATATTATTTTTATGGGGAGTTTATTACTAAAATGCAACTTCATAAACATTTGAGTTGAAAGACAATTTTTATGTTCCAATTTATTCTAACTGTTATTTTTAAGTTGTAATATCAATGGACAATATAGTATTTTTCAGCTATAGTAAGAAAATATGCAATAACTCATATTTAATAGTTTTCCGTGCATCGCACGGGTTAGCGACTAGTTACTACTATTTAACAAAATGTTCAGACCCATACCGTTCATTGAACCGTAAAAGGGAGAGGTTCAAGGTTTTTGAAGTCGAACCGGGGTCGAACCGTAATGGTATTATAATTAATTTAATAATTAATTAAAGCCTAAATATAGTTATGAAATTTATAAAACTAGCAAAATTGACTAATATATCATATATGTGAGGGAAATTTAATGATTTTCAAGCATATATTTGATAATTAAATAAGAAAGTTAATAAAATAAAATAAAAAAACCATGAAAACATTAAAATTTATGATTAATTTTTGAAGTAAAGTTGAATATCTTTAAAGGATTTTAATTATAATTTTTTTTATTCCTTGTAAGAGATGGATAATTTAATTAAGTAGAATAAAATTGTGTTAAGTTGTTTAAAAAAAAATTGCTAAGGGGTTGGACTGCACGATTCTTGCCACCGGTTCGAGCGGTCCAACCTCAGTTTTAGGGATTTACAGAATTGCCACATATGCCCGGTTCTTTATGCTTAAAAAACCAGTTTTCATCCCGGTTCCCGGTTTTCACGGTCCGACCTAGTTTTGAGTACTATGCTATTTAAGAGCTTCCTCTGTTTAGACTTTAAAAATTAGATGTCCCAAACTAACCTCATACATAAATCCTACTCAATTAAGAATTTAATAGAATTTAAGTTCACAAAAAAATAAAAAAGTCATGGCAGCTATAGCAAAATAAAATAAAAACCTTAAAATGCCAAATAAAATCATTGGACTCTAATATAGGGTTGCGTACGTAGCAACTTGGCATTTGAAGGAATTGTCCAACTATTGCGGGAGAATAATAACTACAATAGTGATCTTCCACAGAATGTACAAAAATTAAGATTAGCGATGAAATATTTCTTGGCAAGCTTCCACAGAATGTGAGTGAGATCCTTGCTAAGATAAGGCATTTTTAGAGCGTAGCAGTCAGAATCATCTTTGACATAAATAGGCTTTTCATTGTCATCATCTTCATCTACAATTAATCCAACACACATTAAAGTCAAGAAGCGTTAGTTAGTGAGAATATATTATATACCCAAAAATACAATGGAGAAAACAAATATTCAAAGAGGGGCAACCAAATAACGAGCTAAGTTGGAAGTTTTTTTTTTTTTTTTTTTTTTTGAGAAACCCCTATCAATGGGGAGTGTTATTGATTAATAAAACGAAAATCAAAATTGTAAACATCAATCATGTCTAGAGGAACAGACTCCATCCAAACATCCAAAGGACTAGGTACGGCTCGTCTAGCTAGTCTATGAGCCACACAATTACCTTGCCTCTTGAAAAGATACATGACTAAAAAAAGAACAAAGAAAAGTAATTTCTTGTAAGATATGCCCAAGCTCAAATTGGGTCATATTGCCACAATTGATTGAGTTAATAATGACTTCTAAATCACCTTCAACTATCAATCTTTGAAAACCCAACTCCTTAGCAAACCAAAGAGCTCCGCTCGCTGCTAGCACTTCCACCATCTCTACCGAAGCAAATAGTGGAATATGTTGTGTTAAAGCAGCCATAACCAATCCGTCATCATTATGGATTATAATCTAAGAAGCACGGGTGCGTTTCGGGACTCGGGTGCGGGTGCGGGTACGGGTGCGGGACTCGGCAATTTTTGAAAAAGTAGGGTGCGGGTGCGGCGGGACTCGGCAATTAAAAAATTATTAAAAATATTTTTATTTATATTTTCTATATATTTTTACTATTAAAATCTTCTTAAAAAACACATTGCTATTCTCTGATTCACAAAACAAAGAAAGAAGAAGGCAATAAACACATTACTATGCCTCTAAGGTCAGAATTTCGGCTGTTCCGGCGAGTTTCCGGCCTGTTTCGGCGAGTTTCCAGCCTGTTTCAGCCGTTTTCGGCTTGTTTCGGCCGTATCGGTCGCCGGCCGATATGACCCGATATGGCCCGATACTGGCCGATACAGCCCGATTCTGGCCGAATCGAAGCTGATTCGGCGCGAATCGAGCCGCGTCAGCGCGAATCGAGCCGCGTCAGCGCGAATCCGAGAAAAAAAAAAAAAAAAACTCAGACGCGGCACCGACGCGCGGTCAACCGCGTCGGACGCCGCGTCCCGCATCCGGCCGCGTCGGACTCGGGTGCGGCACCCTCCCAGCCGCGTCCGTGCTTTCCAGATTATAATACCCAAGCCAACCTTGTTTTCTTCTGCAAAAAGTGCTCCATCAAAGTTAACTTTAATAAGACCTGATGGTGGAGGGCGCCATCTGACTGATCTCGCTGTGCGTGGGATCTTGGTGTGTATTGGGTGCAGCTACTGTTACTCCTGAAGACCTTCATAAGCCATAGAACTGATCTTCGCCAATGGGGCCGTGTCTTCCTCTAACCGAAGCTTGTTTCTGCGCATCCAGATCATAGAAGTCGTCCATGCAAATAAAGCAAAGTGAGACTTGTCTTGTTGTGCATGCTGGATAATATCTAAAAAATTAGAGACAGCATTAGTATCAGCAACCAAATTAGCAAAAGACACCTGCCAAACCGTGGATAAAAGTGGGCACTTCCAGAGGGCATGTGATGTATCTTCGGGTTCCAGCTTGCATAGGGAGCATGTAGACTCTGTTAACATATTACGGTGGGCCAAGTTGACTTGTAGGTAGTGAGTCATTACCAGCACGCCACATGAGCAGTTGAATGTGGTTTGGGACCTCCAGTTTCCAAATTCCGTTCGAAGTGCTCTTCAGCGCGTCCCTAGAAGATGAGCTAGCAGTTGCTCCATTCCCACACTCCATCTCCACGAGTAACTTATATTCGGACTTGACTGAATAGACCCCATCATGGTTCCTCGGCCAGAAAATTGTGTCACACCTGTTAGAGAAACTTAAGGGAATAGCTTTAATAATTGAAGCTTCCATAGGCAAAAATAATCTATCAACCTCTGCCTCTCCCCAACTACACAGTTCATGGTCAATCAGAGTGGACACCAAAGCCTCTGAGTTGATGTCCAAAATGTGAGAGATGACCTTGCCATGTTCAATAGCTGGCAGCCATCTATCATGATACATCCGGACTAAAAACCCGTCACCTCATACCCCTCATAATGACTTCACGCCCTTTGAGTATACTCCTCCAAGCATAGGAACCATTTTTTTCCTTGGCATCAAATATTGATCCATTTGGGAAAAAAAAAATTTCTTTAAAGAATCAGAAAAATATAGAGTTTTGGTTTGACACCAATCTCCAAACTTGTTTGGCTAACAAAGCCTCGTTAAATTTTTCCAACTCACAGAAACCCATACCTCCTTCGCTCTTAGGCTTACAAAGTTTGCTCCATTTCACCCAGTGAACCTTCCTTCTTACACCTCTTTGCCCCCACCAAAGTTATGAATCATGATCTCAATCTCATTGCATAATGTGGTGGGTAGTTTAAAGCAACTCATAGAGTATGCAGGAATGGCTTGGAACACCACCTTCAAAAGAATTTCTTTACCAGCTTGAGAAAGAAGTTTCTCCTTTCACCTCCTAATTTTTGACCACACACGCTCTTTTATATAGAGAAGGCTAGCTTTTTTACTCCAACCCACAAAGGAGGGGAGACCCAAATACTTCTCATACTACTTAATTTCAAGCACACCTATCATAGAAATAGTGGTTTCTTTCATCACTTGAGGAATGGCTTTGCTAAAAAATAGAGTTGTTTTATCTCTATTTAGCTGCTATCTAGATGCTCTTTCATAAGCCATAAGGATATTAAGAACATGCTGGCACTCTTGGCTAGTGTCCCTACAAAACAAGAGACTATCATCTGCAAAAAATAAATGGGTAAGTCTTGGCCCATTCCTACAAATGGAAATTCCCCTAATATTCCCTGATGTCACAACTTGATCAATTAAGCCATGGAAGCCTTCAGTGCAAAGGAGAAAAAGATAAGGTGGGAGAGGATCACCCTGTCCTATACCTCTGCTAGGGTGGATGGTACCTGTAGGTTCCCCATTAATTAAAACCGAATAAGAAATAGTGGTAATGCACCCCATCATCAAAGCAACCTATTTCTCATGAAATCCCATCTTCCTTACTAACCCTTCCATGAAACCTCACTCCACTCGATTACAAGCCTTGCTCATGTCGAGTTTTAAGGCCATAAAGCCTGTTTTGCCCGATTGGTGGTGCTTCATATAATGGAGAGTTTCAAAAGCCATCAAAATATTATCTGTAATAATCTTCCCTGCTTGGAAAGCACTTTGATTCTCAGAAACAGGATAAGGCAGCACCTTCTTCAAGCGATTAGCTAGAACTTTAGACATCAATTTGTAAATAACATTACACAAACTAATAGGTCTAAATTTAGAAATAAATTCAGGACTTTTAACTTTAGGAATGAGAGTCACAAAAGTGTGATTAAGATCATGCGGGATATAGCAATTATTAAGACAGTCAAGCACAGTATAGGTAACATCATCACCCACTACAGACCAAAAGGATTTGAAAAAGATCGAAGGCATATCATCCGGACCCAATGCCTTCAAAGGTTCCATGTGTTTTAAGGCAAGTTCAACCTCCTCCCTAGTGAAATCTTTAATAAGTTCTTGGTTCATATCTGTTGTGACCTTGGGTTCAATTGCCTCCAGCACTGTTTGCATATCAGAAGGTTGCGAAGAAGTGAATAAAGACTCATAGAATTTGACTACTATCTCTGCACTTTGGCTGTCCGAAGTGCACCACTCATTGTCATTGTTTTTTAGTCCGTGGATTCTATTCCTCTTGTACCTGTAAGAAGCCCGACTGGGGAAATAACGAGTGTTACGATCACCCGACTTTAAGAACAAAGATCTTGCCCGCTGCTGCCACATCAAACTCTCTTTATCAAGCAACTCATTTACCTCCAACTAAATTGCTCTTACAGTAGAAGCATCAATCCCTCTAACTGCTGCCCATTTGGCCCTGATTAACTCCCTAGTTTTTTCCTCCGGCTGGCATCTAATACTCCCAAAAGATTGTCTACTCCACTCAGTCAGCCGAACCCCACACTCCTTAATTTTTTGGGCCACCAACGGCATGGAGCTGACAGCGGAATCTTTTTCCCAAACCGCCTTGATAGTGTCACCACAACCATCCTCTTTCAACCACATTTGTTCAAAGCGGAACGGTTTATTCCGACATGTTATAATACCTTCTGGTTTAATGATGATAGGATTATGATCTGACGAGTGGGCTCTAATATGTTGCACTCTAGTTGCTGGCTAAGAAGCACGGGTGCGTTTCGGGACTCGGATGCGGGTGGGGGTGCGGGACTCGGCAATTTTTGAAAAAGGTGGGTGCAGGTGCGCCGGGACTCGGCGATTAAAAAATTATTAAAAATATTTTTATTTATATTTTTAATATATTGCTAAGCATACTTATTCACATTATATAAACATATACCATACTTTTTCACATTATATAAACATATACCAAATTTAATAACTAAAACATGATAACTAACTAACAAATCACAAATCAAACTATTAACTAACATATAATAACTAACAAATTTAACCTACAAATAATAACTATTAACTAAATTAATTAATAATAAATCAAACCCAAGTTCACATAACAAAAATCACAAATCACAACTCACAAATCAAACTAACTAACAAATCACAAATCAAACTATTAACTAACAAATAATAACAAAAAAAATTTAACCTACAAATAATATCTATTAACTAACAAATCAAAAATCAAACTAAAGTCTAAGATTAAATACGGTACCTGAGTTGAGAATGCGTGAGAGAGAGCTGAAGTTTGAATGGTTGTGTGGCTGAGTGGCTGTGTGTAGACTCTAAAGTGGCTGGAATGCAGGATTGAGTGGCTGGTTCAGTGAAGCGCAGCCCAAACAGCACAAAGAAGAGAGAAAGAGCGATGGAGTTAGAGTTAGGAGGCTGTTTTGGAGTCTGTGGACGAAGTGTGATGGAGTGAGGGAGTTTTGGGTTTTAGGGTCAGTAAAACGGTGCGTTCTACACCTTTTTTTTTTTTTTTTTTTTTTAATTTCGGCTTGAACCGGCTGTTTCTGCCGTTTCGGCCGATACGGCCGATTCGAGGCGAGTCAGCACGCGTCGACTTCGCCACGTGGCCCGACGCGGCACGGACGTGCGGTCAGCGGCGTCCGAAGCGGGTGCGGTGCCTCTGGCGCCGCGTCCGTGCTGTCCAAGTTGCTGGGTACTGTTCTAGCCAAGAAGTACTTGCAAAAGCCCAGTCAAGTCTCTCTAATACAACACCACCTGATCTTCTACCTCTCCACGTGAACTTGTGACCAACAAACCCCAAGTCCTCAAACCCGCACTCATCAACCGTGTCACGAAAGGAATTCATCACAGATTCCCTCCTTGGTACTCCACCAAGCTTCTCGTGACCCCTAAGTATTTCATTAAAATCTCTGACGCAAATCTAAGGTAAGCTAAATTTTTGGTTTAGACCTCTCAACAACTCCCATGTCTCAGCTTTTCTACACACTTCAAGAAAACCATATATGCTTGTTAATCTCCATGCATCAGCCTTACCTTTATTAATGATGGCATCAATATGATTAAGCGAAGCTGAGTCAACCTCCATGTCTACTGAGTTTTTCCAAAAGAGAGCTAAACCACCTGCTCTCGTAACACGACCCACCACCCACACTTCATCGTAATGTAATTCGTCACAAAGTCTTTTCAGCCTAGCTTCATTCGCTCGTGTCTCGGCCAAGAACAAGACAGATGGATCTTGCTCCTGCACAAACTTTGCAAGCTCCTGAACTATGCGTTGGTTTTCAAGCCCCCGCACTTCCCAACACATCAAACTCATAATTCTCAGCAGTATTAGCCACCGCAGTTGGAACAACATAGTCACAGTCAAGTTTCTCATCTGAAGTTTCGCGTTTCTGTAGCGGGGTCTCATTTGCTGGGAATGGGTTGCTGCGTTTACCAAGTGTTTCTACAGCCCGAGGCTTTTTTTGAGATGTAGAAGGCCTAGCAACCCGTGTCCATCTTGTGGGCTTACTACTAATAGCGTTAGTTGGGTCCAAATTCGGCCCATTAGGGGGAGGTGTTACTGTCTCAGTATTGGAGGGAGGTAAAGCATTTTCCCTGGGGCAAAACAAAAAAAAGGTCAGACTAAAGAATTCATTATTTATTTATTGTATAATGGCGGTGCAATCTTAAAACGAATTGTGCAAGCAAATGTATTCAAACATAACATGACAGTAGGATATATCACACAAATGTATTTGAGGACCATTATTAATAAACAGAAACAAGGAAGTCAATAAATTAATGAATGCCTCAAAGTGAATCAAAACCACGCAAGAATGTCCAATGCAGGAATACACTCATCTATATTCTAGAAGAAAAGAGAGTTTGTGATAAGAGAAAGGAAAGAGAGAAAGGGAGAGAGACTTTTTTTCATACGTAATATTAATATAAAAGAAGAGGTAATATCAATTTGAAAAAAGAAGCGAAGTTAAAAAATAATAATGATAATAAAGAAGTGCCGGGGAATAGGTAAACTGAAGAATACAGTGAGTATCAAACTTTGGTGGCAGTTTCAGTTGGCCAAATTCATCATCGACCTTTTTAAGACCACTCCTTCTAATTATAAGTTTTTTCTTCAGAATGTAACTGGTGGTCTAGTCAGGATAAAAGAGATTCAGCTGGACTGGAGACCCTGCAAAAATAAATAATCAAAAGGGATGAATGAAATAGTTAAAATTCCAGTTGGCTCAAACTACTTCTTCTTCTTCTGTCACACAGATCTTTCTTTTTCTTTTTCTTTTTCCGTAAAGGAGGATGTATTTTATTATCTGATTCATCAGACGATAATTCTTCTGATGATTCATCAGCCCATAATCCTTCTGATGATTCATCTGAATCTTCTTCTTCCGATGATGATTCTTGTATGCTCAACTCGCATCTTCAAACAACAAAGAAATAAACATATATAATAATTTAAGGTACGACCAATATAAAAGATCGAAAAATCTAATTAAAGAATACAAAAAATATATTTTTTCATTAATGGTTTATTGCATTTAATTATTAAGAACTAAGGATTAGCAATTACGTGGACTTCGAAAAGGCCTCTACTGGTTCTGTGACCGGTTCTGCAACCAACTCCATTTCCATTGTTGCCTTGTAGAGATGGGTCTACCAGCGGCAAAGGGTTTCTAAAAAAGCACTGACAATGAGATGGGAAAACCTGAATTTATATCTATAGAATACAACTGGGCTTCGAAAGTAAAATTGCCAATTAGCCCATTCTATTAAGTTAATTACTAGTCCTTGTGCAATTCGTAATTAACTCTCTCAGAGGGATCGGAGTCCAGCGCGGACAGTGGTGATGGGTTGGCGCAAGCCGAATTGGGCAAAACCCAATCAACCCACTTGTTGTAAGCTGTAGGCTATATTAGGTGCTTTAGCCCAAACCAAAAGTTGATATTGGTACTATGGGTCCAAATCCCTATCCCTATCCCAATCCACCATGTAGATTAAAAAAAATTCAATTCAATCCAACCCAACTGAACTTATCACAAGGTCCAATAGGTGGATTGGGTTGGACAATTTTATTTAATTACTATTATTATTACTAAATTGATCATTAGAACAATATTACCATAAATAAGAGCAAATTTATAATTAAATTAGCTTCTAAGCACGCACATGAGAGGCACTTTTATTTTTTTTTTAGGTAAGGGTTAATAATTTGCATCTATAATAATTTAGAAAGTATTTTTTTTTTTTTATCAAACAAATAAAAAGGATAAACTTTAGAGATAAGCAGTAACTGGGATTTCTTTTTTGGAGGTAAAGGGATAAAAAATCCTAAATTTTAAGAGTTCTCTTTTTGAATTCAAAATAAAAATGTTATTTAACATTCGCGTTCTCAAATGCTCTTTTACTTTTTTAGGTAAAGGTTAATAATTTACATCTATTATAATTTAGAAATTAATTTTTTTACTTTTCAAACAAATAAAAAGGATAAACTTCAGAGATAAGCTGTAACTGTGATTTTTTTTTTTTTGAACGTGAAGGGAAAAAATTCTAAATTTTAAGAGTTCTCTTTTTGAATTCAAAATTAAATTTATTATTTGACATTTATGACCTAGAGTACGTGCTCAGATGCTCTTTTACTTTTTTAGGTAAAGGTTAATAATTTGCATTTATTATAATTTAGAAATTTTTTTTTTTTTTTTTTTTTTACTTTTCAAACAAATAAAAAGGAAAAACTTCCGAGATAAGCAGTAACTATGATTTCTTTTTTGAACGTGAAGGGAAAAAATCCTAAATTTTAAGAATTCTCTTTTTGAATTCAAAATGAAATTTGTTATTTAACATTTATGACCTAGAGTGCGTGCTCAGATGCTCTTTTATTTTTTTAGGTAAAAGTTAATAATTTGCTGTGGAAACCATTTTTTGACCAAGTGTTGCACTTGAAATCATTTTTGGCTTAGAGTCCCACATTGGAAAGGTCTCTTCCCTCTTTCCACCTTATAAGGGATGACCAATGGCTTAAGAGTACCATTAGTTTGGTTATTTATGACCTAGAGTGCTTGTTCAGATGCTCTTTTATTTTTTAGGTAGAAGTTAATAATTTATTGTGGAGACCATTTTTTGCCTTAGACCAAGTGTTGCACTTGTAATCATTTTTGGCTTAGAGTCCCACATTGGAAAGATCTCTTCCCTCTTTCCACCTTATAAGGGATGACCAATGGCTTAAGAGTACCATTAGTTTGGTTAAATTCCTCCTTAAAAATCCAAATCCTTTGTGGAAAAACTCAAATTTCTTCATCCATTTACCCTTCAAGAAGAATGAAGATGTTAACTCCACAAAAGCCAGTCACAGAGGAATGAACCCAGAACACCTAACCTTGGCCACACAAGAACTATCTACCCTCCTTTCAGAAGAACAAACTCCTTAGTGTTCTACACCTTGGCCACACAAGAACTATCTACCCTCCTTTCAGAAGAACAAACTCCTTAGTGTTCTACTTGATTATCAAATCCAGTGTTTTGATGTGAATAGTATAGAGGATCCACATATAGTGGCAACTGCAACTATAAATCACAGAGCATACTAATACCAACTCTACCAAACAAGGATGCAAGACAATGGGAGTGCAAGAAGATTATGGGAGTGAAGATTATGGAGTAGGATAATTATAAGAAATGGTTAAGAGCGTATATTATACAATACACATAAAAGATAACATGTATATGAGGGATAGAACACAACACAAGATACAGCAAATTGAAGGATATTATTATATTTAACAACTTTTTTACATCAAACATATAATACTCAGAAGGACGTAGAAGGACTTTATAATAGCTTATGAAGGCGTTCTTCACTCTTTCTTGCCTTCTTAGGCTTACAGGGACTTTATTTATAGACAATACATGATACATTCCAGAAAAGTAGGGGCTACATCCATGAATTTACAAGTGGCAAAAGAGATGGGGGGGGGGGGGGGGGGTGCCTGCTTTAGGGAAGAGCCTTCAGGAGGATTGAGATTTGCCATCAATATTAACATCAATGTCAGGATTAGTTTGTTTTGTACAAAGGAGGGAGGTCCTGGTGGGAATAGAATGACAAGTGTCAAGCCAGGTAGGGGCCTGGTTGCATTAGTTGACCACTGTAGATATGGATCTGACCAAGGAATAGATTTTGAACAGTGCATGGCAAAGGATTACGTCTGAAGACGATTTTAGGGCTTTTTTTTTTTTTATAAAAAATTTTAAATGTGAAAGATGTCTAGTCCTATCCATCTCTTGCTTGGAACCATTCTTCATCGATATCAGCATCTGGATCATGGTTATGATATTGGGGGTCATCATGTCCAACAAGGGGATTTGGCAATTCCCAATGATCTTCATGTGGCCATTGTTGTCTACAAACATCTGGATCAGTTGGTATCATTTCAGGGAGGATTCCTTTATTAAGAGATTCTGCCATTGTAAGAGCATGAAAACAGGATACCCAATGAACATCCGAATGTACATGGAGAGTGCCATCTGAATTAGTAACCCAATGCATCTATGTAGGGTGGAAAATTCCGTCTGTCATGATGTCATTTTTGGAATTGAGCTTGGCTACTAAGCATGCCGAAGTAATTTTATGACCAAATCTTGGGTGTTCTATTTTTGGATACTGTATCCATTCACCAAAGGAGGAACATTATCAATAGTGAATAAATTTTTGGAGTCAATGGTTGATGAGTAAGTCAGCCAGTTCAGTCGCCAAATGTGGCCAGAAAGTGATCATGTACCTGAGGATAGTAAGATTCCAAACTAATGGTACTCTTAAGCCATTGGTCATCCCTTATAAGGTGGAAAGAGGGAAGAGATCTTTTCAATGTGGGACTCTAAGCCAAAAATGATTACAAGTGCAACACTTGGTCTAAGGCAAAAAATGGTCTCCACATTTGCATTTATTTTTATTTAGAAATTATTATTTTTATTTTTCAAACAAATAAAAATGATAAACTTTAGAGATAAGCAGTAACTGTGTTTTTTTTTTGGGAACATGAAAGGGAAAAATCCTAAATTTTAAGAGTTCTTTTTTTGAATTCAAAATGAAATTTGATATTTGATATTTATAACTTTATTTCTAAATGAAGTTACCCTTCATTAATGAGGGTATTTTTGAACAACAGAAAAATCCAATTGAAAGAGGGGAATCCTCTTATATATAGTATAGGTAATCATGAGTATAACACTAAACGAAAACAAACTATATGAAGAGAAAACAGGGCTTGAGTTTTATTTAGGTGTTGACACCCTATTTTGCAACCCGCATTTAACTTCACATGGAGGGTAAAAGGGTAATTTCACCTTGAAAATATGCATCTTGATTATGGCCATTACATCATTAATCTCATTTCACCAAAATGATCTTGATGTTGTAACGATCAAATCGACTGGTTATAAGCCCTAATCGGACACTCAGATTGAAAGTTATCATCAAATCAAGTTTTAATGGCTAAGATGCACTATCACAAATTGAATCTGAATATATGCGATTATGAACAATTGATTCCAATTGGTTATAATTATAATTAATTTGAGATTAATAATGTGTCATAATTTGATTGGTTAGGATTACATTATATGGTGAGGTTACATACACTAATTAATTAGATAGTTAAATATTAATTATTCAATGAGTAATTTGTGCAATTATCTTTTAATTAGAGTAAATTTGGAATCAATTAAGTTTGAAATGAGAGTGATTGGGGCCATCTAATGTTAATTGGGAGCTAATTTGGGACCTATTAATGTTAATTATGCTGAAACCATTTTCTAACAAATGACTTCTGCACACCATTTTATCGATATCTCTTATAATATTTTGAATATATGAATGAGGTTAATTTTCCCAGAAACTAAACATCCGAGACTTCAATTTGAGCAAGAATGAGACAATTCCAATCAGAATTGAGTTAGATATGATTTTTTGAAGTTTATTGTACAAGCTGTTACAGCAGCTATGAGAAAACCAAATTTTGGCTTGCTCCCTACTCCCACCAATCTCTCCATTTAATGCACCATATTTTCTCCAAGGCTAAAATGAGGTCTAGGTTTATGATTCTTTGTCCACCTTCATTAAATTGTCTTCCATTCATATTTCTTCCACCACTACTATATAAACCATCTCTCTCCTTCATTTCAAAGCACACAAAAACCCCCATCTCTTCTCCTCTCTTGAGTTCTAGAAAGTTGAGTAGTATTGTCATATCTTGGTCTTCTTGAGACTCAAGGTATTGAGTGAGACTCACTATTCCTCTCCTAACTCTTCTTTTCCTCCACCCTTAGGACCTCCCTCAAGAGTCTCCTCCTCCACCATATGGATCTTGCATGAAGATATAATTTTTTTCCCTAATTGTTTTTTGTATTGCCATGATGAGAGTTTAAGATTAAAGCATGATAATAATCATTTAAATTCCCTTGAATATGTTTGAATGTTCTTAATTGTTCTTACATGTTTTTCACATGATCTTAGTTGTTCATTACATGTTCATGGATAACACTAGTTTCGATCCTAAATCCACATAAAAAACATGAAAAAATTGTTTGTTTAATAATTTTTTTAAATTCTTAAATCTAGGATATCATCATCCACACACATTCACTAGAATTATTTTTAATCCAAATGAAATGCTTAATAAATGGAATTATGGTTTATCACATGCACACACTTTAAATTCAATATGCAAATTGATTAATAACATATTTGATGATGTGTTATGAATGTTGGCCACCATAATCTAAAAGACCGGCTTCACCGGGCAAGGTGGGTGCCTAACCCCTTTCCACATTGTAACATAGCCTCCAAACTTAGATCAAGAGTTTGTAGAGCAAATGCTGATCCATGTAATTTTCGATTTCTAGATTGTAACTAGGAGAGAAAGTCATGTACTTTATCTTAGATTGTATCTAGGACCAAAGCAGTGTAATTTTCCTATAATCAATGTAAATTCAATTTCAAATTAATAAAATGAGGAATTTTTCAATTTTGGTTTTCTATTTATTCCAATAATTAAATAAGTAGCGATTCCATTGTAAAACTCTTAATTTAAAGGGGAAAATATAACTAGTCAAACCTCTATTTTGAGAAGCAATAACACAACTCCGCTCATTTACGTGGGTTTGATCCAACATCTTATAAAACGGGCCGGGGTCGCGGTCTCTTACATTAGGAAATGGACAAAAAAGTAAATAACAAAATTGTATAATATATTTTTAAATATACTTTATTTAATATCTCAAATATGAGGTAATTGTACGTTTTCTTAATTTATTTAGATGCATAACAACATTAATATCTCAAATAATTTGATCCATATGTTAAACATCTTTGTTTTCTTTTGCTTTATATGCTTAAGATTGAATGTTAAAATGCATCCTAATTAATCAAATAATTTTATCTTCAATAATATATACATAAATTCCAAAATATTATTAGTAGGTCCATGATCTGATTGATAAATTATGTCCACTTATATGATTTATGCTTTCCACTTAGTGAAACAAATACTTATTCTTTCTTTGTTTCTTTTATTGATTTGCCCACAATATTCTCACTTTATCATTCACTTTTATAGATTAGACAGATTTGGTTTCCGAATGAATGTTTTGCTTGTAAGGGTCTTCTATCATCTCAAAGGAGGTTAAAGATCATTATTTAGTAGTTTTTCCCCCACAATGAAAGGTACTTACATATTCAAAATTTTGAATTCCTCATAATCACATATAATGTAATCAACTATAACTGATGACTAAATTATTTATGTAATCAACTATAACTGATAACTAAATTATTTGTGTAGTTCTACGGAACAATAAAAAGAACAACTAAAAGAAGAAATTGTGTTATGTGGTAATCTAGAAGAGAAATATTTGGCAGAAATTGAAAGCGTAGCATGTAGATTATATCGATATGAGAACCATCCACCATTCGCCGAATCTCCTGAAGAAGTGCTATCAGTTTATCTCACTCATAAAGTAGCCAAAGATATTGGTGATTAATTACTTATGGTATACTTATTTTTAAATTAAAATTGATCATACTACAAGATTAATTGAGCTGAACTTTATTTTATTTTGTTTTTACAGTGAAAACTATGATAGTGGGAAAACAATCAAGGCAAAAATTGGTATAAGTAACAAGGTTGACAACCTGACCATAACAAAGTTATTCATTTTTCGGGTAGAGGGCTTAGCTCAAATGCTAAAGAGATTTTTAACATAATTTAATTTAAAAAAATTCTTATTAATTTGTATAACATTTTCCTTTTTAAAATGATAATAATCTTTCAGTATACATATGTGCACCCAGAGTTGAGGTTTGTGTACCTGACATTCATCATGAATTAGTTGCTGCATTGTCCCAGCATATACACCTCCCCCATTGTGCACAAATCGGAGCTAAAGCATGCGCTTTTGGAGGATTCCTTATTGCATGTTTGATCTTTGGAGTTTTTAAGTTAGCTGGATTTTTGCAATCATATAAGATAAATAAATCTCATCCCAAGATTCAAATCACCTCTACATGTGTACATGAGTTTGCTAGCGGTGGTCCTTGGCGGTGAAGAGGTGGGTTAAGGGGATATGAATGGCTAAGAGAGGTCTGACCCATGGTCGGGTGGGATCTGCGGTAAGATTTTTTTGGTGGGTTAAGGTGGTTGTGGTTTTTGATGAAGAGAGAGAGATAGAGAGAATGTTGGAACTTAACGGACAATACAAACCAAAACTAGTCATGTGTTGCACATGACCTTAAGACAAGTGTCACTCTAATTAGCTGCCACCTAATCCTGTATACACAACTCTGCACACTTGTATGTAGCAATCCTTGCCTTATAAAAATCTCAGTATAGACTAGCCAAATACTCCAATTGTTCTCCCATGGTCAGTGTCTATGGCCTTTACTCTGGCCAAATACTCAAGTTATTCTCCTGTGGTCAACGTCTGGGGCCTTTTGAATTTATTTGATAAGATAATTATTGTAAATGATGTTGTGAGACGATTTTAAAATATTGTTTTTCCGGATCGATTTAGTTGGCCTTGTTGGGAAGAGGTTCGAATTTGAATTTATTTGATAAGATAGATATGTAAATGAAGTTGTTTTGGTGAAGGGTAGTCGTGCGATGAAAATGGAGAGTAGTTAATGCAATAAAAGCTAGGAATATTCATATCCATGTTAATAATAAGGTCTTTCAAACCATCTTATACGACTTTGCAAAGTTAGAGCAATTGCGTCAGTCAAACTAAAATTAAAAATTAAAAAAAAAAGTAATAAAATTTACACAATAAAGCATAAAAATACCAACACAAGACTGTTTAAACATGTGTAAATATACAAAAGAAATGATATGTCCACAACATTTTTACAACAAATCCTAAGTGGCAAGTTGTTACTGGTTGTTATTGTTGGCGCAAAAAAGTAATCTTAGTGTTAAATTGAAATTTGAACTAATAACAATTAACCACATGTGATTTGTTGTAAAAATATTGTGGACGTAGCATCTCTCTATGTACAAATGTGCTTAGTAACCGTTGCTTTCTATTTAATTTTTTTCTCTCTACTCTCTCATCCATCCTCTCTCTTTCCCTACTCTATTCCTCCTCTAACTTCTCTTTTTTTTTAGAAAGTCCCTTATCTTCTCTTGTATCCACTATCCTATCTTCTTTTGAATCCAACAACATACTCAGTAAATCTATTCAAATCATCAAGTTCTTCAAATTCATTCTAAATCTAGACCCTAAATTTATAAATCCATACACAAAAGTAGATTGCTATACTAAAATAGATGGATTTTTTTTTGACAGATTGACTATTAGATTTGAGTTTTAATTTTTCTACATTAAATATTTATGAGGGTATGATTAACGGATCTACTTCATTCGCAATTGATAACATGCACTATGTAAATTTCAGAATTTAAGAATAAGAGGGTGTACCTTAGTGTGTTGAAATTTAAAAACAAAGATTAGATGTATTTGGGAACACTTTTAATCTTCACTCCAATTCCACTAATGTCCAAGAAGTGTGGTCTCTCAATCAATTCAAGGGAGAATAAGAAAGTGGCTTTCACTTACAGACATAGCATTCCATTCCACAATTGTGTCTTACAAAATTCTGTATGTTTTTTCTTTTGTATCTAACTGATTATCTTTTTTTTTTTTTTTTTGAGAATCATCTAACTGATTATCTAATTGGGCTAGCCTTTTGGATTATTCTAATTGGGCTCTAGTATGTGGCTTGGAGTGGGATCAAAAGGGAACAAATAAAACACTAGCTCTAATGGATCTTAAGCTTTTCTGTCAACTCTTGACAAGTCCAAAGTTACTATTAATTATATTTAATACCACTATATAAATATAATTGCATTTTAGACCTTACTAATAAATTATATCTTAAGACTTTATTATACATACAACTCCTTCATAAAATATTCATAGTAATACAAAGTCATGGATGTAGATTGCCACTTTGAAGATTACTACATCTTAATTTTTAAGTATCCAGTTTAATCCTTTAAGTTATTCATCATATATTTATGAAATTCAATTTCATAAATATATACTTTAGTAACTCCTTACTAAAATAGTTAGGCCTAACACTCTAAATAACTGAACCTATTAAACTTATCTCAAAAGAATATTTTATATCTCTGTTAAGAGATTATAAATTCCATCTTGAGAATATATGTTCCATCAACACTAAATGTGGCTACCCAACATACTGAGATTTTGATTGTAACTTTAGATCTCACTCCTGATATATCAAAGCAACCTACATTTCATGATCATATCCATAATTCTCTCAAAATTAAGAGTTTATGTAAATAAAAGTCGTGAGATTTATTATTCATTTAACAGTCATTAGGAGAATAATAAATCTCACAACGATCCAGTTCAATATGTCTTAACTCTTAAAACATATCAACATATCAACTAGAAGTCTCCACTTCCATGATCAAGACAAATCATCTTAATTGATATGTTATAGTCTTCACAGATGAAATGCCTAATTTCATCACCGCCTACGAACTAAAAATTCTGAGATTACAAATAATTTGTAAAAGGAATTTGTAATTTATATCTTCTGTGACTAAATCACATACCATGCATCTCATGGGCTATATGATAATGTCCAAATATTCATGTTACCATTATTTTAGACAATAATAAAACAACTTTATTAATCACAACATTAAGTCATATATAACATCATACAATAGGATTTAAGGACGTTAATTCTAACAGAATCCAGTATCCTCTCTTCTTTTGAATCCAACAACATACCCAATAAATCTATTCAAATCATTAATTTCTTCAAACTCATTCTAAACCTAGATCCCAAATTTATAAACCCATACACAAAAGTAGATTGCTATACTAAAATATATGAATTTTTTTTGATAGACTAACTATTAGATTTGAGTTTTAATTTTTCTACATTAAATATTTATGAGGGTATGATTGTGTGTCACGTGTAAAAATCCAATGTCACATTGCTGTTGGAGGCTGCAAAACTAGTGAATCTTTGATTTGTGGAGTTTGTTTCTTTTGTGATAAATTTCATATACTAAAATAGACTTTGTATCCAAATTTTAGGGACTAAACCCATATTTTTGGGTATTTAAATTAAGCTCACCAAAAAAAAAAAATAAATAAGAGGCCATGGCAACTATAGCAAAATAAAATAAAACAAAAACCTTAAAATGCTAATATAGGGTAACTTCACATTTGAAGGAACTACAATAATGATCTTCCACTCAATGTCCACATTAAGACTAGCATGGGATTAATATGTAATGGCAAGCTTTCACATTCATCTGATAATTTCCAATTGGGGGTGATATATAGTCATCGAGCTCCTTGCTAACAATGGGCATGCTTAGAGCATGACGTTCACTATCTCCAGTGAAACCCACCATTAGTCCAACACATTAAAGTCAAGAAGCGTTTAATCACCATGGAAAAGAAGGAATCAAAATCTCATCCATTACTGCCTTGTAGAGATGGGTTTACAGGTCGTGCTTGTATAGCTTGTACGAGAAAGTCATAAAAATATCAACAATATCACAGAAAAAATAAAAACTAATGCGCCATTAATTACAAAATTAAAGTGTAAAGTATTTGATCATCTAACTTTGTAACCGTGCTTCAACAAAACCTAATACGAGATGGATTTACTCAAATCCGATCGAAAATCTTAGTAAACCATCAAATTTACTGAAGACAAAAGTGGTTGTTATTACTGACGGAAATGTGAAAAAATTAATAGAATAATTTTGCAGAGGAAATTAAACAAATTAACGTTGTTTTGAAAGGCTAGCACCGAAAATACACAAATTATAAAACTCTAATAAGCGTACTTTTCCCCTTTGAAAAATAAGATTGATTTCATACTAAATAAATATCATGCAAAGTCTCTGGGACCTATTTATATGGATTATAAAATAACCAAATAATCAAACAAAACCCATTTCAGTTTTTTTTTTTTTTTTTTTTTTTTTTAATTTTTAATTTGCGTGAAAGAGAAGGAGAAAGAGATTACTAGTACAGTGTAGCTGTGTTTGTGTAGGCGATCGATGAAGGGAATGAGAGAAAGAGAGAGACCATTCTATAATTTATTTTTTTATTTTTTTATTTTTTTATATATATAAGACCATTCTATTATGTTAATTTACTATTCCTTGTACAATTCGGATATAACTCTCTCGGTCTATTTTTTTTTTTAAGCTGTCCAAGTCCTTATGAGGTCGTAGTACAAGTGCACAACTACAAATTAAAGTCCAACACAGACAGTGATGATGGGTTGGCGCAAGCCGAATTGGACAAAACCCAATCAACCCACTTGTTGTAGTAGGCAGTAGGCTATATTAATTGCTTTAGCCCAAACCAAAAGTCAACATTTTTTTTAGATTAAACGACAGAAAAAGTCAACATTGATACTATGAATCCAAATCCCTATCAATCACGGTTCACGGACATTAATCTTTATTTTACTTTACCAATATTCTAAAAAAAAAAAAAAATTCTTTACTTTACTAATAAAAACTCAAATTATAAACTACGCATCTTGGAACTCACTACCATAAAAGAGAGAATGAGTATACTCTCAAACTAATGAAAGATAAATATGTCCACATAGATGTAATATGTGACATGTCTAAAGTGAAACTAGAAAGATAGCATTCTATCAGTTGAGATTACAAACATTATTTTCTTCTGTGTTGTTTATTGACTTTATCCCCTACTAGTTATTCCCTATTGGTTACATTTATAAATTTGACATTTCATAATCGGTGAGAAGTTGCTATAATTTTCAATCACAAAATTATATAAGGGTGTGACAAGAATTATACCTTTGTGGGTGAGATATTTTTTTGTTATAAATCTCATTACCCCCTACATTTTTTTTGGAAAATGTAGCAACTCAGAATTATATTCTTCAAAAAATAAAGAAAACAAAAAATTATTTTTAATAAAAAAATGTAGTCCTTAAAGTGTTATCACTATCTATCTATTTATCTATAATACTAGTAATTATCCCCATTTATCTATCTATTTATAATACTAGTAATTAGCCTGTGCGATACAAAATGTTCTATTAAATTTTAAAATTATACATTCAAGCATTAAATGAAATTATATTCAATATTGCATACGTAGCTGCGTGGATTGTATTGGTATCATATATTCCAAAGGCAAATGAAACAATTACATTGCCTAAAAGGCTAAAATACCAAATTAATATTTAAATAGAAACTTTGCAAACAAATGATAAAAGACTTTTAATGGTTGAATAAGAGATTTGGGGTTTAATTCCCGCCTACACCAAAAACTGATTGGTGTCTTGGTCTGATAATAAAGAGCTATTATCAGCAGCGGACGCCATAGTTTGAAACTCTTTAAAAAAAAAAATGATAAAAGACTTATGATAAAAGATAGTATATAAGTAACATGCCAAATAAAACTAAAGAGCATTATAAAAGACTTATAATTTGTAGCAACTCGACAAGTACAATAGCTCAGTAAATTATAAGTGACTACTAAATACTCATTCTAAGGGCATATGCTATAGTATATCATCCTAGGTTTATAAAATTTTGTATAGCCCCTGATATTAAAGTGATGAAACCCGTAAAATCCTTTTATTGAAACTGTGGAGGGTAAAAGCCCGACTTTACGTATTGGGCTTAGGGCCCTATTTGAAAATTGCTGTGTGTCCGAAGAGAAGGAATTTATTGAGATGGAGTCCATCTGGAAGAAAAATAGCTGGAAATGAAGGAGAAGTACAATCCGAAGAGAACACCAATCCGAAGAGCTTATTCTCCTCGGATATAAGGAGCCTCGACTAAGCACACACCTGGGTGGTTCAAGTAATCTTCCTAGCAACTCCAGTGATAAAGATAAGCTCTGAGTATGTCTGGAGGTGATAAGGACGAAGAAATATCTAAAGGAAAAGCTGCTACCATCGTATTTAATGCGCTGCAGCAACTTTTCTGGCCGCATTTATGTGGAGAAGACCCCTAAATAGTGTAACCTCAGCTACTTCCACTCACAAAGAGCTAAAGAAGATACTTGACGTGACATATACTCAAGTAGGTACGCAAATGAAGAACAAGTGGACGATGGAGATGATGAGAAAGGATGCTATATAAAAGAGAAAGGATGCACATAAGATGACAAGTGGCCCATTTGGATTTTTTATTTAAATTTAAATTTTAGATGGGTTTAGTGGTTATTAGTGGATTTATCCATTTAGACCCATCTAATTAAATAACCAAATGGGTCTTTATCCATTTAACCCAAATATTTAAATGAGTTGGGTTAAAACTTACCCAAATAAGGTGGATAATGAGCGGGTTCATAGATATGGATAAAAATTGTCACTCTAATTCCACATTGATAACATGGGCATTTACTGAAGCACATAACCTTGACATGTAACAAAATAGTCATTGAATGTAGTGTGAGATAGACTAATAAATCACGTGGCAAGTTTCAATTTGTTTTAGTGATACTTGTCAACCAATTATGCCACAAAAGTTTGAACTTTTTACCTCTACTGCCCAACGCCTCAAGTCAAGTGTTCTAAGAAATAATGAAAAAGGATTCGAGTTTTTGCCAGCTAGCTCGCTCATTGGTTGACAGACTAGACCGACGGGAAATGGAGACATAGGCGATGACATCCTGGTCTTTGTGGAATGCACGCAACCGGTTCTATTTTGAGCACTCTCAGGCACATCCTACTGCCTTTCTTCGCGCGGGGGGTGGGGTTGGGGACATCCTTGCTGGAGGAATTCCAACGACTTTCTGTGAGCCTGCCCAACTGATAAGCAGCTTTGGTGTGCTTATCCCCATGATACTTTTCTTTGTGAGGTTTTGTTTGGGTCTACCAGCCATTGCGTTTGGCTGTCTTAACTTGAGGTGAACCCACGGCTTTATTTTGTAATTATTTTTAGGAAAATGCTAACGAGTGTGCTTAGGGCACTTGTTAATAATTTATTTAAAAAAAGTTTTTATGAAAAATGAAAAAAAAAAAGTAATTAATATTTTGACAGTTTTTTTCATTTCCCATAAGAGTGGTATCAAAACTTTCGTAAAATGAATTATTAACGAGTGCCCTTAAAGCACTCATTACAATGACCCTTCTTTTTAATATATCAATATACGTCTATCACTTTTCTGTCTAAAAAAAAAAATTTAATGGGTTGCAGCAAAATAGATGAGAAAAAGGATGGCTAGGGAAAGGCCGAGTAATTAAATATGTAAGAGTAAAAAAAAATGGCCCAAGCCCACTTAAAATAGTGATACTCGATTTTTTCGGCCCAACACAGTTATTTAATAAGAGAGTGGGCTTTCTAAGTCAACTATAATGCTAAGTAGGATCCAAGCATGAAATTAATGAAGTGATGATTCTTATGGTGTATTTGGATATCACTTATTTTGCTAAAACTAAAAAATTATTTCTGAAAATATGATAGATAAAGGTAAAAGTTAGTTGAAATAGTACAGTGAAACTCATGAATAGTGCCAAAAAGTGCAGTGAGACCCATGACTAGTAGCAAAAATAAGCTAAATAATGACATAATTTTAATTTTTAATCCTAACCTAAACGCATATTTAATATGATTAAATGAAGCACAAGTTTAGCATAAACTCTTCCTAGGGCTCGTCCAAGAATGGATTGTTCATTTACAGATAGTGCCAATCTTTTTACAATCTAATACTTAATTCTCTCTTTTCAAGTTTCTATTTGCCAACCTCTTTAGTCTCTCCTAATGCATCTTAGCCCTACATCTGTATGTCTCAGGGGAATAATTTGGATGCTTGTCCCATTAAGACCCTTCTGGAGGTGGTAGAGAGTGTTGTGATTTGTGGAACCACTATTCAAGTGTCTTTTCCTCATAAATGTGGCTAGCTCAGTTGGTACAGAGCATTGAATGTGGAAGTGATGGCTACCTTCTACAGATATTTCCTCTCTTCTTTACTTGAATGTCTCTGATGTCTTCCGTGGTGCCTTACTTTTGGGTGCAGATGGACTGCTGCGGCATCTCGAGGTACAATTGTTCCTTGGGCTCCTCGGACGGTGGGTCCGTTCGTTTTCCATTCTCGAACCTCTGTTTGCATGTTTAGCCTGAACTAGCATCGTCTTCACGTCTGCTTTCCTCAGACTCCGTCTACATGTCAGGTTTGGATTGGTGCATGGATGGGCCTTTGTCCATCCTCGAGCTAGACCTATGGGCTTCGTGTTGTGTTCGAGTCCCTCCCTCCCACAAAATAAATTAGGGTTTTAGGTCCAGTTACAAAAATCAGCACATCTTTGTGTGTGTACATATATATATATATATATATATATATATATATATATATATTTTTTTTTTTATAAAATCAAAGTCAAAATTTTATTTTCATGTTTTTATTTTTTATATAAAGCATGTCAATATTTTCATATTTATCATAAAATATCTGTTAATATTTTTATATAATTTGAATAACTACATTTTATTACTATATATAATATTTATGTATACATAGGGATCTTATTACTATACATAATATGTATATATACGTAGGCGAAGGGAAGGAGGAGAGGGCCATGACTTCCTTGAGTTTTTGAAAAATATAAAATTTGACAATAAACTTGCTTGTAGCCTAAAACTACAACTTCACTTAATATCTTTTTATTAGATATGAATTTTATAAAATCCATCATTGGATTACATGTTCTTGTTATATTCTCCATTCTTGCAAAATTTTCAAAAGATTAAAGATCAATAGCTATTTCATCAATAAAATATTTAAATTTTAAGTTGTTATAGTATGAAATTATACATAAAATAAATTTATAGATCAAATAATAAATCACATATAATTAGCACAAAATTTAACATGTGTGTTACAAACATAAATAACTTGCAATCCAATAATTAGATTTTCAAAATATGTATTAATGTTAATTTTTTTTAGTGATAGTTATAGTTTTATGTTATAATCAAGTTTGTAGCCAAATTAACTTTGTCATTTCAAAATGCGTTGTTCAAAATTTTGGACAAACCATTCTACTCCTTGTTTATGAGACATCTTAGAAATCCTATGGACTAATAACAGACCAATAGTGTGATGTATGGAAATTAGAACCCATAAGAGCACTCACATTAGTGAGTCTAAAATAGAAAAAATTGTCATATATACACATTTTGGCCCAAAAAGAACTCACATCAGTGGGTGTAAAGATATGTAAATATATCATCTTGCTATGGTAACTGCGCATATATCCACAGTCATTGTTCATTTGTAAATGATTTTTTAATTCTTTTTTTTTTCTCTTACTTCATTATTGACCCGTTCTACTCACCTTCTTCCTCAATTTTCTCTTCCCCTTTATCTTCTTCCTCTCTTCGTACAAAATTGTTGCCCCAACCCAAGAATAAAACCATTGCCTGGCCTAGCCTCAACCATTGGTCAAGGCAGTATCACCCAAATACAAAAACTCCAAAACAAAAATTAACAACAACTCATTATAGAACCAGGCAAAACCCAGATGAAATCAAAACCCAAAATTAAACAAAACTTAGATGAAATTAAATGAGGACCATGGAGGCGCAACATCAAATGGGAAAGGATTGGAGGTGACAAGAGTGGATTGCTACAACGGGAGCTTGCTTGGGTTGTTGTGCCAAGAGTGGATTGCTACAACGGGAGCTTGCTTGGGTTGTTGGCAGAGTTGCGATGTTGGTGGTGGTGCGGTTGTGTCAAGTTTGAGATGCTACTGTCTTCCTTGTAAACTTGTGTTTGGATTGGTTAGATTTGTGGTTTTGATTTGGGTATGATTTGAGTTATTTTGCTGGGTAGTTTATAGAAGAAATAGAAGAAAAAGAAGAAGAGGAAGATGATGATGATGATGATGTGAATTTGGTTTGGGTGTGATTTGAGTTAGTTTTTTGGGTAGAAGAAGAAGTAGCAGCGGCGGCGAAGAGCAGCAACGGTAGCTAAGAGAGAGGTTTGGGAGTAGAGAGAGGTGAAAGGATGTGTGGCATGGTCTAAGAGAAGAGAGAAGTGAGAAGTGCGAGTTATCTTTAGAGAGAGTTAAATAATAATTAAAAAAAATAAAATGATTATTTAAATAAAATAGAGTGTATAATAGATAATCCAATGTAGTAGGTGTTTTTGAAAAGCGATTGTGTAAAATAGAAAAAGTGGGTTCTTATACTAAAATAGACAACAAATTTTACAAAGACCGATTCAATTGCTCTAATAGTCAATTGAACTAATATGTCTCTATTTATTTATTTTGAAAACTCTGAAGGAATGTCAACATTTATTATTAGATGAATTATAAATTTCAATGAAAAATTTAAAATATTATAAAAATTGGTTGATCATTTTCAAAATTTTAGCTATTTGTAAAATGTAAATACTGAATAAATTAATTACATTAAATATAAATTGTTTTTGTTTTTGAGAAACAAGTATATAAATAGATTGGTAAATTAAATCTTCTTCTGTTCATGAAATAAAATAATAAATATTAAAGAATGAACCATTTACATTCTTTATCAAATAATATTAATTTTCAATAATAGATAAAAATTCAATAAAAAAAATATCAAGCTTAAATACAAAAACTTAATATGTAATTGTATTCATTCTTAATTGAAACCTGTTGGTGTACATGGGATTCAGGGATTAGAATTGAAAAAGTTTGGGAGAAAAAAAGAAGAAGAAAAGAAATGCATTAGAAAATCAAGTTGATTATTATTTTCCAAATTTTAACCTAAAATAAAGTAATTCTAGTAGGGAAATAAAAAAATAAAAAATAAATAAAAAGAGAAAGGAAAAGAAAAAAAAAAAAAGTCCGCCCATAAATGGAAGGGGAAGCACATTTTATTTGAGAATCGAATCGAATCGAATCGAGGCGAAAGAAAAGGAAGCCCTCTCTTTAGAAATCAGAAATTGATAATGGCTTTGGCTACTGCTTCTATTTCTACTTGTAGTTGTTCTTCTCAACTGCTTCCCCGCCCTAAGTTTTCAACGTTGCCTTTTCCAATTCCATTTGCTAATCGAAGTCGTTATCGTCGTTTGTCAATTTCCTTCGCTGCGGCGAAGAAAGATTCCAATGCTATCCAGTCCCAAAACAGCGACAAGAAGAAGAAGAAGAAACAAGTAGAAGAGGAAGAGGAAGTGGAAGTGGAAGTGGAAGAAGTGGAAGAGGAGTTGCCCTGGCTTCAAGAGAAGGCCTTGGATGTGGTTGAGTTCACTGGGTCCGTGACTCAGGCCATTCCCGGTCCCAGAGTTGGCACCAGCTCTTTGCCTTGGATTCTCGCTCTCCCTTTAGCCTATGCGGGTCTCGCCTTCGTCATCGCCTTCGTTAAGACTGTCAAAAAGTTATCTTCTCCCAGAGAAAAGCGCAGGAAATTGGTCAATAAAAACGCTTTCCTCTGCAAATCCATAGATCAACTACTGCACTCTTTAACGCCTGATGCCCTCAAGGCACTCGAGAAAAAGACAGGTTTTGGGATGGAGGAAATATTGCGAAAGTACATTCGCTATGCTTTGAATGAGAAACCCTTCAACCCTGACTTGGTTGCTCATTTGATTCACCTCCGCAAAGCTTCTATGTTGGATGATTCCAAGGTTGCTTCCATTTTAAATGACATTTCTGCTCGGATTGTGCGCGATAAGGGTACCTACATTTTCATTTTCATTTTCTAGATTCAAGACTGTATTATATATATTACTTCATACTTGCTGCTTGTAGTAATGACTAATGAGAGTCTCAAAAGTTTTTCTATTAGATCACAGGGCAATGTCTCTACAATTTGTTTGGAATGTATTCTTCTGTGTCATAGTCATGTCCTCGAGTTTTTGTTATACATTAATCCCACATTCAAACAATCTCGACTTATTGAACCACCACAGGCAAAATTAACTTCTCCTCATGCGCCTTGAAATTCCTACTTACTTTTTCCTCCCAAATGAAAAGACCTTCTTGTGATTATAGTTTGCAACAAGTAATGCTTTTTTATTCTTGAGACATCTGAAACTGCAATTTACTACCATATGATTGCCATTATGACATCTTTAAGGGGAAAACCATACCCTTTCTATATAGAGTTTCACACTGGTTTTTCCTCCCTTTGCATATAATCTAGCTGCAATACTTGCTTGTTCTCTTATTTGGACTAATTATGATTTCCTCTGTTTTCAGTTCCTTAATCTAGTTAGTTTCCCTTCTGTATATGTGCTAACTTTTACATGTACACAAATGTGCGTATGCATATTAATCACTAATTTTGTAGGAAACTGCTGTAGTTATTTATGCAAATTATGGTCAATTGATCAACCGTGAACCTCTTCCTTTGGGGCATAAGGAGTGTTAAGGTCACACTGTAACATTATTTTTTATATTAGTAACTTACACATGCACACAATGAGTCTTGAACCTATGGCCTTACCTTCAACCACACTATTGAGAGGAAGAAGTGGCCTTTTTTTTTTAGTTAGAGCACATTGGCTCCTTGTAACTTTATTGCTAGTAGGCGGCATCATAGGTAGTAGACCCTGTATTGTGTTTTGATTGGGACTCTTTTTCTCTCTAGGCCCTGAAATCTAGGATTTGTTATTCTAGTTAAAGCTATTCACAACCTAATACAGGACATGCTTTACAAAACTAGCTACTTGGAAGCCAACCAAGGGGAGGAGACCTTTGTTGTAATGAAAGCTTATGCTCTTTTCTCTTCCATTTTATTCTTGATTTCTTCTTCTCTTCTCTCACCCTTTACTAGTGATGGGATGTCTACATTGCCTACTTTCTCATCCCCTTGTGCACTTGATATAATTGAATTTGCCAACTTAACCTTTTGAAGGAACATTTTATTACCTATCAAAAAAGAAGAAGGAACATTTGAAAAATGAGAATTTAGTTAGAGAAATACCTCACAGTTGATACTATGCTATTGGATACTTATGGCTTGTCTATGATTTTCAGGCCCAGTTGTCATGGATATGTCAGGTTATTCTGAAAAGGGTTTCAAAAGAAAACTAGCTGTTCAGGCCCTTTTTGGAAAGGTTTTCTATCTGTCTGAGGTAAGTGGCTTAACAGTCATTGCATTGACTTTTTAACAACACTACATTGCTTGCTGTTATTAATGCATGTATCTAGCTCTTGTTAGTATAGTACAGTTTTTACCCTTTTATGTTAATTTTTCAATGTAGTTTACGTCTGTGACTGGTTGAAAAACTGCCTCAAGAAAGGGGAAAACAAAAGTTTTTCTTGGAATTCTTTTGGCCCTTGTTCCTCTTTGAAATTTCAAACAAGTTTGCAAAAGTTAAACCTGCCTGACTCAAGCATATCAAGAAAAGGTTTATACCTTCAAATGGTTGAGTAGGTCAGTAGATGTTAAGGTTTATGGCTTTAAAAGCATGGATAACCAGCTTTACTGTATTATTGGGCCCCTCAAAACATTCTTGAATAGAAATGGTTTTTGATTTCTGAATGAGGAAGACACGTATATGTCAGATTTGGCACTGGGCTCCATGATCCTGAATTTTTATTCCTAATGAAGCATAGTACACATCTGACATTCATGTAAGAATTCCCAGTTTATTGTTGTGCACTTAACTTGCATATGATTGTGCTGGCCAAGTCCATCCTTTGTTGGAAGAACATTAAAATCAGCAACAGATCTTAATATCTTTAATATGAATTTCTAAATTCTGACTTTTAGCTTGTGTTCTTTTGCTGGTGAAAGGGGATGGGTCGTTCAAACCAATTTGCATGTAAGAATTCCCAGTATATGGTTGTGCACTAAACTTGCATATGATTGTTCTGGTTAATTAAAATTTTGGTCAAACAAGTAGTTTCAAATTGACTTGATTACTTTGAACTTAATTTGTGGCTTGCTCTGGATTTAATGCATTGAAATTGATCATACTTTTGCTTGACTTTCTGGGCCAGCTGCCGGAGTTCTGTTCAAGAGATAGCTCCTTGGTTGTCAAGGAAATTTTTGGGGTTACAGAGTATGCCTCGAATCCTTGATCCTTAATTTTGGAATTTTTGGTTCTCATAAAGAAACAAAGGAGTTAAAAGTGCTACAAATTGTCATTTTGACACATTTAACTCTGCAGTTTTCTTTCTGTGATACTTTAAAATCATTGTTAGCAGTGCTCACTCATTTTTTGTTTTTTCCTCCCCCAGTGATGATGCAGACAAACTTAGGATACACACTCTCTCTGAAGCTGGGGATATGGATTCGCTTGAGCAGATGGTTGACGGTTCAGATTCAGAAGGTTCTAGTGAGGAATCACCTTCTGCTCCTTGATTCACACGTGCAAATTCGAAGATTCTAGTGAGGAATCACCTCCTGCTCTTTGATTTACATGTGCAAATTCACTTACTATTTAGTGCACAATGCTTTTAAGAAAGGTTGTGGGGGGCTTTTTCACTTACTGGGATGGTGTTATTGAAACTTGGTTACGGGTTTGAGCAATGTTTTTAACAAGTCCTGTAAACTTGAAAATTTTGATCAGATGCGTTCAGATTTTATCATAGGTCACTTTTAAGGAGTGTGTATGATTTCAATTTTGGTTGGGAATTTTCAATACCTGAAAATCAGTGAGGATCCATTGACATGCCGAATATTTTGGCTTCAAAAGATAAAGGTGAATTGCAATTTATTATTTTTATTCATTAGGACTGGCTTTTGTTATTGCGAGTCTTGTGACAGATATTCTTTGTTCAAATGACAAGATGCTTGGAGGTATAATATAAGTGATTAAAACCAACGGCTTTTGGCTGGTTTGTGATTTAAAATCCTTTGCTTGGAGTTGGAGGTTAGAGTACTACTTTTTCAGATGGGCTTGCGTCACCTACAAGTCTCATTCACTCATCTCTTTCTTCATTGACTTGGCAAAAGATATTAAAATCCTTTGCTAGGATCAATTAGAGCTTTGTGGTATTGAATATTGATCGGTTGATCAGCTTTCTTGATGGTGTGTGCAAGTAGTGTATGTATATTAATAATGTGTTGAAATTTTGAGACATGCCCTTTATTTATTGGGTTGGGTCCTGGTTAGAATATCTCAATCCAAATCATCATCCCATATAATCATATATGGATGTGAACGAAGTGTGAAGATTCAAGATGCATCATATAAAACTTGATTGAGTCTTGAGGGTGCACAGAAATAAGAAAGAAAGTGAATAGCTTAACTTTATTTTCAAAAATAAAAAATAAAATTTGGATTTATAGCAAAATCCTAGAGTTTGAAAATATGAGAGTCAAAATTAGTATCTAAAAGCAAGTACAGAAAGCTCCAGTATATGGTAAAACTAAAAGCAGACTAAAACAATGTGATTAACTGGCATACTAACTTTTGAACTCACAAATCTTCCGATGATAGCAACGATGCATGTCAGAAGACTAAACATAAAAGGCTGCCAGACTCTTTCTGGATGATGAAGATAAAACTGATTACAGATCTTGCAAGGTTACAGAAAAAACCTACAGAAATGGAAACAAAAGAAATGAAAAAAATATGTATTCAGAGAGAGAGAGTTTACCTCTCATCATTGAATTGAACTTATATCTAGTTGCGACAGATTCTACCTCATGTATAGCAGTAAATTATAATTGGACAAATTAAACATTCAATTCTTTATGTCAATGAGTTCATCCCAGAAAAAAAAATATTTAACTTTTATTTTTCAGAGCATATATGTACTTACTAACATACTCCATAGCGGGGAAATTATCTTTTCTGGCCTTTTCTTAACAACTCATGCGAAAGCAGTTTAATTAATAATGCCATAATATTACTTTATTCCTTCACAAATCACAGTTTCACTTCTTGACTAAAGTAAATCCTCGCATAATAAAAAAAAAAAAATTTTCTCACACTTTATAATGACATTTAAGTGGTTCTATGGTGTATCTATGGTGTGGATCACAAACAAGGAAGGTGTGTCATTTGAGAGGAAAAAAAAAAAAAAAAGGAGATAAGCCCCTAATGCTTTTTTTCTTCCCCGATATTCTGTTCATTAGAACTTAATAAAAGAAGTGACCATGTTGCTTTTGAAAGAGTCAAAGTAATTCATGACTTTCATTCTTTTTGTCACTTCAGCACATGGATTCTAACTGCAAGCTTCTTGCAGCACTAATATTGAGACTGTATTATAGGATAGAGATACATGGTTTCGTGTTCGCACCCGTTATTGTCTCCCTGCATTGGCTCCTCAAAAGCACATTGTTTTGCTAGTGGCAACATGGCAGACGACAAAAAAAAACCCTTAATCCTCAATTTTTGGGGTCGACTAGTGTAGACATTGCATCCAAATATAAAATATCATAATTGCTAGATCACAAATAACTAAAAGATACTTACCTATGAGAAAGAAGCAGTTGAAATCAACAGACCAACCACGTTTTACCAATTGAGATGAAACTTTAGAGCAAAATTAAAGTTCATTTAACCAGCAAACATTTTGACAATTCCGAATCTTGGGAGATGGAAATATGAGTTACAGGGAAACCTTCCATTTCTTCCTCACAACCTTTCTCTGCTTTTTCTTCTTGCTGATTGTGGGTCGAAGTTCTAGACCAGTTGTGTTTTTATACATTTCTCTACATTTTTGTTTTTGACATTTTGATTTCTCTTTTATTTGTTGAAGCACGATTAGCCTCTATTCACTAAATATTGGAATTTTGGGCTTGATGCTTTCCACAAATAATCACTTCTAAAGAACCAAATGAGAGATTGGGCAATTTTTACATTTTTTTGCCCTTGTCACAAAACATTTCCGACAAAGGTTAATTAAGTAACTTTCATGAGAACAATAACATTAGGAATGAAATTAGCTAGGGTTGGGTTTTTTTTTTTTTTTTTTTTTTTTTTTTTTTTTTTTTTTTCCAATTTTTGATTATATATTTTTGATGTAATAATTATCATGATGTCAAAGTTCAAATCTTTTCATATATATTTGCTACATACACAACTTTTATATATATATATATATATATAATGTTGTTGTGGGGGTCAAAAAACTTAAACCTTAGAATAAGCCTTTGATCAACACAATTAATTTCTAAGAAATGGTGAAAAAATTCACAATGGGAAGATTAGACAAAAAATTGAATAACAAAGATGGTGGAATAAGACTCTTTGATTGAGAAAAACTACTTGAGTTACAAAGTGTAAACAAATGGATATAGATTTTAGCTCTCTCTAGCTATTATTTCTCAATTTTTCTGGATCCCTTACCTTGTGGGCTAACTCCTTTTATCCCTCCTCCTTCCTCCTTTCTAGCTGTGCATTTCTTGGGTGGATGACAGGAGATGCTTGTCCCATTAGACACCTCTTCTGCTATCTTTTGATCATGAAAGGAGATTTTTGGTTTGTCTCTACTGTTTAGGCCAGTCATTTATCATTTAATGGGGCGGACATTAGGTAAGAATACCTAATTAATGCGAATATGACCATTACTTTAGGCTATAATTGTTTTCTCTATGTTCATTGGGAATGAGGATAGAAGTTGCGTCCTCGATAGATCCGTTGATCTCTTCTCGATTGGGTATTCCTCAAATTACCTCGGTAGTTGGTCCAGATCAGCATCATCTCATGGGCTTGGGCTTTTCGATGTTAGGATTTGGGCCGAGTTTTTATTTTGTGTGTCTCTTCAGCCCCAAGTCCACGCCCCCACCCCCAAGCTGTGTAAGTAGCAAATATATATGAAAATGAAGTTACTCCATTAGAATTTGTCACCCATTCCAAGTTGTGAACAATAATTATATGTGTATGATCGACACATTGACATTGCTATTCAAAAAAAAATAAGATTAGTTGTTAGGATAACGACAATGTATTTCACACAATGTTGTATTTTAATGGGAAAGACATGATTGAGCTAATATAATATGTAAGGAAGGAAATATTAGTTTATTGATATTTGGGGCATGTGGTTGCAATAGTATTCTTTTTTAGTTTTTCAGAGTGGGGTGTGGGGGTCGGGACCCAGAGGCGAATTGAAAGGATCAGTAGGAAAGAAGAATGAACGAAAATGGGTAACTAATTTTTTTTTCCTAACTATCTAGTTAGTTGTTAAGGTTTTAAAACTATATTTTTTACTAACATCTCGAGTTTAAGAGACTCGATTTAGGGTCTATAAATCGAGTTTTTGAGACTCGATTTTCATGAGTTGTTCATGTCTGATGTGACATTTTTTTCACGTGGCGACTACGTGAAAATTGAGTCTCTAAGACTCGATTTACAAAGCAAAAAAATTTTAAAAAATTTGAAGTCTCATGCGCAGCCTCACCTCACCGGATCAAATCAGATCAGAGGGAGAAAGAGAGGAAGACCAAATCAGAGAGAGAGAAAGAGTCAAATCAGATCAGTTGAAAGACCCTGGCTGCGCGACGGTTGGGTCGCGCGCGGCCTAGGTTCTGGCCTTCTTCTTCGGTTTTTTTTTTTTTTTTTTTTTTTTTCTGATGCTCTGATTTCTTTTTCGTTGGAGCTGTTCAGATATATATGGGCTTATAAATCGAGTCTCAAATACTCGATTTTCATGTGGACGCCATGTGTAAAAAATGCCAACTCAAACTGGATCAAAACATGAAAATCGACCCTCAAGGACTCGATTTATGGCCCCTAAATCGAGTCTCTTAGACTCGAGATGCTAGTAAAAAATATAGTTTCAAAACCTTAACAACTAACTAGATAGTTAGAAAAAAAAAATTAGTTGCCCATTTTCCCCAAAGAAGAATTGAGCCGACGGTTACTTTAGGATCAAGTTTGAATGGGATAGGGAGGGCGAGTTGTTTGATAAAGTAATGGCGTGGTGTGCTTGCTAGGTTCCTTTTTCTTTTTCTTTTTTCCAAATCATTTTGCAAGATTACTTGTAGGATATGTGGTTAAGGTAATAATATGGAGAGTACCAATCAAAAAAAAAAAAAATAATAATAATATGGAGAGTATAGAGAGACACCAATCCCATGTGCATTATAATATACAAAATAAAATTTAATTTTAAGGGTAACATAAACTCTCTTATTTCATCTAAAGGGAGGATCGTCCTACCAAAAAGAATGGAGGATATTTTATTCCTTCAAGCTAGATCTCCCTTATTTGGATGAACAAAGTATCCACCCCCTAATAAATTCTTGTTAAAAAAATATTGTAATTATTATATATGAACCCTTGCAATCTAACTATAAGTTGTTAGATTTATGTGGCATTTGGTATGAGGTAATGTTTTAGGATTCTCAGAAATATTTAAAGATTCTCATGTTTGGTTGCAAATCATGCTAGGAAATCAGATGTTAGGGGAATTTGGATTCCCCCTTTAAGCCCCTCTTATTAGGAATGTGGATTTTCTTTAAAACAGGTGGGTATCCAAATTTCCAAGTTTAAAGAAAATTGTATTTTTTATAAATTGACAATTTTAACCCTTTTTCCTTATCATCAATTAAGATAAAATATAAAACAAATCATCAATATTTTTTTCCTTATCTTTATATTTTCCCGCCAAAACAATATAAACAGGATAGACAACTCTGTTGATATATTCTTTAACAAAGTTCTATTTAGGTTTCACATGTGGAAAAAAAAGTTTGAAGGAGACCCTCCATTATTGCCAGGTATGGATTAAGCTCTTTCAAAAATTATTATTAAGAACAAAGCATTTGAGAATTTAAATAGTTATTTTTGTATTGTATTTATCATTTTGAAATGTTAGACTATAGTTTTAATGAATTTGTCATCATTAATAGTTTTTATTTTTTTTTTCGTAATTTATTTAGAGGGAATTTTTTTTTTTGAAGGACTTGGTAGTCCACATTCAAATCTAATGATAGAATGGGAAAAATAAATAATTTATTTACAATTCCTGGGAATAAACCAAACATTATCATCTCACATTTCTAGGAATCTTAAGAGATTCCCAATGAAACCAAACATAGGAATAACTACATTCCTCCGCATCCAAATTGTAAGGAATCACATTCTCAGGAATCTAGATGTCAGAAGTAATGTGAATTCCCCCGTATCAAACTCCAAATTAGGGTTTTAGGAGTTAGCTATTTGGAAAAGTGTGATTTTGAAAAACAATAATTTCAAAAATCAAAAGTGTGTTTTTGAAAAACAAGGATTTTAAAATGTACTTTTTGAAATTTAAAATCACAATGAAGTATTTGATAAAAATATTTATTTAAAATCCGCGTGCTTAGATTGTAGCTATAGGTTGAACAATTATTTTTATTTTTTATTTGGCGTAAATGCACTTTTTGTCCCTACATTTTGCACTTTTTCCATTTTGGTCCTTACATTTTATTTTTACCACTTTTAGTCCCTAAACCAATTAACGCCTGATATTTAGGTCATTTCCGTCACCCAACTAACAGTAAAAGTTGACGTGGCTAACGTTGGAATAAAAAAAATAATATAATCACACACATTAATTAATTAAATTAAAAACAAATATTATTAAAAAAAAAAAAAACTCATTAGTTTTTGGGAAGAACATGACTGTTAATAATCTTCATGTTGTTCTTCTTCTTCTTCAGAACATGAACTTCATGTTCTTCACCAAATCAAGACAAACCCAACAGGCCAACATTCACAATCAGTCTCAACACAGAAAATTCTAACACATTCAACATTGAAACCTCTAGTAAATCAAACCCATAAATCCAAGAAATAGACTCGTAAACCCATAACCAAATACTCTTTCACGTTCATCCATACAAGGTTCATAAATCCAAGACCCATAACCTATAAATACGAAACCAAACTCACCATCCTTGACCCAAATCCGCCATCAACAACACCACCCCGCCGATCAAACCCATTTCCCAAAGCAGCAAACACCACCACCATGTGAGAGACCGCGCCCCCGGCCCGATTTTAGGAATGTTGGGCCAAACCCACGTGAATTGGTGGAGTCGTGTTATTGCCTCTCAAAATGGAGGTTCAACTAGTTATATTTTCCCCTTTAGATTAAGGGTTTTACAATGAAGTCGTCACTTATTTAATTATTGGAATAAATAAGAAAACCAAAATTGAAAAATTCCTCATTTTATTTATTTTCAATTGAATTTACATTGTTCATAGGAAAGTTACATGGCTTTGGTCCTAGATACAATCTAAGATAAAATACATAACTTTGTTTCCTAATTACAATCTAAAAATTGAAAATTACAAAGATAAAACATTGGTCTATCAACCCTTGATCTAAGTTCGGAGGTTATGTTACAAGGTAGGAAGGTATTAGGCACCCATCTTGCCAGGCGAAACCGGTCTTCTAGACTATGGTGGCCAACAATCATATCATATCATCCAATATGTCAATCAATTTGCATGTTAAATTTAATGTGTGTGCATGTGATAAACCCTAATTCAATTTATTAAGTAATGCATTTGAATTGAAAATAAATTCTAGTGAATGTGTGTGTGTGCTAGATTCAAGGATATGAAAGAATTATGAAACAAACATGTTTTTCATATTTGTGATGTGGATTTAAGATCAAAACTAATGTTTATGCATGAACATGTGATGAACAACGAAGAACATGTGAAAAACACATAAGAACATTCAAACATATTCAAGAGAATTTAAATGATTACTATCATGCTTTAATCTTAAACTCTCATCATGGCAACACAAAAAATAATTAGGGAAAGGGATTATACTTTCATGCAAGATCCATATGGTGGAGGAGGAGACTTTTAAGGGAGATCCTAAGGGTGGAGGAAAAGAAAAGCTAGGAGAGGGAGAGTGAGTCTCACTCAATACCTTGAGTCTCAAGATTACTCAACTTCACTAGAACTCAAGAGAGGATAAGAGAGGGTTTTTTTTTTTTTTTTGGTCTTGGAGTGAAGGAGAGGGAGAGTTTATATAGTAGTAGTGGAGAGAATATAAATGGAAGGCCACTTAATGAGGATTGATAAGGATCATGAACCTAGACCTCATTTTAGCCTTGAGAAAAATATGATGCATTAAATGGAGAGATTGATGGGAGTGGAGAGCAAGCCAAAATTTGGTTTTTCTATAGTTGCTGTAACAGCCTATAGAGCCAATTTCGAAAAATCATATCTAACTCAATTTTAATCAGAATTGTCTCGTTTTTGTACTCAAATTGAAGCCCCGGATGTCTAGTTTCTGGAAAAATTAACCTCATTCACAGATTCAAAATATTCTAAGAGATATCGATGAAATGGTGAGTAGAGATCATTTGTTAGAAAATGGTTTCAGCACAATTAACATTAATAAGTCCCAAATTAGCTCCCAATTAACATTAAATGGCTCCAATCACTCCAATTTCAGAATTAATTGGTTCCAAATTCACTCTAATTAAAAGATAATTGTACAAATTACTCATTGAATAATTAATGTTTAATTATCTAATTAATTAGGTGTATGCAACCTCACCATAAAATGTAATCTTAACCAATCAAATTATGACACATCATTGATATCAAATTGATTACACTTATAATCAATTGAAATTAATTGTTCATAATCACATATAGTCGGACTCAATTTGTGATAGTACATCACAGCCATTAAAACTTAATTTGATGATAACTTTCAATCTAGTGGTCCAATTAGGACTTATGACCAGTCAATTTGATCGTTACAATATTAAGATCGTTTTAGTGAAATGAGATTAAGGATCTAATGGCCAGAATTAAGATGCATATTTCCAAGGCAAAATTACATTTTTACCCTCTATGTGAGGTTAAATACAGGTTGCAAAATGGGGTGTCAATACACTATCGCTAGAAAAACCCAGCCCCATGGAAACCCATAAAAAACTGATCAAACCCACACCACCATTGTCGATCAAACCCAACCCTGGAAACCAAGAAAAACCTGATCAAATCCACACCACCATTGCCAATCAAACCCAGACCCAGAAACCCAGAAAAACCTGATCAAACCCACACCACCATCGTCGATCAAGCTGGAAATACCTAGCCCCATAGAAACCCAGAACAACCCGATCAAACCCACATAACCATCGCCGATCAAGCTAGAAAAACCCAGCCCCACGAAAACCTAGAAAAACCTGATCAAACCCATTCCACCATTGTCGATCAAACCCACACCACCATCATCGATCAAACAACAAAGAGGGAGAGAGAGTCGGATTTAGAGAGAGAGAGAGAGAGAGAGAGAGAGAGAAGGTCAGAGATTAAGATTTAAGAAAGAGTGAGGGATCAACAACTGGATCAAAGGAAGAAGAAACAGAAAGATACAAACAAAAACATGCACCATGAAAAAGAGAAAGAGAAAGAGAGGATCTAGAATTGAAATGGAAGAAGAAAAGGAAAGATCATAAATTTATACAAAGTTGGTTTTTTTAAAATGGTGGAGAGAGGACTCAAGGGCATTGATGCGTTATTTTAAATTTTCGATATTTTAAATTTCTGGGCAATCAAACATGTTTAGGGAAGAACATGAAGAATATGAACAGTCATGTTCTTCCCAAAAACTAATGATTTTTTTTTTTTTAATGTTTGTTTTTAATTTAATTAATTAATGTGCGATAATATTATTTTTTTATTCTACCTTCAGTCATGTCAGCTTTTGCCATTATTTGGGTGACGGAAAGGACCTAAATGTCAGGCATTAATTAGTTTAAGAAACTAAAGTAGTAAAAATAAAATGTAAGGACTAAAAGTGCATTTATGCCTACGAAGGGCCTATGGCTGCGTTTCTGAAACGCGGCCATAGGCGCCCTACACAGAATCACTCTCTCACTCGTGTTTCACCTAAAACCTATAACACACGTGTGTTTCACCCAAAATCACTCTCTCTCACTCCCTAACTAGCTCCTGCCTCTCACCGTCGACTTGCCACCGCCGATCATCCTCACCATTGCGTTGCAGTACTACCGCCGATGATTTGGCTAGCACTCCAGCCCGCCGATCCTCTCACTCTTTAAGGTATTTGGTTGGGGTTTGATTTGGATTTTGCTTTTAGCCTCCATCAGTGTCTTTGTTTGGAACTCGTGGACAGTACTTGCTTTTCCTATCCCATGTTTAATTTCAAGAATAACCCATGTACTGGATTCTAGTATGTGCTCTGGGTCTAAGTGCAATTCCGAATTTTGTACATGTTCGTTTGTTATACCAATTATAATATTAGGGAAAAAAAAAAAAAAAGATATTGGATTTGATGGGTTTAAGCTATGCAGTGCAATGTTCGTGTTTATACCTGATTTTTTTTTTAATTAATATTTATTATATATTCCTGAATTAATGTCCAAGTTTAAGAAAATAATTCAATAAGGGTCTTATATGGTTGGCTATAATATATGGGTATAAGAGTCTTTGTGGGAAAACAAGGTGTTGTTTTTGATAGGCCCAGTTGTAGAAAACGAGTTGGGTAATTAATTTGGGGGTCTGGAGTAACTAGATTATAATAGCTTTTCACTTGGAAGCATTTTCTTATAATAAGTAAATCAAATAAAGGAATATATGGAGATATAACTTGTGTGGTTTTCAAAAGAAGCAAAATTCTTCAAGTGTAACAGACAAAAAATAATTAAAAAAAGGAAAAAGTTCTAAGACTAGACACAACTACTCACTTAAAAAGTGATAAATGAAAGGGAAAAAAAAAAATGTGAATTGCTTTTTTTTTTTTTTTTTTTTTTTCACTCTCCTGAATATGCCTTTTGCTCTTATGGAAAATAGGCTTGTCGATTGCTTGTATGAATAGACTTTGATGGTTTGGGATATAAGTCATTTTTTCAGTGCTGCCTTTCTAATGAATTGCATTTCGATTGACATTGCTTGCTTTCGAAAGCATGTTTCTTAATGATTATTTGGGATTCTCTAATAGGAAAGTTCTTAGACAAGCGGCTACTGGAGGAAGAGATGCAGAACGTATGAAATTGAAGTTGGAAATAAAAGTTGAGGAGGTATGACAAGTTTAAGATGATTGGCTCTCCTTTTTTTTTTGGTTGGTTTTTTAATTTCTTAATTTTTTATATAGTTTATTACATTGGAGGATAAGTTTTGATGCGCCCACCCCCCCCCCCCCCCCCCCCCCCCCACGACATTTTGTTGACTATGCGCAGAATGGTCATTTAAAAGTTGGAATGGAACAACAAGATATAGAGATTTCTAGAGAGAGTTTAGGTACTGGTGTCAAGAAGAGAAATTGTTAAGGATGCCACCAAGTCATAATAGTCATGATATGCACAATCTTCCTTCAGTACTTGCCATCTTTCAATTTCATAGTTTTACTTGTACTTCCTACAACAATTAGGGATTTGAACATTGACTAATAAATAGCATGTTATTGTTGAGATAAGGAGAAATATTGCTGAGGCTTTGTATTTAAGTCATGTTTTGATAGGGAATGTGACATAGTAAAATTTAAACCATCATAATCTATGTCTGATGTTGGCACTACTGTAGTCATACTAGTTGGAAACTTGGGATGTGATGTAAAAAAGATTGTGTCATACACTACATTATCGTGGATGGAAATTTCTTAAATTTGTGTCTTGATTTAATACTGTATCTAAATATGATGATAACAGACAGCTTATTTTGTTACAAAGAATTAATGAGTACAAAAACCCATGTACTCTCCCAAGATACACATAGATAGGAAAAGAAGTATTTAATTATTTCAATGCAAAATTGTCTCATTAAGAGTCTTTTTTTCTTATTTTGAAAGCCAATGTGCTAAGCTTGTGTAATGTCTCATACATGATGTTTGCAACCCTAATTGGATATTTCATTTTTAATCATTTTTTGTTATACATGTATCTTTAGACACCAGGTTTGCCCACTTATAGATTAATTTGGTTCCTTGTGCGCATGGCACTTGAATTTCGACATTGAGATTGGAAGGCACAAATTATGATTAATTTATTTTCGAATTAGTAAATTGCTTGAGATGATTTTGGATAAAATGTTTTTCTTCCCCTCTCATATTCTTTCAGGTTGCAGATTATGACTTAGTAGGGTCAGTTTTGCACATACGTGGGAAAAACATTCTAGAGAATGAGCATGTAAAGGTAAATGCAATGCTAAATTGAAATAACTAATTATAAATTGATAATTCTCACTCTTGCTTTGTACTTATCAGTATTTCATTGCAGATTGGGGCATTCCAGACTTTAGAACTTAAGCTGCATCAACCTTTTGTGTTCGGGTTCGGGTTCGGGTTCGGGTTCGGGTTCGGGTTTGGGTCATATTCGAGTTAATATGGTTAACCCGTTTAATAAACGGGTCGTGTTCATGTTCAACATGCGAACCCGTCTGGCCTGTTTGACCCATTTAGCTTATAAAATTATTAGTTATTTTGATATTATTGCTTAATTAATGGTTGTTTTTATATGTTTATTACTATATTTATAGTTGTAATTGTATTTTAATTTTAGATATATGGGAATTGATAAAAATTATATAGATTTGGTATGACCTATTAATCATATAGGTTATTAAATGTGTCATTTGTATTGACATTTATATGATTTGTTAATTAAACGAGTTAAATGTGTCGGGTTGGGTCGACCTATTCAATATACATGTCGTGTTCAAGTTGAGAATTCTTGACACATTTACTAAATAGGTCGGGTTCGGGTCAACCCATATAGTCGAATACTAATGGCTTGACACGATATGAACTCGACTTGCGAACACGAATTGCCACCCCTAATCCGAATGGTACAAGGAATAGTAAATTAACTTAGCAGAATGGTCTCTCTCTTCTCTCATTCCCTTCATCGATCGCCTACACAGCTACACTGTATTGGTAATCTCTTTCTCTTTCTCTCTCACGCAAATTTATTAAAAAAAAAAAAAAAACCTGAAATTGGTTTTGTTTGATTATTTGGTTATTTTATAATCCATATAAATAGGTCCTAGAGACTTTGCATGATATTTATTTAGTATGAGATCAATCTTATTTTTTGAAGGGGAAAAGTACGCTTATTAGAGTTATATAATTTGTGTATTTTCGGTGCTAGCCTTTCAAAACGACGTTAATTTGTTTAATTTCCTGTGCAAAATTATTCGATTAATTTTTTCACATTTCCGTCAGTAATAATAACCACTTTTGTCTACAGTAAATTTGATGGTTTACTAAGATTTTCTATTGGATTTGTGTAAATCCATCTCGTATTAGGTTTTGTTGAAGCACGGTTACAAAGTTAGGTGATCAAATATTTTACACTTTAATTTTGTAATTAATGGCGCATTAGTTTTTATTTTTTCTGTGATATTGTTGATATTTTTATGACTTTCTCGTACAAGCTATACAAGCACGACCTGTAAACCCATCTCTACAAGGCAGTTAGGGCTATCCAATGGGTCCAGGAGCCGATCAAACCGCCTGAATCCGACTGACCCGAAGCCCAACGAGTTGGCCTGAAGCCCTTGCCAAGTTGGATTCAGGTCCTTCTCTCAGGAAATCCAACTATTCTGTTCAGGTAGCGGGTTAAGGGTTTAAAAACTTGTATAACCTGACTCGACAGAAGTTTTAAAAGAAAAAAAAAAAAAAATATATATATATATATATATATATATATATATATCAGATCAAAATCAAATCACGTGTGAACTGAGGATTGATAAGACTGAACACTGCCTTCTGCGGCTCTGTCTAATTGAGAACTACATGGCACCAGAGACTTCCTTCCATGTAAAAGCAGACATCAAATCACCAGCAAGGCAGCAAGCATCAGAACGGCTAAAAGCCTAAAATTGGGACTAAAAGGCTGAAATTTCCCTTCAGCCTCTCTAAGTTCTAACTCTCTTCGCTGAAATTGGGACTAAAAGTCTTTGGCCTCTCTAACTCTCTTCACTCTTCAACCTTCACTCTCTCTCTCTCTCTCTACCAGCCCCAACAGCTAGTCGGCTACCCTTCAAATCAAACTCAGATTTGATCTTTCCCATGCCTCTATTCATGAATCATGGTTTAGGGTTTCAAGACTCTACTCAGCTACACTTATCAAAATCAAAATCAAAATCAGATTTTCCCTCATATCTCCCTCTTATAAATTGGACTTTTCTCGAGTGTTCTTCATTCTCTCTGCTCTCTAGTCTCTCTAGTGATTTCAAAATCTCTCTTTTTTTATTTTGAAACAAACAAATCCCTTTACTCCTTTACAATCAGCCTCTCAGACTCGGCTTCCTAATCTCAGATTAGGTAAAGTTTCTTCCTATTTCATCCCTCTTTTTCTATATTTTGTGTTTGTGATTGGGCAAAAAAAGAGGAAAGCTTGATGATTTTCAATCCTTTGTTTGGCAATTTCAAATGTTGCTTTATAAAGTTTGCATCTCTTTTTATACATTGATCCATTGAAGAAAAAAAACAGGGATTAGATTGAACCCAGATAGAGATGGTATAATCTGGTCTTCACAAGTTGATTAACTTGCCACAACAACTTGATGCTAGAAATTGCTAAGCTTTATTTTATGTTATTTGTTAATGTTGTGACGTGCTACTTAATTGCATTGAAACTCTTGTTTGCAATTATATTGTTAAATGCATTATAAGGAATCTCATTTTCATTTCAACAATGTACAAATATGTGTTCTTTATAGGCTATGATACTGAGTCACCATTCTAATAGACTAGAGTCTTTGACATCTCAGACAAAGTTTGTCATAAATTTATTTACTCAAGCCATCTGCTGCTAGTTATTTAGGAGGATGCATCTCATTCTTTATTTACACTATTAACTTTGTATGATAATTGATACATCAAGCTTTCCTCTTTTTTTGCCCAATCTGGGTTTATTATTTTTGATAAGCCACAATCTGAATGACCCCTTGTGATTAAATCAATTAATTAATTTGCCAAGTTATTAATTGATTTAATCACAAGGGGTCATTCAGATTGTGGCTTATCAAGTGGTATCAGAGCTGCTGCTTCTTTTGTTTAGGCTTTTGAGAGTTAGCATTCTTAGCCCTAGGGTTTTTAGCATCTTTCTTACCTTGCTTAGGGGGTGCTCCTAAGATAGATTTACCCTTATCTAAGTTCTCACTAGCTAATTCAGTTTTAACATCAATGTTCTCAATTTCAGTGTTATTAGCAGGAGGAACAAAAACAGTATTGCTAGTAGAAGCAGTATTAGAGAAAGAAAGACCATACCCCAAACCAGTTTGATCCGAAGCAGATTTCTGATTGCTAAGCATCTCATCAAGCTTTGCACTTGAAGTCCTCTCCAGTTGAGCTCTGACTTGAAACAGCTCCGCTTCAAGCTTCTTGGTCTTCTCAGCTAGAAAGTTGTTCTCAAATCTCAGTGCTCCAATAGTTTGATTCGCCTCATCAAACTTTGTGGACAACTCTTCATGATCAAGTTCCACATCACTGAACTTCTTGGTGGCCAGCCTATATAATTTCTCATGCTTTTCAGAGAGCTTGTAAAGCTTCTCATAGGCTGAATGGATATCATCTTGATCATCCATTTTCTCAAATTTGGACTCCACCAGTTCTTCTTCTTCATCAACTTCTTCAACAATCCCTTCAGTAGGATTGACTGTGGCAGTGAAGGCATTTAAGATTCCGTCATCCTTATTGTCGGAATCATCTTCAAGCTCAGTGTTACTTAGGGTTACAGTAAGTGCCTTGTTTTTCCCAATGCTTTTGAGATATGTAGGACACTCATGTTTCATGTGTCCGAACCCATGACACCCAAAGCACTTTGGTCCTGCGGGAACAGTGTACTGACCGCCCTCCTTAGCATCCTTCTTCCCTTTGTCTTGGCTTTTAAACTGAGAAGAACTGGACTGCCTGTAGTCCTTGTCGAAGCTCCTTCCATTGGCATTCTTCATAAACTTCTTGAACTGCCGGGTAATGTAGGACTTCATCTTGGAATCTTCATCATCGGAAGACTCATCTGTATCACTGCTCTTCGCCTTCAAGGCCATGCTTTTTCCTTTATTTGACTTGCCAATCCTAGATAACTCTATCTCATAGGTTTGCAAGTTTCCAACCAGCTCAGTCAAAGGAATTTTGTCTATATCCTTTGATTCCTCTATTGCCGTAATCTTGGCATGGAATCTCTCAGGTAGAGATCTGAGCACCTTCCTTAAATCTTGGGTTCAGGGATGGTTTCCCCAAGATTGAAGGCTGAGTTCATTATGTCCTTGAGCTTGGCATAGAACTCATCAAACGACTCATCCTCCTCCATCTTAATTTCTTCAAAGCTTGTAGTGAGCCTCTGAAGTTTTGAATCTTTGACAGCCTTTGTTCCTTCATAGGTTGTCTGGAGGATGGTCCAAGCCTCCTTAACAGTTTCAGTTGAGGATATCTTCTTGAACTCCTCATTGGTGACTGCGCTAAATAGGGCATTTAACGCTCTGCTGTTGAAGTTGGCCGCCTTAATCTTAGCATCATCCCAATCGGCCGGTTCTTCTTTTGGCTTAGTCTAGCCAATCTCTACAGTTTGCCACGCCTTTTCATCTAAAGATTGCAAGAAAGCTTTCATGCGTACTTTCCAGTATGCATAGTTAGTGCCATCAAATAAAGGAGGTATGATTAAAGATTGTCCTCTATCCATGACAAATAAGGGTCAATGGATCAACACAGCAAAGATTAAACCTAATCAGAGTGTGCCTGCTCTGATACCACTTGATAGGCCAAATACTGAATGACCCATTGTGATTAAACCAATTAATTAATTAGTCAAGTTATTAATTAATCAATTTATCATGCAATTGCGTGGAAGCACAAACAAATCACCAAAAACTAAATATGCAGCGGAAATTAAATAACACGGTGATTTGTTTACGAATGGGGAAAAGCCTAACGGCAAAAATCCCATCGGGTGATTTTCAAGTCACCACTCCTGAAACTCCACTATTATCAAATCAAGCGGTCACAAGTAAAGGAATCCCAAGTACCTTACCAACCTACAGTTGAACCCTTACCCCAATACCCAATTGGACTTGATCTGTAGTGACAATTTCCACCTTTGATGCATGGCTCCCAAGTACATGACTAACCAATACGCGGATCCTAGTACGCGACTTCAAACACCAATTAAGAAGGAGAGGTTGGCTGCAAAATTCTTCAGTTCATTCTACACGATGGAGATCAGGAAGATGCTTGGTTACAAAACCGTTCGGTGCAAATACACAGCAACTTCTTGAGAGAAGATGAACTAAGTCAAGAACTTCGTCTTTTGATCACAATTTGCTTGAACAGAGATTGCTCAATACTTTTGCAACTTGTGTACAATTTTACGGCTCTTAAAACAATCATTTTATATGTTTAGGGTTAGAAGAAAAGAAGGCCCAAAAGCATATTCACGGATCCCAAGGAAATCAAATCAGAAAAACTGATTTTGTAATTCTCGACAGATAGCAGGTGTTGAGGTAGCTATCGAGCAGGTGTCGAGAATTAATGAATTTGCACTTCAGCTTGCTTTTTCTTGGACAGACTTGATGACTTCAACACTTAATCTTGAAACCTTGTTTCTTGAAGTATTAAAAACATCTAGAACTACTCAATTACAAGTAGAGTGCGTTTTGTCAAAAAGATTAGCCAATTTACATAAATAAGTGACATATGTTCTTAACAAGTGAACACACATATGTCCTAACAATTTTGTTAGTGCTCTGTGTGTAATTTATTAGTGCTCCTTGGTTTATCATTTTCTTCCTTTGATTCATTATGTTAGTGCTCTGAGTGTGGTTTGTATTTGCCCTGTTTTATTCCTTGTTTTGTTTGTTTTTTTTAATGATCAATATACTTGTATCTTCACTGTAAAAAAAGAATATGAACCCTTATTTTAACAAGATGAAATCCAAACACATTTTTATTTTCTTATCTGCCTGTTTTATTCTTTGTTTTGTTTTGTTTTTTTCTATGATCAATATGCCTGTATCTTCACTGTAAAAAAAGAAGAAGATGAACCCCTATTTTAAAAACATGAAATCCACATTCTTATTTTCTTATTTGATTGTATTTTATTGCTCATTTGTTTAATTCATTTTGCTTTCTTAACTTAAAAATTTGAAATTCTAATTTTATACAGGAGTTGAAATCCAAGGCTTTTTGCTTCTTTTTCAAGGTTGAATCCCTAATAGCTAAAAGTTCTCTGAGGTATCATTTCTTTCTCTTTTAACTTCTTGTTATTGTTTGTGTGTTACTTTTATGGTTGTTTACTAATGCATAAATTTGATGTCTTTAGGTTATGGAACCCTTAAGTGATGCACTCCCTTCCCAAGCAACACCTACTGCCACAGTTGAACTCGTTGTCCAAGCTATATCTACTGCCACTCCAACTAATGCTGAGGTTCCCCCACTTCCGACTAAAGGTAAAGGCAATGTGTGTAATAATAGGAAAAAATCTATTGCTTGGGACCATTTTGAAAAAGTAGATACTGGTAAGGGTCATTTTAAGGTTGTTTGCAATTACTATCAAAAAACTTATCTAGGTGATAGTAAGGGGCATGGTATTGCTAATTTATTGAATCATATGCCAATTTGTGTTAAAAACCCTAATAGAAAAGACACTTAAAGGGCAACAAACCTTAGCGTTTGAACCCAAAATGGATGGGGAGGAAGGGTTTCAGCTTGTACCAACAACCTTTATTGTTGAGGCTTCTAGAAAGGCACTTGCTGAAATGGTTATAATAGATAAGTTGCCTTTTAGGTTTGTTGAAGGGTATGAGTTTCAAAGATATGCGACAACCTTACAACCTAAGTTACGAATTAGGGATATCCCATCTCGTCAAACTGTGGCTAGGGATGTGATTGGCATTTATGGTGTTGAGAGAGAGAAACTAAGGGAGGCCTTGAAGGGTCGTAGGGTGTGTCTTACTACGGACATATGGCCGAGTATTCAAAATCTGTGTTATATGTCCCTTATAGGTCATTTTATTGATGATGATTGGAAGTTGCATAAGAGAATTTTGAATTTTTGTCAAGTTGAAGACCATAAGGGGGAGACTATAGGTAGAAAGATTGAGTTGTGTTTGCGTGAATGGGTTATTATTGGCATATTCACTTTAACAGTGGACAATGCTAGCTCAAATGGTGCCACCATTAAGTTTTTGGAAAATGTAACTAAAGATTGGGAGGGGACTGTTTTAGAACATGAGTTCTCACACATGAGGTGTTGTGCACATATCCTAAATTTGATTGTGGGGGATGGTATGAGAGAAATTGATGCATCCATTGCAAAGATGCGTGAAGCTGTAAGGTATGTGAAGTTCTCACCAAATAGGAATCAAAATTTTGTGGGTTTTGTGGAGAGATTAGGTATTGAGTCTAAGTCTCTTTTTTGTCTAGATGTACCAACTAGGTGGAACTCTACCTACCTCATGTTAGAAATGCACAAAAATTTGAGAAAGTGTTCATACGAATGGACTTTGAGAATGATAGTTATTCTTCATACTTTATGAACAAGGAGAATAGTGGTGGTATGGGATTTCCTAGTAGTATTGATTTTCAAAATTGTAGGACATTTGTGGGTTTTTTTGAAGCTTTTTTACAATGCCACGAAAAAGTTTTTAGGTTCTTTGTATGTTACTGCAAACACCTTTTTTGATGAGATGTTTGTCATTCAAGAGAATATTTCCCATTTAAGTAAATCTCAAAATCACCTCTTGAAAAACATGGCAACTAAAATGGAATCTAAGTTTGATAAGTATTGGGGGAAAGGGGATAAAATGAATCATCTCTTGTATGTGTCTGTGATTCTTGATCCAAGAAAGAAGTTGAGGTTTTTGAAGTTTTGTTTTTCTGAAATTTATGGGAATGAAGTGGCTGATGTGATGGATGAATTGGTGAGGGATTCCTTGGTCAAGTTGTATGATTTTTACTCTCGTGTTGATTCACCAAATGTACAAGTAGCAAGTGGGAGGGAGACGACACACATAGAAGGTGAGTCAATTGGTTGTAGCGATCAATATGCGATGCTTAATTCTAGGTTTGACCGCTTTTTGGAGGCTGAGCAGTCCATAGGGTGTAGCAATGAGATTGACAAATATTTGACTGAAAATTGTGAAAGTAGAAGTGGGGATGTGAAATTTGAGATACTGGGGTGGTGGAAGGCCAATTCAAATAGGTATCAAGTGCTGTCCAAATTGGCTAGGGATGTGCTGGCTGTACCTGTTTCTACTGTTGCTTCTGAGTCAACGTTTAGTACTGGAGGACCATACTTGATCCATTTCAGAGTTCACTCTCCCCACTTATGGTTCAAAATCCTGTTTGTGCACAAGATTAGCTTCAAGCCTTGGTTCCAATTTCTTTTCACAAATCAAAGGATGAGGTAGAGGCCTTGGAAGATGAATTTCATGATTTAGGTAATATGTTAACTTCCAAACTTTTTGTTTATTAAGTGTTATTAAATGTGTCTTATGCAAATGAAATTTAATCTAATAGTCTTCATTTCTTTCTCTTTTCTAGTTATACGTCAAGCAGTAGCAGGTGGTGGAAGTTTAAGCTCAAGCAAAGGTATCTCAATTAACATTGATGACTAATCACAAACTAGGTAAGTTTCTGCCCTTACTGTTATTTCTATTAAGTTTGGTTCTGCTTTCTCTATTGTTTTTGGTTATTACTATTCTGTATTTTTTGGTCTTGTCCTTATATTTTTTATTGATAAATATCTTTTTGCCCATTTTCTTGTAGGAGGAAGGACACATTTTGTATAGGAGGCAGATTTTTGGATGCAATTTGGAAGTTCTTTTGGACAGTGCTTTTCTAATTGATAATTTATAAATCAACTCTTGCTTATAGGAAAGAAAACTTATTAAGTTTATAGGCTTTCTAGTCATGGACTAAACTATATAGTAGTTGCTCTTTAAATGCTTTAGAAAAGCTATTTTTTTGGAAATACTTAGGTGTTTCGTAATTGTAAGTTTGTAATTAATTATAACTAGCTACTGCCTTGGTAGTTTACTGCCTTACACACTTGCAGTAACTACCTTTCTGCCTTCTTTAACTCTATGGAAATATTGCAAGAAATGCTCTTATTATCTTTTGTTGCCATACTTGTGGTGTGGCTGTGATTGAATTATTTGTTAGAATTTGTTTGTTGGCTTGTGTAAGTTGTGTTACATGTATGGAATGGTTGGCACAACTTGGCAGGTTTGATAGGTTGCCCAGGTTTACATGTATGGAATTTGTTTGCTCTATCCTCCTATGCTTTTGTTGCCCAGGTCTTAATGCTAAAGGCATTTTGAAAAATTTTCTTTCTTGTATTGTGTGGTTTTAACAGGTGGTTAGAAAGTAATATCATGTGTGTTTTTTATGTGCTTGCCAATTACCCAGGTTGTTATGTGTTATGTATTTACTATATTTTTTGTCATTAGATGTGAGCCAGAAAATTAAATTTGGACTGAAGGGTTGGAGGCCCAAAGGGTTCAAAGTTGTGTAATGCACCAATTTGAAATAAAGGAGGTGAAAAGAGGCCCATTTGATATATATACATGATTTAATGATATATAAATCTTTGTTAAAAGTAGAAAGCCCATTAATTTGGGTCCAAAAGGCCTGTCAAAAGTTGAATTAAAAAAAAAATTATGCAAATTCACAATTTTAGCCCAATTTCGGCCAAAACCCGCCTAATCGACCAAACTGACCCGTTTAACTTTTGACTTGAACCGCCAGGTCTGACCCATATATTGGGTCGGTTGCGGGTCAAATTTTTTATAACTTGATCCAGTCGGGTTGAGTTCGGGTCAGGCCCAAACCTGAGCCGACCCGACCCGACCCGTGAACAGCCCTAAAGGCAGTAATGGATGAGATGTTGATTATTTCTTTTCCATGGTGATTATTTCTTTTCCTGGCTATCAACCTTGTAAACGCAGATTGACAGCATCAAGTTATGTAAATAAGCAGAAATGGCTACAAACTACAAATATATGAGCCCTCAAATCCAACAATGTGCCATTTGGTAGCTGGGAAGATGAGAGACGTGAAAATTCAATCAACATCTTAATTAGTATTTAAAAATTTAAGAAAACACTCCTAAATCCTAATGTGTTCTCCTGTTTCCACAGTAGCCAAATGATCATTGAAGTAACCAAAAAGAAACAGGCTCTAAGAGCATTCGCACTAGCTCGGTTATAATCTTCTAAAATAGATGTACAGTACAAAATTTACACATTTTGAGCAAAAAAACACCCACATCAGTGGGTGTAAAAATATGTAAATCCGTGTATATATTTCCACGAGCTACAGTACCCGTGTATATTTACACGGGTACTGTAGCTCGTGTATACATTAAAATAATATTATCAACTTCCCAGCGTGCCAGAATAACCACCAACCACCAAACCCAGCGCCACCACCAACCACCGCACAGAGAATTAGACCAAAATCAACAAAAAATTAAACCAAAAATAACAGAAAATTAAACCAAAACTCATCGGTAAACCCAACCTAAAAATAGTACAACCCCACCGGAAAACCCAGCCCAAACCATACTCAACGGAAAACTCACGTGAAATGCCCAACGGAGCCGGATTTGCTACCAGTGCTGCCGCTCGATCTGCCAGATCTTCCATTGCTGTCGTCGGTTGGGGGTGGGAGGCGAAGGTTAGGGGTGGGAGGCGAAGGATCGGTGGTGGAGGAAGAGAGGGAGGGGCGAAGGAAAGAGGGACGGAGAGCTGGATCGCCAGAGGGAGGCCGAATCGGTGGAGGACTCGGCGGCGAGCTGGATCGACGGAGAGCTGGATCGCCAGAGGGAGGCCGAATCGGTGGAGAACGTCGGCGGCGAGCTGGATCGACGGAGAGCAGAGAGATGGGTAGAGCTGGATCGATCGGTTTCAGCGAATGGGCTTTGTGATTTGGAAGAGGAAGGCAGAGAGATAGGTAGAGAGAGAGAGAGAGAGCAAGAAATCAGAAAATGAGAGGAAACAGAGTGAGAAAGCGCGTATTTAAGTGGGGGTGGTTAGAAAGAAATAATAAAAAAATAGAGTATAATTAATATTTTATTAAAATATTTTGTAAAATAAATGAATTGATGTGGGTGTTTTGTAAAAGTGAATATGTAAAATAGAAAAAGTAGGGTTTTAGTGTAAAAATGGACGTGTAAAATAGACATGCTGATGTGAATGCTCTAAAAATGTATGATTTACTGCCAGCTTTTCAGAACTGCAGCATTTCCTACCTAAAGGAAAGTAGAATGTTCTATTTTGACAGTTTCAATTTTGATGCAATACATTTTTTCAGGTGTCATTTTCCTTCCCCTCACATTTAGGGTCCATTTGGATACAATTTATTGTTACTAAAAACTGATTATTGCTGAAAACACTGTAGCAAAATAATTTTTAAATGAATGAATAGTATCGTGGAACTCATTTTTAATATTTTTTAATGCGTGAACAGTGTATGCACCGTACGTAAACAGTATATACACTATTCATAAACAGTAAATATTGTCTTTCAAAATTAACAAACGTGGGCAAAAAAGAAAAAAAAAAGAAAAAAAGAAAATGCGCTGGAGAAAACGCTAACGCTGAATTAATCGCTATCCAAACCATTACTTACAGTGCCATACTAAGTTTTATGTCATAAAGTATAGGCAGTAAAAATATGGAAAAGGTATACGGGAATAATTATTTGCATGTAAGAGATCCAACATCAGCACAAAGCAGAGACAATCACATGTGTTTAGGTCAAAACTACCTTTTCCTCAGCCGTACTCTTGAGGAAGCAAAGAAATGCCTCTGAAAACTGAAATCCACATTGACCATTTCGTAAGTCAGCTATGCAAGGGCATTCTAAAGCTTTCTGAGCCTTTGCCTCGAGAGATTGAAAAATGGCAATTTCAATTTAATTTTTCACTTTTGAAATGGAGGAGTAAGTTTAAATCTTTAAAATGAACCAACCTCATTCTCATCATTGCCATATGCAGCCGCTTCTGTAAATGCAAAACAAGACAGGATTGTCGGAAATTGCACCAATTTCTAAATATAATTAATCCAACAAGACAGGATTGTCAGAAATTGAACCAACCTCATTCTTTTGGATTTTTTTTTTGGGAGGGGTGCGGAGGGAGTTTATACACGCTTATTAAAATTAGTGTGACTTAATTATATCCCAGTATTCTGGGACTCGGCATAGCCAAAAAATTGTGTGCTTCAGTCTTCTAAATAAGATAGGCCTAAATATATTTTTAGTCTTTATATTTTTGCACTTTTTTTTATTTTGGTATTTACATTTTATTTTTACCATTTTTAGTTCTTAAACCAATTAACGCGGGGTATTTAAGTCTTTGAAGTACTATTCCGTCAGCCAACTAACGGAGAAACTGACGCAGACATTAAAATATTATTAAAAAAATTATTTACATTTTTTAAATGCCAAAATTAAAAAAAATTTTAATTAATCAATTTTAAGAACATGAAGATCAAACCACACCGAATCAAAGAACATGAAACCCAGCAAAGAATAGAAACCTCGAATCTAAATCTAGCAACCAAATCGTTTTCAAAAAAAAATCCAACAACCAAATCTAATCTCTATCAAATCCAGAAAAACAAGAAACAAATCAAAGAAACCAACAGTGCATGTCGAAGAGAACAAGAGCAAACCAAAATCAAACTTCACCTTCTCACAATCAAACCTAGAACAAGAGCAACAATACCCAACAAACTTCATGTTCTCATAATCAAACCCACCACCACTATCGATTAAGAGCAAGTCAAACCCAACCAAACAAACCCATCTCTTAGCAACCAAACACAGCAACAAGTAACAAAAAACTCAAAAAAAAAAAAAAAATTCTATGGTTTTTGGGTTTGGAGCAGATTTGAGTTTTTGGGTTTGGAGCAGATCCAATGGCATCATTTCTGCCTTCTCAAATCCAACGAAATCATTTCACATCACCAACCCTAATTGCACCAAAACGATGTTCAAAAAGACCCACTTTTGAATGTCAAAAGACATTCGAGGATCGTCGAAAGACATTCGACCAGCTTCAAACGACATCTGATTCGTGTCGAGTGAGAATCTCGGGTCTGTGTTGCAGGATCGGCGGTTGTAGCCGTAATCAGCGATTTCTGACTGGGTTTCTCGGAATTGCCTTTCGATCGGCTTTTCCACTGGTAATGTGGTGGACCCACCATCGCCATTCCTTCATTTCTTCAGCTTTTGCTTTTGTCTCCACTTCTGCAACTTCTTGCTGAACACCGATTGTAACGACAGAGCCCCCACAGTCCCCTGCTGCCGTGTGCACATACTTCAACCCGGACTCGAACCAGGTTTTCACAAGCTTCTGGGCTAAAAGCTTGTGCACACGTTAGGGGTTGCCTGTCACTTATAAGCCCAGGCTTTGGTCGCTCACTTTGCGATGTGGGATCAGGACTTTTGGGCTTAGATCCCCTCACCCTACCACACCTTCAAGAGGAGAGCCGACCTCGGCTCTGATACCAATTGTAACGACAGAGCCCCCACAGTCCCCCGCTGCCGTGTGCACATACTTCAACCCGGACTCGAACCAGGTTTTCACAAGCTTCTGGGCTAAAAGCTTGTGCACACGTTAGGGGTTGCCTGTCACTTATAAGTCCAGGCTTTGGTCGCTCACTTTGCGATGTGGGATCAGGACTTTTGGGCTTAGATCCCCTCACCCTTGCAATTTTAACTCTCTAAGTTCAGCTGGGGCCATCCTATAAGGAGCCTTAGATATAGGACCAGTACCAGGCAAAAGTTCAATAGAGAGGTATCAGAGCCGAGGTCGGCTCTCCTCTTGAAGGTGTGGTAGGGTGAGGGGATCTAAGCCCAAAAGTCCTGATCCCACATCGCAAAGTGAGCGACCAAAGCCTGGGCTTATAAGTGACAGGCAACCCCTAACGTGTGCACAAGCTTTTAGCCCAGAAGTTTGTGAAAACCTGGTTCGAGTCCGGGTTGAAGTATGTGCACACGGCAGCGGGGGACTGTGGGGGCTCTGTCGTTACACCGATGCCGCCGACCAGAACTCTCGGCGATTTCTTTGAAATCTCTGCCGGAATTTTTCTTGGTTCCTCTGCAATTGCTTTACCATTGTTTGAATCGGACTCGGACTCGGACTCAGACTCAGTCTCAGTGTCTTCCAAGACTGGATTTTGAACACTTGAAGAAGCTAAATTTCTTGACTCAACCAAAGAAGTAGAACCAGAAAAAGAAGCTTCTTGTTGATGTTGTTGCTGTTGTTGCTGATGATTTTGTTGATGTGGTCTTTTTGCTTAGCTGGGTTTGGGTTTGAACTTCATGTTCTTAAAATTGGGTAATTAATTTTTTTTTTTTAATTTTGGCATTTAAAAAATGTAAATAATTTTTTTAATAATATTTTAATGCCCACGTCAGTTTTTCCGTTAGTTGACTGACAGAATGGTGTTTTAAGGACTTAAATGTCTCGCGTTAATTGGTTTAGGGACTAAAAGTGGTAAAAATAAAATGTAGGGACTAAAATGGAAAAAGTGCAAAAATGTAAGGACTAAAAGGTAAAAATAAAATGTAGGGACTAAAATGGAAAAAGTGCAAAAATGTAAGGACTAAAAGTGCATTTATGCCAATAAGATACCACCAAAAGTTGTAACATAATGCAAACCTTGGCTTTCTGAAATAAAATAAGTGTCTTGAAAATAGGAATGGCAACGGGTCGGGTTTTTCAATGCCCGAACCTGACTCGCAGGTCTGCCTCAAAAACCCAAACCCACCCCGTTTAATAAATGAGTTTTTTTCTATGCCCCAGACCCGCCCGTTGGGCCTTGCAGGCCCCACCTAAGATCAGAAATCCCAAAAAGAAAACCCTAAGATCACATTTCAAAAAAAAAAAAAAAAAATCTAGATCAGTTTGATCAGAAACCCAAAAAAAGAAACCCCAAGACACTAAGATCATGTTTATTAACCTAGATCAAAAACCCAAAAACAAAAACACCAAATCATATTTTTCAATTAGAACAGAGTAGCAACTAAAAACCCAAAAAACAAAAACAAAATTTTCAAATTTTTTATTTTTACTTTCAAAATCACAAACACAAACACAAATCCTAACATAGAAATCACAAACCCAAACCAGATTTTCATAGGAAAAAAAACAAAACAAAACAAAAAATCAAACTCTCTAACGATCCCAAAGGTCCCAAATCGTAATGAACCCAAACAGAACAAACCGAGACCGGCGGTGAACAGTGACATTGACAGAGCTTGGGATGGCGGCGAAAGCTTGGGATGGCGGCGAGAGTTGGACTGGCGGTGAGAGGTTGGGTAGTTGGCCAAAGGTGAGATTGAGATTTGTGAGTGAGTGAGTGATATTGTGATTTGTGAGTGAGAGAGTGAGATTGTGTGAGTGAGAGTGGTACAGATGAGAGGCGGGCTGAGCTGAAACGAAATGAAGAGGAGAAATGTTAAGGTTTATAACAATATATATATATATATGAGGGTATTTTAATAGTTATATATATATATATATAACTAGGTCGGGTTGGGTTTGGGTTCGGGCCGGGTTTTTATAAAAACTCGGACCCGGTTCGGGTTTTTTTTTTTAAAGATCCAAACCTGACCCTATTCCTTATCAGACCGGGTAAAATCCGGCCCATTAGGGTTGGGTCGGGTACCTGCAGGTCAAGAAAAAATTGTTATCCCTACTTGAAAATATAAATTAAAGTTTGTTAGTCTTGGTTTACTGTTTTCTTAATCTCTTCTACTTTCATAAATGCCTCTTGTCATTTTTTGTTTCCTAGTCTGAATTCTGAAGAGCGCCAATTTAAGTCTTCCATGCTACATGTCAAATGACAAGGTGGGATTGAAAGTGTTATACATATATCAGTAGAAAATTGGGTTGGTTGATCCTCTTCTACACATGTTTAGAAGAAAGAAGCACCAACTTGACATAATTTCATACAGACACTGACTCTACACAGGTACAGCTACTTCATTTTGGTAACAAATAAAAGAAGAAAATATTAACAATAGAATAAATCAATGGCATCCCAAAATCCTAATTAACTTTTTGGGGGGTTGGATTAATGATAATGAGCCTTACAGTTGATTAATTATAGGGGAATGCTGATATCTAAATTAAAATACACGTAACATTGTATACCATAATTTAAATTAAAAAAAAAAGATAAAAAAAGAGCAAGTAATGACATCCCTTGTTCACCTCCACAACATTTAAAACTACTACTATAAAAGATCTACAAGCAATTCCTTAAAAATAAATGAAGAAAACAATTAAAAGAAAGGCATGAAAATGAAACCCATGATTGGATTCCCGTGAAATATGAAATGAGAAATAAGGTGTGCAAAGACAGAGTTACGTACTATATATATAGATATAGAAAGAGGCAGAGGGGTGTTGGGGAAATAGATTAAGAGATACCAGTAATAAGAGAGTCCAAGTTTATGGAGGAAGTAGCAGTAGCAGCGTGAGAATCCGACTGTGGTGTTACAGCCGGGGATAACTGCTCTCCTTCATTATCTACTACTGCCGCTGCCGCCGCCGCCGCCGCCGCTGCCTCGCTCTGCACTTGACCCATCCTATTCCTATTCCTGCCTTTATCGCACAAAGCTAAAAATATGAAATTTTGTTTTGTTGTTATTCAGGCAGGCTGCCTGCTTCACCTTAATTTCCAAGAAATTTCATGAGGGCGCACGCGCACGCGCAAGTTCAAGTTCAACACACACCATTAAACAATTGAAAGAGCCATTGGGCCACCATGTTTAGCAGCCCAACTAAATACTACTTTTCTGTTTTTTTTTTTTTCCTTAATATTATTTATTATAAGCTCCTGTGGAGGAGAAGCAAAGGAGACCTAAGTTACCTAATTCAGTTTGTTGTTTGTTTTTGTGATAATGTTTTCAAGAAAATTAGTCATTTAAAAAAAAAAAATTATATTAAACTATCTTATTTTTCTATATTTTGTGGCAACCTTAAATAAGTTGAAAAATAATCTCTTAACTTCTTTTATTTAATTTAAAAGATAGAGTTATTTTTCAAAATAATTTAGTATAAAACAATTTCTAAAAATAAATTACACTTTTTTCTGTTGATTAAAGATAATTTTTTTTTATTCATTTTTTTTCTGATACTACCAAATACTGAAAAACACTAAAATTTATCATTATACAAAGTTTTCTATCAAAATAAACAAAACCTAATTTTTTTTTTAAGGTAACTACTACACTCTACAGTTATCTCATCCTGCAGGACCGACACATTACTAAACCATTGGTGTTAGGTACAATATATGCTCTAAGGCATCTAACCCATCTTATATCTTGATTTTAAGGTTACCAGTACCACACTATAAGCTTTATCTCACCCCTCCTTTTACTCAATTTTTGCATGTTAAATAAATAAATCAATCAAGGAAGAAAAGTTTACAACTGTAACTAATCTGATATATATATATATATATATATATATTTTTTTTTTTACAACAGTTAATACTAATAGCCAGCATGAATTGAATTCAATCCTGGAACTCCAATAAATTGCCCAACAAGAAACAAATAAAAAATAAAAAAAAATTCTCCCTCTTTTCATATCCACAACCATCTTCCAACAGCAAGCAATAGTTATTGTCAAATGCAGAGGGGTCGTCATTCACTCTACACACTGAATAAGTTAACTGCCGATATTTTGGAAGTTAAAATCATTCAATCAACATCATAAAACCAAAAATGGCTTCCAAAGTTTAACCAAACATTAATTGGCAACCAAGCATGATGTGTAACAACATACTAATTCTTTGCAATACTACTCTTTCCGTATGAACTATAACTTACAGACTGACTAACAATACAAATTCCTGTCC